>CM047426.1:39851312-39994449 GCA_026168455.1 Theocolax elegans | reverse complement strand
ACGAGAGAGGCAAGGAGAATCGCGCGCGGAGAATATATGAGAGACGGATTCCCGCGCGAGTGAGACACGCAGCAGAACACGGGTACGAGAGAGGAAGGGAGAGGGTACGAGACCGAAGGACGTGAGACACGCGCCGTCCCCCAGGATCTTCGGATATAAAGTAAGTCCTGGCCAGGCAATATTGTACTTACCACCGCCGAGACGCGAGCGAAATTGGCGACGGGATACGCGCGGTATTCCGACGCGCAAATCATACGAGAGGTTAGCCACTCTCGTCGCGACACACTCTCTCGCCCCGTAAATCACGCTTACGGCAAACCGGAGTGCTTCAATTTTTTTTTACAGCTTTTACATAGAAACGTAAATTCACATCGGAGCTGTTACTAAAATGGCAACAGCTTCATGTGAATAACGTGTGAACATAGGGACGCATGTTTGGTATAGCGCGCATACGTAAAACTCAACTTCTTCGAATGTTAAGGGTAAGAAGGTTATACTTATTACGCGTTTACACTTTCTTACTAAGAACTCTCGATCAAGTTACATTTATTGTTTGCAATTGATGCTATTGCCGTATGTAATGGATCGAGCGAAAATATTATATGTTTTCATGCGATAACTGCAACATATTTCTCTCCGTGTAGACAATACGAAAACAGGCAACCCGAGGCTAACACAACCGAACGTCAATTTGTTGATGATAGGAATGGATATTACCTTCCTAATGACGTCAGCGTTCAATCTTACGAAAAATCGATGTTTGAACCAAAACGTCGTGATACCTCTTCTAAGACTTGTAAGGGACAAGATAAAAGAGAGAGGCGTAAGTACACGACTCCAAACAGAAAGCCACGACACCATCGTTCTGTGAGTAGAGCCTCAAGCAACGATGAACGTCGTGAGAGCTGTACGGAGAGATGTACTCAGAAACGTCATTCGAACCGCAAACTCGACGACCGAGCACAGCCGGAAATTGCGGAGCAAGGTCACAAATAGAGGTCGGACAGACGTAGAGAAACGCCTCGAGAGAAACGTGCGGTGGCCACTTACGATCAGTGTACTCAGACGGATTCGTCCGATGGGTATCAGTTTGATCGCGAACCTACTCGTAGGAGATACGATGCTCGTAGGGTGGCTGAAGGCCAACAAGAGAATAGGAATCCTTCTACCAGTAGACGTAGGAGTTCGCGGACGGATAATAGAGATGACCGTCGGGAAAGAGACTCCTACGAGGCCAGGCCAAGGTATCGTGAAGACGATAACCGAACGCACGATCGGATAGGGTGCGCACGAGAGCTGCGTATCTGGAACATGTCCTTTGATGGTGAGACCCAAAAGGACGCGGAAGAGTTTCTGAACCGTTTGCACGACTTCAGAAATGACAACGAGTTCTCAAATCGCAGGATGTTCAGTGTCCTGCCCAACGTGTTCTCAAAATCAGCTCTGTTCATGTATAGAACAGTTCAGCCATCTCTTCGAGATTGGCGTGATTTTGAGATCGAGTTCCTAAACGAGTATCATAAATGACGAAGATTTACTCATGGAACTTCGATCAAGAACACAAAATGAGGGAGAAAAGGCTACGACGTTCTTGAAGTGTTTCAGAGCGATCGTAAATAAGTTTAAATGCCCTCCCTCATTAGAACAACAGGTGAAGATGGCCTACTCGCAGATGAGGCCAGATTACCGTAGGTACATACCAGTACGCCAAATCAGGAATTTTTCTGATTTATCAAGCTACGGTAAAGAGTACGAGCAGCATTTAACATGGGACACGAAATTCTCCAGTTTCAACGTTAAGCGTGAGAAGGATGAGTCTTCTCATTCGGACAAACAGTCGTCTAAGAAAACTATTAAGAAGAAGAGCAAGAAAAGTGCGAAAAACTCGTAAAAGTACTCGTAAAAGTACTCGTAATAAAAACGTGTACGGTACTTCCAATGTCGCTAATAGTTTTCAGAAACGATACGGCAAATCGAATAATCGAGTAAGTGCTCGCAATTCGAAATCCGTATCGTACGTGCCTGTTTCTCAACAGTCACCTGGGCAACAAAAGCAGAGCTCGAGTAAAAGAGAAAGACGTTTTTTGACGAATTCTCAACTGCCCCAGCAAAATGTTCTTGTCCCACAAATGGCACAAAACCTGGTGAGGTATGTGCAACCACAGGCGACGGCAGTAAACCCAACGAACCTGAGCACCAAGTTTGTCGTCGTGTGTTTCACATGCCAAAAAGTCGGTCATAGCTCGTCGGATTGCCCGAGCCGAACATGCTACCGATGCGGAAACATTGGGCACTCCGCTGAGCAGTGCTCTACCGAATTGGTAGCGAAGGAGTGCCAGCTGTGTGGAAACATGTCCTAACTGAGTCAGGTTCCTCCAAAACGTGGGAAACCTGAACGCAGTGCACCCGAGCTGCCCCGGGCGCGCTGCACTGCAGTAAGTAAACCGCATGGTTTACAAGGGCAAGAGTTTAAGGTTGGAGAACCCTCTAAACTCTTTAAGAAGTTTAGCAAATCATTTGCTGACTTCTCTAAAGTCCTTAACGGAGATCAAATTCCCACTCAGACCGAAGTTGGTGTTGAAAGTAAGTCTGAATGTAAGGATCCTGAACGTTCTGGGGATTCGACAGATGGAAAAGTTCTTAGAACACAACCTGTCAATCCCACCCGAGCTTTGCAAGGTAAAACGGAACAAGGAACCTTATTAGACCAACAAAAGCGTGAGGCTAACGATTGGGCTAAGGAACTCCAAAGGCAAATATACTCTGGTATCACAGATATAATTGGTGAAGAAGGCGTAAAGAGATCGTTATCTCAGCCGCTTAGCACCATCGGAGTGAACGATCTTGGTTGTTGCTCATCGTCACCCCGTTGTGACACACCTAGTAAAGAGGACACAAAGCCCTTGGTGGAGAAGGATATTGTCCTCAACAACGAGCCCTTGGTGGAGAAGGTAGTTGTCGATGGTGTGCATAACATGAACCGTACATACTCGTTGCCGAGAAGTACAGTTCAGGGGGGGCAGATGCCGTACCAAGTACGTCTAAAATGACGCACACGGCATCGACCCCTAACGACGATAGTCAAACCGATCAGATAGTTGCTGGAATCCAATCAGATAACCGGCTATTCTTTTTGGTACGACTCGGTGGAAAGAACTTTAAAGCACTTTTCGATCCTGGCGCCATGGTCTCTCTTGTGCGATCAGATGTTGTCGAACAGTACAAGTTTAAATGGAGACCTGTCAAGGTTAGCATGAAAGGTGTGGCTGGAACAGCACTTAAAGTCCTTGGTCTTATCGACATTCTATTCTGCGTAGAAGACCTTGATGGCAATATGCAACTGAGAATTGTAGAGAATATTGAGCATTCCATCATTCTCGGTATGGATTTTCTACAACATTGGAATATGGAAGTCAAATTAAGTGAAGCTTTCTGGCGTATTGGCGACAGTGATTGGAGACACTTCGTCAGAGATACAACTCATGACATTAGTTCGAGGATTTCCGCTGAAAGAGCTGGTATAATTGAGATACAAGACGACCAGCGGAAACAAGTCAAAGAGTTAGAGAGACGTAAGTCAAAGAGACGTCCACGGCTTTACGACGTTAACGGAGCACCATATAGAGGTTCAACCTGGAGCAAGACCGGTTCGTCATAAGCCAACACGTATGTCTCCCAAGGTCCTCGAATTTGCCCAGAGTGAGGTCAAAAAGATGTTTGATAAGGGCATTATTGAACCGAGTGCGAGCGATTGGTCAGCTGCTCTGGTCATCGTTCGCAAGGACGAAGGAAGTTATCGCTTCTGTATCGATTTTCGAGACCTTAATGCAGTCACAAAACGTGGATACCATATTGGATAAGCTGCATAATGCAAGGTACATATCGAAAATTGATCTTAAGAAAGCGTACTTCCAAATATTACTGGCCGAGGCGAGCCGGCATTATACTGCATTTGCTGTACCAGGGTCGGGGCTGTGGCAGTTTACGAGAATGCCCTTTGGCCTCATGAATGCTCCTATGACCTTTGCACGGCTTATAGATGCAATTTTCGGGCCTAAGGTGGAACCTCATGTGTTTGGTTACCTAGACGACTTGATCGTCATGACCGAAACTTTTGAGGACGTTGAAAGACGCTGGACTCGAAGTGAATCGAGAGAAGTGTGAGTTTTGTTGTTCCAGTGTCACGTTCCTTGGGTACAAATTGGACGCGGACGGCTTGAGGCCTGATGACGAACGAGTCGCTCCAGTCCTTAACTACCCTACTCCTTGTAATGTCAAACAGCTCAGATCCTTCCTCGCGATGGTAGGCTGGTAATCTCGAATTATTCATTAATCGAGAAGCTGACATTAAAGCTCCCCTTACCAAGTTACTGCGTAATGACGAGGCTTGGGATTGGGGCGAGGAGCAGGAGGAGGCGTTTCGTCAGCTTAGAGTTGCGTTAGCTGAAGCGCCTGTATTAGCCCGTCCAGACTTTTCTAAGCCATTTATCGTCCAAAGTGACGCTAGTGACTTAGTAATAGGTGCGGTGTTGACGCAACTGGACGACGAGGGTTTCGAGCATCCGATTGCCGATTATTAAATCGCGCTGAACGTAATTACATGACAACGGAAAAGGAATGTTTGGCTCTCATATGGGCTATTAAGAGATTGAAACCATATATTGAGGCTTATTGATTCACGGCTGTGACCGACCATAGTGCTCTCATATGGCTCAAAAATCTCAAGTAGCCGTCGGGTAGGTTAGCACGATGGATACTTGAAATGCAGCAATGGGACTTTGAAATAGTGCATAAGAAAGGAGCCTTGGACTATGTCCCGGACGCGCTTTCTCGTGCCATCAACCCAGACCCCGACGAAGAAGAGATTGCCTTCCACCCAGCTATGGGTCACATGGGAATTGAAGAAACTTACGAACGCGTTGCATGAGAATACTATTGGCCAGGTATCTACCACGATACCCACCAATTTGTCTTACGGTGTCTGATATGTCAGAACTATAAGACGTCTCAAGCAGGTCCTCAAGGCTTATGATTTAAATTTGCCGTACACTTTCCTAAGGTGCGTAAGGCATATCTACTAAACTGGCACCAAAATATGACAGACCCTTTCAAGTTAAAGAAGTACTATCTCCAGTAGTTCTGAGACTAGAAGAGTCTGGTCGGAAACGGACCGAGGTACGCATCCGATGTGAAGAGATATGTACCACCTCGGGTTGCCATGTAAAGCGGTAGGAAAAACGTATCGGCGTACGTGAGAACAGTCAGCGAAGGCTAGGCTTGGTGACTGAATGCCACGTCAACATCATTGAAGCAGCCTCCGATTGAAGAAAAGAAGAGAAACGTACAGCGCGTAGTCGTGGATAGATTGTGCCTTTCTTTCGACTCGGCCTTCCCGAGGGAAGTGGAGTCTAGGGGGGGGGGGGGGCTTTGTGACGGAAATCGTCACACAATCTATTCACGACGAATAGAATATTTAAATTCGCTAATTGTAAGTCGTCGGAGCCTTTCGTATGTCAAGGCCAATCGACGACACTTGTTTGTTTATTGAAATCAAGTTTACAATTACGCGCGCAATAGTACGTAGGGATGAGAGCGCGAGAGTGTGTGTGTGTGTTTCCCACTCTCATCCCTTTTTCATAAAATTAGGCGATTGCCTAATTTAGTACGTCCCCATCCGCCGCTCGACGCGGATGAACAAACCCGGTGCCGATTTATCTCTTGTTTACGGCTAAGGAAAAGGCGCGTGAGGCGCAAAGCCGTCGGTATCCGGATCATCCTCGCGAGGTGTACCGCGAGTGAGTTTGGTGTGTAACAAGGACGGGGTTGTACGTGAGTGTAGACGTGGTACGCGAAGCACTCACCGCGGCGTTGGGCCGCCTTTTCACCACCGCAGCCGACGTGGGTCCTCGGTTGCCCAGGAGGCCGCAGGGACAAGCATCGGCTGGGCCATCCACGGGGCGCATCCCGGTAAGTTTTATTTATACTACCGCGCGTTCCCCCCTTCCCCGAGTGTATGTGTGTGTGAGACCTCGGGAGTGTATTTGGGTACGCTGGTACCCGAATAGCGGAGATCGGGGCATAGTCAACCGCAGGCGAGTAACTCGATCCGGTTGACTCCCGATACTTCCGCCCGCGCGAAAGTAATATTGTCGCGGTCTGGATGGCCAATTGTTAATTAATTTCATGAAATAAATGTTTTATTCATTTTTAGTTTAACTCTCTGTGTATTTATTGTTCTCCCCGTGCCCGCCGACATTCTATTAATTTACATATCGTGTCGAGGCAAGGAGGATCGCCCGAATCCTCCACACCGTTCGTCCCAGAGAACTCGTGTTCCTGGCGACAGCCCGCAGTTCGGAAAAATAAGTTAATTGTGTGCGCGGTATTGAGCAACGCGCTCCAACGATTTTTATTAATTATAAAAATTAATTAATTTTACCTGGTACGCGAATACCACGTCACACGTTGTAATGAATAGTTCAATTTAAAGATTTTATTAGTTCTATGAATAATACAATTTTTTGCACAATGTGACAAAGCTTGTTTAAGATAATATATTATATGAAAAATTTTAAATAAATATAAAAGAAATGTTTCATAATAAAACATTCTAAGATGTTTGACCAATTTAACTCACAATGCAGCGGACCAAATATAAACATTATGATCTAATTCCAGTAATGTCCAAATCATTCAAAATACAGGCAATTAAGGTTTAATAATTTTTTTGTCGATCACGAAAGGCTTAAATAAAAATTGTCCAATGACACAAATATTTTAAAAATGATCAAGGAACTCTTAAATTTTTTCCGATTTTTTGAAGAGGATTTTTTATTGTTGGAATAATCATAAAAACCAAATATTTAAAAAATGTCTCCAAAACATCTGAAAAAATTTTGGAGTCTACCTTGATCCATTTTAATACATTTTTATTATTGGACAATTTTTCTTTAAACCTTTAGTTTTCGAGAAAAAAATTAATAAAAGAAAAATTCGATTTGTCACATGTTTTTGCATTTTGGCTCAATATTCTTATTTTTTTCATAATGGATTGACCGCAGTACATTTCAGGAATCACTTCATTAAATGGGCTTAAATTTTAACCGTAAATTTTATACATGGTTTTTATCAACTTAAATGGATCAGACTCCGTTAGCATTGTAATAAAAAATTTATTTTTACCAAATTATTTTAAAAAATTGAAAAATTGTGTAAAACACAGCTAAATAATTTTTATAAATGAACGTTTCTGTTTCATTTAAGTAGATTTGTTTGCTATTACTGTTATAATTTCAGCCTATTCGTTGAAATTGTTCCTGAGATATCCTGCGGTAAGTTCATTATCTAAAAACCTGTAATACGTATAAAATATTGTTATTAAAGAGCAGCCATACCAAAAAGCGGTTTTCTCTATGCAGAAAGAGCAAAATCAATATGTTACTCTTATATAACATTGAGACTGAGTGGACGTATTTTTAAATTTAAATAAATAAATAAAATTTATATAATATTGAAATAAACATATATTTTACGTAAACTTTGAAACATATGTATGTACAACATAAATTTTAAATTATTCGTTATTGTTAAAATTATACAAATAATTTCTTTCTTTAATCAAACATAATCTAACGTTCCATTTTTAAAATGAGAAAAATGTATTATTTGTAGTATATAATTTACATCGTCCATAAGCATCATCAGTCCTATCGCAAATCATCATTCGGTCTAGGCTTTCGTAAAGCTTATTTCTTTTTTTGAATTGTTACTTACACTACAGATAATTGAAGGTCTACCTTGTTTTCTGCTTATTGGAACATTTGCTAAAGTTAATGCTGTTGCAATATAAGCTTCAAAATCTTTCAAATTTACAAATTCAGGCTCATCGATATATTTATTATTTTTACCTGGATAATGATGTGGATAAACTAGCTAAGCATTCACCACAGCACCCGTGAAAGCGCAGAAAATAATTTGCATATACCATTTTACAGATCTAATATTAATTCGAAATAATTCTATTCGCATGTCTGCTAAATCAATACCTCTCTAACATATAAATATAAACATTGCTATATATTGAGCAATTACATTACAAAAATGTAGAATATATATAAAACTTTAAAAACTTAATTATAATGCAAAAACATTGTATAGTATTTTTTTATCTACCAACCCCAATGTTCCATGTAAGCAATATATACATTATGCTCTCATAAAAACAACACCATTTTATACCGAATATACCAGCTGTTTTATACTTAAAATAATAAACCATAATCTGCAGTTTTAGTGTTATGCTTTTTTCAACTTATAAGTTGGATAAATACGTAAAAGATAAAAACAAAATTGTAAATTTCTACTACACTTCTACTAAGATCGTGTTAAATGACATTAACAGGGGATGTTAAAGGGTTAAAATAGTTGTTACAAATAAATTAGCTATAAAATTCAAAATGAAATTTAATAGTGATACAATTTAATATAATTTGAATAGTACTTTTGCAAATAACTCAAGTTAGTCCCCTTAAACAATTCGAAAATGCATGAAAATCAGGGTTTTCGTTTGTAACTTTGAAATCGTTACTCCTATTGAAAAAAATTAAGAATACTTAATTATAGGGTTTTCAAAATGCTATTAGGAGAGTAGTTATTGACATAATAAGTGCCTCGAGAGATAGTCGACTGGATGTCATTTACTGGAAGGTATTGGATGAGGTCTCTATGTCGGATCACAATTATAATGTCTACCATATTGGAGAACTCAGCACAGCCGAAAATTGGACAAGAAATCCAAGGAAGACAAACTGGGCTGATTACAGGGAGGAACTTGCAGCAAGGATAGGTGATATTCCTGTATCTTATAGCACAGTGGAGGGCATCGATCATTGCTGCGGATTCTTAGAAAATATTATGAGAAGCTCGTTTGAGAACAATTGTGAGTTAAGAAAAAAAGCTGATACCAAGGGGGCCATTCACTTTTTTTCACCTTTGTGAAATTACTCTCAAGCATTCTGCAGGCTCTTAGAAATGTCAGATTGAAGCTCCTCAAGAATAAAGAGTTGATAAGTCACACATTTCCATTTATCGAAGAAAGAGGATGTAACAAACTATCGTGGAGGATTTTCAACTTTACATAAGTCGTACAAGATCATCTATCCGGGTAGGAAGGAAGAATCTCACAAGCTACTAAAAGGCAGCCCAGTGTGGTTCACTGAAGGTTCTAAGAATAAAGAAGGAGTTGTGGCTGGGGCGTGGTAGAGCGTCAGTATGCAAGAAATAGTATGCTCACTTGACGCGTACGCCACGGTGTTCTAAGCAGACGTATGGGCTATTATGGAGGCGGCTATTAGTATGCTGGGCAGGGGGTTCAAATACAGAATTTTTACCTTCTGTTCAGATAGCAAAACTACGCTAATGGTACTGGAGAGCACTACAATCATCTAAAAAGATGTGCTAAAGTGTAGAGGTGTGCTGGAGGATCTGCCAAACAAAAATGTAGAAAACTTACATTGAGTGCCAAAAATGGAATAAGGAGAAAGGTTTTAGACCAATGAGGCTTTTTACAGAAAACAACCTGCCAGAGGAATGGATACATTTCTTAAAGTATCAAAGCATAAGAATGTTTAGATTAATAACGAACAGAATTGAAAAAATTTAGTTGTACTTTATTTAAATATTAGCTCTGATTTAAAAAATTTTTTTATATCTAAGTAAAAAAGATTTTTTTTTCTGCTACGAGAATTAATTTAACAGTTACAGATTACTGAACAAATATTAACTTTTTTTTTAAACTAATATATACTTTATTTATTGAAAGTCTTTCTATATGCATCTTTTGTAATGTTAGAACATTCTTTGTATACTTTAAGACATTTATTTATATCTTATATAATTATCAGTTTTGTGTTTTTGGGGTTAAATCCTTGAAATGCGGTTGTTATATAATCTTAATATAAAATAAAAATGTATATTCTTATAAATTTAAATCGTTTGTTAGAAGGATATAAATACACAAATATTGAAATGTAATCTACCTGGGCTGTATAGTTAGCTGCACGATAATGTTCAGACATAGGTGGACTGTATAACTGGTGCTCCTCGGACGGATAACTGCATCTGAGCTCGATGCTGTTAGGTCTAGGAGGCCTTGGTTCCGTCATCACCATACCCAAGAGTGCCTCGTCCGGGATACTATGTGGTGGTCGGTATTGAATGCCTTGAGCTGGCATTATATATTCTCCATGGCCAACGGCAATTTGACGTTGACGTTCCCGCGTATTGTGTGGCTGCCTCACACGTTTTTTGTGTCTACCACCGCCTCCACTTCCACCGTCATTCCGAGGTCTGTGTGGCTGTTGATGATGAAACACAGATGTTTCGTTAGTGACTTATCTTATTCTATTTTATACAATTTTTTTGATGTGCTAGCACAATTTAAAAAACTGTGCAGATCTAAACTTAGCCAACTAATGAATGATAAAAAGACATTCAGTTTTCTCTTTATACAAATACGTTAAAATGCATCAATAAATAATTGACTCTGCAAGCGCAAATGTTTTAGAAATAAGAATTAGTTACTATAAACTCAACTAAATTATTTCTACAGATCTTGATGTACAACTATAAAATGGAACACGTGACTAATTTGAAACTTTAATGCATAATGGAATGAGAAGGGGTAAATCTTTAATATAATCATTGAACATTTGATAATTATTTTAAGTCTTCTATCGGGGTGTATGCCCTACTAAAAAGCCGAAATAGATTTTGAAAATAAAGTAAGTATTTTTGTTATCGTTCTACTCACAAACTAGACATTACATATAGCTAGACATTTTTACAAGTGTAACTTTAAAATATTATTTGACATTATATATTTTGGTAAAAATAATCAATTTTTGTATACCTCGAAAGGAAAAATCAATAAAAATTACTAGAAGTTTTTTAACATAATATCATATAATAATAACAGTGTTTATATTTGTTCCAGAATTTTACAGTAATAATTCTAATATTTTTATATTCGAAAAATGCCTTAAACAAAATTGGAAACTAAATCTACATCCTTTGCGATTGTTCCATCGAACAAATTAATTAAGCCCGCATGCTTACGCTACCAAATAGCCGCGCGCTTTTGCCGCCAAAATTGGAGGGGAGTGTATTCCAGAACTCGTCACTGGTCCCCCTTTTTTCTTCCGGTTAAAGTGGGGGGTCCTACGAGGGGAGATCCCGCGCATTAGTTAGTGCAGATTGAAACCCCGTGTAATTAAAGACTCCTTTTATTGTCACTCGTGTTGATCAGTTTAATCAGTTTAATTAGTTTAATCGTTCATTGTGGTGTTTTTCTTTTCCATTCGATATGTTGTCTCGTGTGCATAAATATCATAAATATCACGAAATTAAGTACGCACTTCAGCTACCATCTAACGTTCAATTTGTCTTTCGGCCCCAGCGCCAGGACATCCGCGCGACCACAGCGTCGCAACCACGCGGTCGACGAGACCCGTAGAGTAACACCATGTCATTCTGAATCATTTTACTCAGCAGATACACACACATAAACACGCAAGCGATCCACACCTTTTCAATATAAATTTATTTTCATTTTCTACTGTAAGTTGGTTTCAACAATAAATTGGGTTTCTATGCCGCCGGCTTTTCCCATTAATTACATAGCCCCACAAAAAAAAAGTCAAAGTACCAACGACCGGACCATGGTACTTATACGTAATTTGGGTCGCTGATTCCGAACCCGGGGTCAGTTTGCACTCATCAGGTCGTGTTGAAGGTTAATTGAAGGACAAAATATCAAAATTCAATAAAAATAGGCTAAAACCATCGTATCTAGGGTTTTTTGTGCTCACTTATTCCAAACCTAAGGTTACTTAAACCCAATAACCTCAAGATTAAGGTTATTTGAAGGTCAAATCATCGAAATTCATTAAAAAAGGCTACAATCATTGTATTTTGGGTTTTTTGAGTCGCATTATCCAAATCCGAGGTAATTACACACCAATCAGGTTATGGTCAAGGTCAGTTGAAGGTTACGGACGTAAATAGAGTGATAAGATTAGTCATTTAGTAGGACAATGCACAAAAGCATCAAAATATTCATAAAAATTGCAAGAAAAAGAAAGAAAGAAAGAAACATGGATGCAGAGAAAGAAGCATGGTTATGTTTCAAGAACGTAATTAAGAATTTTCTTGAAAATCATAAGAGCCAGAATTACAAACAAATAGTACTAGATTTAGTAAATAGTTACAAAAATCAAGGCTGCTTAATGAATCTAAAATTACATTTTTTATATTCCCACGTAGACGAGTTTCCAGAAAACCTTGGTGATTACAGCAAAGAACAGGGAGAGAGATTTCACAAAGATATCAAGGAAATGGAGCGCAGGTATCAAGGAAGATGGGACATAAATATGTTGGCAGATTACTGTTAGTCGTTGAAAAGAAATCTGCCAACAACTTCGATAAAACGGAAGTGTTAACCACTTCGTAGATCGTTTAACAATAAAATAGTTCGTTACCATAGAAAGAAGTAGTGGGCTTGCAATTTTTATGGATATTTTGTTGTTTATTTGCATTGTCCTACTAAATGACTAATCTTATCACTCTATTTACGTCCGTAACCTTCAACTGACCTTGACCATAACCTGATTGGTGTGTAATTACCTCGGATTTGGATAATGCGACTCAAAAAACCCAAAATACAATGATTGTAGCCTTTTTTTAATGAATTTCGATGATTTGACCTTCAAATAACCTTAATCTTGAGGTTATTGGGTTTAAGTAACCTTAGGTTTGGAATAAGTGAGCACAAAAAACCCTAGATACGATGGTTTTAGCCTATTTTTATTGAATTTTGATATTTTGTCCTTCAATTAACCTTCAACACGACCTGATGAGTGCAAACTGACCCCGGGTTCGGAATCAGCGACCCAAATTACGTATAAGTACCATGGTCCGGTCGTTGGTACTTTGACTTTTTTTTGTGGGGCTGCGTTATTCTATTTAGTTAAACCTTTACAACCCCAAAAAATATAATTGAAATAAAATCACGAGGTTCGCCACGTGAGCAAATTCTCGACAAAACAGCATTACTACCAGCTTCGCAAAGGTATCGTTTGTATGTAATTCACCAAAATGATAAGGTGAAATAAACAGTATGAAGTTATGTGACGTTATAAAATGCCCAACGTACAAGTACATGCATATGGCTTGTATTTACAAGTCATGTGCATGCATAACTTCACTAGACGTTACCTCGCGATCGCGTCGCAGGTAGCGAATCTCTCACTGGCGGACCGAAGTGCACCGATGCACTTTAAATAAGTATTGATACCCACGGTACGGGTATGTTCTAGCGACGGAGCGGGGGAAAGACGCAACCGATACTCGACGGTAACACGCGGTTTCTGAGCCAGACCACGGCCGAGAGGTATCGTGAGCCACGGATCGGGCCCAGGTCGTCTCACGATACCTGGCGTATTCGCTGCAGATGTCGACAAGACGGGAGGTAGGCGGCGTCCTAACCTTCAACCGTCACACGTGCTCAGCAGACGACGACGGTTGAGATAGCGCATGGGTGCGCACCGTACAACTAGTCGGGAGAGCCAGAGTGCTCCCCCACTTTACACCCGTATGCCGGGGAACGCTGCACCGACGGCGACGATCGCGCGGCACTAGGCGAGGTGCGCGGGAAGGGGGGAATCACTCGAGCAGCGAGTGTGTTGCGCGCGCGAAGAGCTCGAGTGAGCGCTCGTAGGTGGGATTATGGGAGAGAGCGCGCGAGTAGAGTAGGAGTTGCGGTATACCTAATGTTTGCGTGCGAAGGTATACCGCGGCATAATAGAATATATATGTATATATATACGATGCGCGCACACCTATGTCTGCGTATGTACTACAGTATATAGCGCGCACACGTATATTAGATTAATTAATTATTTTTGTTACATGGCGTCGTTAATTAATTAATAAAATTATGTAGATCCGTCGGTAGAGTTTGGGGAGAGTTGTAATAATTTTTTAAAATGTATATAGCTGTAAATAGTAGTTGAAAATAAATCTTAATTGTTGTA
Source organism: Theocolax elegans (assembly GCA_026168455.1). Taxonomy (NCBI): domain Eukaryota; kingdom Metazoa; phylum Arthropoda; class Insecta; order Hymenoptera; family Cerocephalidae; genus Theocolax; species Theocolax elegans. The sequence goes on along the minus strand of CM047426.1, from coordinate 39,980,359 downwards.
TGAGTGTGTCGGGATTAGATAGTATTAATTACACAGCCGGTAGGCAGGGGGCGGCAGCACCGACTGGGTTACCGATATGATAATTATTTATTTGTATATTATTTACTTTTTTTATTTTAAGAACGAATTTGTCAAAACTATATTTAATCGCTAAGAAAAGACCAAACGAAACAATAAATTTTTTATATTAAATTTTGGTTAAAATTTCTTCAATTTCTTATTTTCTTGATAACTTTGCTCCAAATTAAGCAAATTAAGTTTTTTTTTTGAAACCATATATACTTAAACTGAACTTTATTTTGGTTTTTTGTTTGAGTGTCTATCTTCATTTGTTTCCGATTTACAAGCAGTCTAATTGGAAGTAATCTTTACTCCTATTATTATTAGATGGCGAATAACTTTCGTAAAAGTGGCCTTTGGCAAGGAATAACTTGGCTTTCTTTATATTTTTAAATTTCAAAATGCATACCTAAGTTAGGATAATATCCGTTTCCCGGAGGTCAAGTACTCCACTTGTTAGTGATACTATGATTTTAAAATCGGTATAAAATTTGTAAATTGGTAACTAGTAAGTCAAATATTTAGACATTAATTTTAAAGCTTATAATCAATACTAAATAACCAAATATATGTGGTATATTAAAAATAAAGTTGCAGCATGAAGAGGATGAAAAAAAGTTATCGAAATGTCGCCATATAAATTTTAAATCGTGGTTAATTCACGAAGATCAGCAAATTACTATTCCATTAATATAAACCGTGTGAATGACAAGAGAATTAAAAGAACGTCGAAGCTAGCAATTGTATCAACATACAGGAGTTATTGTTTTTAATTTTTATCAATAACTAAAAAAATTTATGAGAAATTTTGGCACCAGAGCACCATTCTACACAAAAATGTAAGTAATCTATCAAATTCTGGTGCAAATTTTATGCAACATAACTTAAATAAGCCTGAGAAAGTGCCGTTTTCAATTTTTATCAATTACTAAATCAGTTTTTGGGGAATTTTGGGACCAGAGCGCCATTCTATGCAGTACTACAAATAACTGATCAAAGTTTGGTGCAAATTCATTGAGTGTTTACGAAGAATAGAACGAAACTGTAATTTTTATGCAACATAACCTGAGTATGGTGCTTTACAGGTTACAGGTTTTAACGTACTTTTAAATATGCTATTCGCCATTTGAATATTTCACTTTATCTATATATTTGGATACTTTAGCAATTATAGAAATCGCATAGATGTCTGCTCTCTTTAATTGTCCTTCAGAAAAAAGATTTAATGACGGAATTATAGAATTTTTATGTGAGTTTTTTTTATAAATAACTTGAGGTCTTAATTCAATGTGCAAAATAAGTATATATTGGTATTTTAATCATGAAATATTTATTCGGAATAATCAAATATTGTTCCGTGTATATAAGAGAATACGACATTGTATATGTTTCATATGAGCATTAATATTCTGAAATGTTACACAATTTGTAATTAATACAATTTGTGTAGCCTGAACAGGATAGTGTTTGACCATTAAATCGACAAACAAAAGAAGCTCTGAAGTATTCTTTTTTCTACTCCTTGACTGGGGAAGAATTGAGGGTTTGTTTATTATAATATACTATTTTTTGGATATTGTAGATGACATAATTCTGCACATGTTTTGTATTTAAATCATTTAAAATTTTTTTTTGTCTTGGAGTTATAACCTTGAAACACGAAAACATTTTTTTAACACTCCGTGCGCGAAACACGGTTTCTCGTGCTTGTTTTGCGTGTGCGAAACATGAGATTTTTTAACCGTGTGCGAAACATGACCGCCAATTGTTTTGCGAACTTCAGGTCGAAGTTTGAATTGTAGGTCTTAAGGTTATCTGGACAGAGATTTTCCGAATCAACAAAGTATCGATAATATTAACTAAACTTTTAAATTGTTGAAAAGAAATGAGCTCAGAAAGTGATTCGGAAGAAGCTTATGACAATTCAATACCGACAGATATGGCAAATCAAGCAAATAATATTTTTAATAATTATAGTTCTTTACACAGATATATCGTCTAATTGTCGACTCGTCTCGCTCCGCTCGGTTAATAACCTGGAAACTTATTAACGTGTTTCGCTCACGGAGTGTTAAAAAGTAGTATACGATACACGTACACGGAACAAGTGATCCACACACTCGTCTTATTTGTCGCCCTCGCTCCGCTCGGGCGTCAAACTCGACTCGTCCGTGAATCACCTGTTTCGCGCACTTGTATCGTAATTTACTATTTTACTTTAACTCGTTACCATTTTTATTGTAATCAATATTATGTTACGAAATTTTTACAAGATTTTCTTATTTATATCCGCAAGCTATAAACTTACAAAAAAGTCTTAATATCATTAAGAAAGCATGTGTTGATTTAATAAGAGAAAAATGAAAATATTTCCAGCTTATGGGGTATTATTAAATGGATTTAATTTATTTGAGTGAAACAGAATTTCAATAGCAGTCTAAATGTTTATATAAAAAAATAATTTTGCTGTTTTTTATACAATTTTGCAATTTTTTTTAACAATCGGTAAGAATAATTTTTTTATTACAGTGTTAGCTCATAAACAGGGGTTCCATTTTCCGGGTCACAGATTTTATTGTAACTTTGGGAACTGTTATCAGATATATAAATATGAAAGAATGCATATGAAATTCAAACTCATAGGCTGTTTGACGAAAATTCATTCTCTATGGACTATCTAAACTGTTGAACATTTCTACCAGGGTAGTTTAATTGCTGATAAGACGAAAAAAATTGGACAACAAACACATAACCCTTTAAGTAGCAAACGTCCATGACTGCAATGCTTAGATTTGACATTATGGCATTCGTACAATTCTCAATGGATTTGGATAAAATTTGTTTTCCTCATGTTTTTGGGTATTCCTTTTATGGGGTTCCTTTTATGTTGGTTTACAATAGATTCTTCATTTTTATTTTTAATGTATTCCTCAACCCATAGTGTAATGGATTATATGGATATTGAATGTTTAAATATTTTAAAAACTAATTATAATTGTACCCCATTTTCTATAAATTGTTATGTTGATGATACAATCATGTGCATAAATACATGTCATATTAATTTGGTTTTAAACTTATTTAATTTTTATAATGATAATGTGCAATTTAGTTACGAAATAAATATTAACAATAAGATGAATTTTCTAGACATGACTTTAACGATAAATAATAATCATATTATTACTAATTGGTTTAAAAAGCTACAGCTTCGGGTAGACTTATTGATTTCTTTTCAAATCATCCAACTCAACATCAACGCAGCTTTCCACATTCCAGGATAGTTATTCGTTGATAAAGATAAATTAAATAAAATAGTGAGAGGGGGCGCAATTACCTCAAAAATATCCTTTAAGTACGACAAAGAGAGACCATCCAAACTACGACTTCTAGCTTTAGGCAAGCAAGAACAAAGAATCTTCGCAACTTGATCAACAGAGATTGGTTCAAATCTGATAAGTAGATAGTGATGTGCAGGGAGCAAACTGAAGATATCTTGTAACTGGTCAGTAGTACAGCACGGATGGCGATTGCTATCTGAGGAGTAGTGCCGAATTAAATCATCTGCTGTAAAGTATTTTAATGGAGAGTTAGACGTATCTCTTACAATGCCAAGTTTATTTAACAAGCACTAGCATTGCAATTTGTCTTTAAGTTTCGAAAATGATTGTATGTAAAAGGAGTCATATGCTTATTTCAATTCAAGCTTAAGCTGTTTCCGAATATTTTAATACTGACTAAGACAGGATCACGACATCTCTTTGCTCTTTTACATAAGCTGTCATGCAATTTACATATAGTTTTCATTTGAAAGGTGAGCCACGGGGCTGATGGCGGACAAACTTGCTTAGTAGTGATAGGTGCATATTTATCCAGATTTGTAATGAAAATACAAAGTAGAATAATATCAAGATAGTTATCAACATTGTAGGATTCAACAGAGGGAGCCAAGGTAGTATTTAGATCTGACGTAATTGAGTGAATAAATGCGGAAGAGGAAAAGTTTCTAAAATCACGATATGTATATGTTTTGTAACCTGAGACCTGAGAGATTATATTATAGTCAATAATAATAAAATCGTGGCCATTTATAAAAGGACTACCATATTGTTTTTCTAATTTAATTTTATCCACAGAATCAACTAAATTAACGTCCAGCGATGAATCAGTATCATCTCTATGGTGTGTTGCAGTAAACGGCACAATATAATATGAATTTTCAGTAATTAAATCTTTATAACGATTACTATAGTAATCATCCGCAGTTAAATTTGAATTAGTCTCCAGCAATTATTATGTTATTGTATAGGTGTGAGCGATCCTATAAAGCACTGAAAAATTTACTAAGAACGTGGCCCTTAGGCCTTCTGTAAACTGAGGCAAGGAGTATCTTAGAATTTGGTAAGGATAACTTCAACAATAAGTACTCAGTATCATTACATATATATATACGTGTATATAATTTTATTGAGGCGAAATGATCGACGACAATGATGAACGCTCGGAAGGACCTCGAGCAAATCTTCAACCGTGTGGGTTCGTTTGGTTGCGAAAGAAAATTAAAATAAAAAATAAATTTAAGAATTCATAAGCGTAATATAGGACCCGCATAAGAAGAGGAAAATTCAGGGAAGGTCAAACAGAAATTACAAAAACAAACATAATTTATTTTTATATGTGGCCAATGGCATAATTTGATTTTTTTTCGCGGACGACTCGAATAAAAAAAATGATTAATTACGCAATCACGGATCGATTCCGTGATTACTCGGGGCTTGTCACCCGGTGGTTATCCAGCTCCTTGGTCTCGACGCGAACCATTAATATACGTGAAATAATTAACAATGCAAAATTTAATATTATAACCGGCGCGGAAGCCCGATCACCAAAAGTTTATCCGGATCTAGCCTCAGGCATCGAACGCGCATGGCCTTTGCAAGCCAAGGGGTACACAAACGGGTAAGAGTTAAACTCTTTTCTACCCGTAAAAAAAATAAAGGGGTCGCAAATCCCAGACGAACCAGGATTCACTCGGGGCTTGTCGCCTGTTGGCTACCCAGCCTCTGGTTCATACTTACTATTGCTAAAGAAAAAGTTCCTCGAAGGTCTCCCGGAAGGATCTGGACGCCTCTGACTGCCAAAAAATAATAATTGAAAACGAAGGAAAAACCTCTCGAGTCAAAAACCGTAATAGTTCTTTGAATGACTGCGCGAGCCCTTATAAGGACTAATGTATCTTGTTATCTTAAAGATTATCTAATGCGCGATCGATGATTATTGATCTACGCTATAGATACACGCGCATGATTTTTCTATAAAGATTTTTTTCTTGATTTCCTTTTTTTTGTTGTTTATAATAATTAAATTACTTATTCTACATAATTTAATTCCTTTAATTAATCGTTTAAGTTTTAACAAATCGTTTACTGGCGTTATTTAACACATATCTAATTTTAATAAACCGTCAAACCCGTTTACAATAATTAATTAATTATTCATTTATTGATTTTGTTGGATTGCTATTTTAATAAGACAATCATAAATGAAAAACAATGTCGAATCTCTGGGACATTCTCAGGTTAATTATACTAATAACTACGTTAATTATATAAAAAAAACATATTTCGTTAAATTAATATACAGTGTAAACCGGCCTCGTCTTAATTGCGCAGTTAAGTAGTTTGTAGGCCGCGGTACGTGGGGTGAGACGCGCCCCTCTCCAAACTAGCCCGCGCGGTGAGGGGAGAGTGTTCGCGTGCCGCGCATCAAATTTACCGAAAGTTACTGAACCGTTTACGCGCGAGATTTAAAATAGAAAATTCTTTTATATTAATTTATTTATTTTATTGGTCGGTTATTTGGGTAGGTTGCAAACTTTAAAATTTTTATAATTTTTCAGATTTTTGAATTTTTTTGGATTTTTTAAATCTATAATTTTCTTTGAAACTTGTGAAAACTTGAATTTAGTGAGGTAAAACAGATTCTTTTGAATTGTTCATCTATACGAATTTTGAAAATATTTCCTTTTATTTACAATTTACGTATATCCTTTTCGATATTTTTTTTTTGATCTTTCAAGAAATTTTAGTAATTTCATGATTCTTGTAGTTTTATTTTCCAAAGCGAAAAATAAAGTGCGTGCGTTGAAAAATCGCAATTATTAGGAACGATACCATTTAGGAATTGTAATTTCTCGTCGTACAATTTTCGAAGCACTATAGACGAAAGAGAGATAATATTTATTGTAAATTATTTATTTAAATCGTTACTATAAATATGGCGTGTTTGACACGACAGAAGATCGAAAACTGGTGTTTGCTTTATAGAGACGAAGACATACCATAATATCTCAATGACCTGTCACTTAAAGATACAGGAAATAAATTTGACAATTTAAATCGTCTGACAAAAAGGCTTCTAGGCGATTACGAGCCTAGGGATTCGTAGAGAAACTTGAGCAGGATGAAATCACCGTATGGTATCATCGCGAAGAACTCAGGCAAAGATTCATCAGTACATATAGCTCGGTAGAACACCCGTGGGAGAATTTGACGATAGACGACAACACTAGCCACCCGCTGTTAACTCTAAACAACTATAAAAGAGTCAAAGAATATATGAAAACAAATCGTGAAAGAGTTTCTTAAACCAAGATAACGCAACTACGGCAAGGTTCTAAGAAACCACAAAATCACTATCTAAAAATAACGAAGCTGTCGACGATATTATACACGATGATATCAACCCAAGCAAGACAAAACTCACTACAACAGTAGTATTCGCAAGTTTTATGAAAGGAAAGTCAGACACAGTTAAGCAATTAATTGAAAAAGTAAATGCGCTAACAGCAGCACAAACACAACCTATATTAACGAGCACTAGATTGGACCAGCCACAACATGAAGTACATAGCCAACGACATCAGTATCACTCTCGAGAGGAATCGGTCAAGCATGGGAGGGGAGGAACTTCCAAGGTCAAGAGAGATTTGGAAATACGAGTGTTACCAGGACCGAGAACAGCACCTGGCAAAGGATTGCAGAATAGTCTATGAAAGACGTCGATTAAATTGTCCGGAAATTGGAGACTACAATTTTCAGCAGATGGCGACCAGTGCATTGACTCATTTATTGAACGGGTTGAGGAATGTCGTATTCTGGCTAATCTTTCAGGGGTCGAATTGCTAAGCTTCTTGCCAGAGCTATTCAAAGACGTTGCAGCACTCTGGTAGAAAAACGAAAGAGATAGATGGTCGTCGTGGTCTGAATTCCAAAAAGAAGCTCGTCGTAAGGAATGAACAGGCGGTTTCAATTGCCGAAATAAATACTCACTATCAACGACCTGGCGAAAAAACGCGAGACTATATAACCTGTCTAGTTCATATTATGCGAAGGTTCGATCCTACTCCAAGGATCGAGCACCAACTAGATACGCTGCACGGCAACCTGTGCCGAGAAATACAAAATCTTGTACACAGGACGGATTGCGACTCGATCCATACGCTACTCGATCTTGCTGTTGAAGCCAAACTGACGCTGGAGGGACATAAGGCGTATAAGCACCCTCCGCCATCCGAGATAGCCTTGCTTCCAGAATCGGAGTATAAACGGCGTGAAACCGGCAATATTAGAGAAGCCGGCGAGAAAGCATCCGCCGCAAGACTTGGCACAGACATTGGTCAAAGTCCTTGAGGAAAAGATAAAAGAGTTAACCCGTTCAATTACCTTTGCTCAAGGGGACAACGGAAGACAGAAGTAGACAAATCGAGCGAAGACGCTGATAGCTCCCTCTGAAAGAACGAATGACAGTCGGTGTGATACACGAGACCACGCGCCACGCAGTCATTAAAGTGTTTCGGCTGCGGAGAGCAGCTGTAGAAGCAATCCTATGTTGAATTTGGGAATGGTGTCCGCATTCCTTTTGTGGACAATGTAGTGAGTTGAGGTGTTACCCTCGACCCTCAATTAACGTGGAAATATCATCTGGATAATATTACAAAAAAGATAAACAGTCTTGTACAGCTTACGTTTTTTTCGCAAGTACACGAATGAGACTCTCCGTAAGCGACTTGCCGAGGCTTTGTTATTCCCGCACTCGGATCATTGTTCAATAGTTATTGTTAAGGGACAATTGGGATTACACGTGAATAACGATAAAAATAACACTGGATAATGATATATATCTATATATATATATATACTGGGGGAGCTTCGCCCCCCTGCGCGCTTCGCGCGCCAACCCCCTATTTTTAATTTTGAAAAAGGTTTTTCGTAATTAATTTATTTAAAATAATGTTTTAAATTGTATTATTTTTTGCTACTATGGACACCTTAAAAATTAAACAAATTCACACAACACCTTGGAGGTACTGTTATAGTGCATTGGGTTTTATACCAAAAATTTAATTTTTTTTTAAATACGATTATAATTAATAAATAAAAGTTTTTACCAAAATTTAGTGTAATGAAATCAGAATAAAAATAATAAAAAAATAGAGACATATTAAATGTTAACTGTAAATTTTAAACTATATGAATTCTTTTAAAGCTTAAATTTATATTTTAATAATTATAAATGTTAATGAAAAATTAACTTACCAAAAATAGTAAAGTACATATACTTATTAAATTGTAGTATTTTAAGAGTAGTTTAGGTTTTCCTCGATATTGATGAACAAACCATATTTATTTATTTGGCGACGTTTCGATGGATATCCTCCATCCTCATCAGGCTATACTATTATTTCGTCAATATATAGGTACTGACGAAATAACATATAGGTACTGACGAAATAATAGTATAGCCTGATGAGGATGGAGGATATCCATCGAAACGTCGCCAAATAAATAAATATGGTTTGTTCATCAATATCGAGGAAAACCTAAACTACTCCTAAATACACTGCATGGACGACAAAAAATCACTTAATAATTATGTAGTATTTTAGTTAACAACTTATTAAAATTTTCGATTATTTTAAATGGTTATAAATAGAACTTCACCTCCTAAAATTAATTTATTTAATAACGAACGATCATCGCCAAAAGTTCTATGTCAATAATATCTTGTACTTTTAGAGTAATAAAACTTTCTTCTTAATTAAATTAATTTTTGTATTAGTTTTAAATAATTATTTATAACATTTTAGCGGTATATAAATAAAAACCCGTTTCTTCCATTTCTCTCGTAATTCGTAATTTTCACCCTCTTTCAAAATTTGCGTTAATTAATCCATAATTATATCCAATTTACTTTTTCCCTTTAGTTACAGAGCCCATATATTTATTTTAATTATTATAAACAAAGGCATTCCATAATAACGTTTTGTTTCTAATAAATACATATTTGTTTATTTAAAATATTGTTTTACATAAATACACGTAATCTACTCACTTATATATCCATACATTTTTTAAATTTTGATTTGAATAATATTTAAATTACATGCTACTAAATTAATAATTTTCTAAAAACTTTTCAAATGTAATTCGTATTTTATATTGCCACTGTTAAAATTTGAATTTTCTTTTGCCATTACTGTTTATAATAGAATTATCTTAAAAATGCAATAATTAATGTAGTTAATTTTTAACTTATTGTATATTTAACATATAGATATTTGGAAAAGTGTATGTTATACTTGATTAATATTTATTTTATCTTCGAAAAATTGTACATTTTTTTTAAAAACATTACATTAAATTTTAGGTCCGTTTTTATTTTATGAGTTTTATCAGGAAGTAAACTAATACACATTCTTTCAAGTTATATTCACAACTTTTTTTTGCGCACGGAAAAAATACATATATTATCTATTCTTGAAAAAACAAATTTAAAATATATATATATGGGCTATTTCACGTCAAGTGGTACGATGAAAATTTTAAATCGCCCCAAAATTTGAGAAAAGGCTGGAAATATCTTCCAGAAGATAGAAAAAAAATTTTAAGTGTTAAAAATAAATTGCCTAAGAGTTATTCCACCATGATAAATGGAAATTTTTCAATTTTTTAGAAAAATTACTATATTTAAAACGATTTATCTCAAAATCTATTGATTTTTTTGAAAAAACATAATAAATAACTTTTGAGAAAATAATCTTTAGAACTTATCTACCTGGGTTACAATTCTTAATTTTAAAATCTCGAAGAGATAGAACGTCCGGAAATATTGAATATCAAAAAGGCGACCACGCCACAATCGATTTTGATCTAACACCGCTTAAAAGATCACATTTTTCGATAGCTTTCGAATGGTGGTGGTTAGCTTATTGGCCCAGACCGCTGTTGTAAGTTATGCCTCATAAACATCATAAAATCACTAATTTTCATGTATTTTGGAACATAACACATACACACACACACACACGCACACACACGCACGCACACACACACACGCACACACACACACACACACACACACACTGAGGCTGGTACTCCTACCGAAGGGAAACAAATCCCCAGAGGAGCCATCATCTTACCGCCCGCTCTGTCTACTGGATATAGTCGGGAAGCTCCTGGAGCGGGTGACCTGCGCCAGGCTCGCAGCGGCCATCGGTCGTGCCGGAGACCTCTCCGACAACCAGTTCGGCTTCCGAAAGGGTCGATCGACCATGGACGCTGTAGGCAGAGTTGTTGGTATAGCCACAAACGCCATCAATGCTGGTCGGAGTGCAAGGCGGATGTGTGCCATCATCACCTTGGACATCCGGAATGCCTTCAACTCTGCCAGATGGGACGACATCATGCTGTCCCTGCAGCACTTCCAAGTGCCACTCTATCTCAGGAAGGTCACCTCGAGTTACCTGACTGACCGTACTCTGCTCTACGACACCGACGACGGTGTGCACTCCCACAACATCACGGGAGGCGTGCCGCAGGGTTCGGTCATTGGGCCCCTACTCTGGAACCTTGTCTATGACGGCCTGCTTAGGCAGCAACTTCCGGAGGGTGTCTCGATGCTGGTTTTCGCGGACGACGTGGCGCTTGTAGTGGTCGCAAAGAGTGTCGAAGAGATCGAATATCTCGGAGACGTCTCTATAGAAGTGGTCGCCACTTGGTTAAGAGACCACGGACTTAGCCTGGCGGCGGAAAAAACGGAGACGGTGCTCATCTCTCGCACAAAAAAGGAGAGGACCGCCACCTTCACGGTAGGTGTAGAACGGATACGGTCGGTGAAAACGTTGAAGTATTTAGGGGTCACACTAGAAGCCCGGCTGTCGTTCAAACACCATCTCGCGAACGCAGGCTCAAAGGCGGCAAAGGTGGCCCGTGCGCTGGCGGGCATCATGCCCAACATCGGGGGACCCCAGCAACCGCGAAGGTCCCTCGTTGCCTCGGTGGTGAGCTCCGTAATTTTATACGGAGCTCCTATCTGGGCTGATAACCTGAACAGGCACAAGAGCTTTGGTCCTCCGTGTCAGAGAGCCTGCAGGATAGCTGCGCTAAGGATGGCCCGGGCGTACCGAACCGTATCTGACATTGCGCTCTCGGTGATCGCGGGGACCGCCCCCTTCGACCTCCTGGCAGCCGAGAGAGCTGAAAGACACCGTGAGGGTGGGCGACGCGTAGAAGAGAATCGCTGCCATAACCGATGGACATTGCGGACCGTAGAGGAGTGGCAGCGGAGATGGGACTTAGCCAGGGACGGCCGCTGGACCTACCGCATCATCCCGCGGATCCGGGAGTGGGCGAGCAGGAAACACGGCTTCGACAGTTTCCAGCTTACCCAGGTGTTGACCGGGCACGGATGCTTCCGTAGCTACCTATTTCGTATAGGGGTCTACGGCAGCGCAGAGTGCCCGGCTTGTCCAGGGGTGGACGAAGACGTGGAACACGTCCTTCTACGGTGTCCTCGTTTCAGGGAGGAACGGGACCAGTTTCAAATCACTTGGAGCGGTCCCCTCACCCCTGAGGGCATCGGGGCGTGCCTGCTTGGTTCCCAGGACGGATGGAACGCGGTAGTGACCCTCTGTACGTCCGTAGTGGACAGGCTGGGTCTCAACAGAAGAGACGAGGAGAGAAGAGTTGCGATAGCAACAGTAGTGGGCTAATGTAGCTGTTGCCTCCCCCCGCTAAGCAATGCCTTGCGATGGTTTCCGCAGGGGAATAAAGGTAAGAAAAGAGGTGGAGTTTTAGTGGGTATGCCTATCGACATCCTTCGGTAGGAGAGTCCCACACACGGGATCTCGTATGGCTCCAGTCATGGTGCATTAAGCATTTCTCCACCCCTTCGGAAAAAAACGCACACACACACACACATACATACACACACACGCAGGCACGCTCGCGCAAACACACACACACTTTTATATATACATAACATATATATGACATATATATAAAATATATATATAACAAATATATATAACAAATATATATATGACATATATCGTCGCCTTAGTGCAAGAAGGTTCCAATTCAAATTTTTCTTCAAAAAGGGTACAATTCAAATTTTGTATTCAAAAAGGTTCCAATACAAATTTTCGTTTCGAAAAGGTTCCAATTCAAATTTTCGTTTCAAAAAGGTTCCAATTGAAATTTTCGTTTCGAAAAGGTTCCAATTCAAATGTTTATTTCAAAAAGGTTCCGATTCAAATGTTTTTTCAAGAAGGTTCCAATTAAATTGTCAACTTTGTTTCACTAAAAATCGTGACAGCTCCTTAATCTCTAAAAATTTATAGAACAGTAATTGCTTTAAAAATTTCAAAATTTATCCTGGCAATGTTTCACATTTACATTTCAATTTCAGTACTTGATAATAAAAATATATATCACAATTCTAATGCACTAGTAAATGCTCCCAATGGTACATCAGTTTCATTATTATATATCTACTCAGTATCGATGAAAATATTTAGCAGCTTATTAGAATTATGTTATATTTTTTTATAGTATCGAACATTGAAACTAATCTAACAATAAAAGTCATAAATTGTTATGGTAATGTAGTGTTAAACTGACAAACTGTCAATAAGTTTCTATATTCATTATCTCCATATATACTCTAAAGCATTTTTAATTTAGTATGTAAGTATGTCCAATAGTTAAAATTGCAGTAGGTAATGTGCGTATAAAATTTGAATGCAATCAAGAAACTCATGTACCGCTAAAAGTATGTAGTAGTACATTAGAATTCTGATATATTCCTTTAGTTTGGAGTATTGAAACTGATGATAAAAATCATATATTGTCATGGTATTATAATGTTAAACTCCTAAATTATAAACTCTCCAAATATACTCAAAAGTAATTTACTATGTAAGTATGTCCAATAGTTACAATTGCAGTAGGTATAGTTCATACCAAATTTTAATGCAATCAAGAAACTCATGTACCGCTAAGAGTATGTAGCAGTACATTAGAATTCTGATATATTCCTTTAGTTTTAAGTATTGAAACTTATGGTAAATATCATATTGTCATGGTTATATTATGTTGACTCCTAAATTATAAACTCTCCAAATATACTCAAAAACATTTGTAATTTAGTATGTAAGTATGCCCAATAGTTACAATTGCAGCAGGTAATGTTCGTACCAAATTTTAATGCAATCAAGAAATTCATGTACCGCTCTGACTAAATGAGCACTTCATGCCATCAACGCTACATGACTTTTTTGATTGCATTAAAATTTTGTACGAACATTACCAACAGTAATTTTAAATATTGGACATACTAAAATACTAAATTGCAAATGTTTTTAAGTATATTTGGAGAATTTGTAATTTAGAATCTTATTAAGAGTTTAACATGACATTATATGATTTTTACCAACAGTTTCAATATTTGAAACCAAAAGAATATATCAGAATTCTGATGCACTGCTAGATACTCTTAGCGGTACATGAGTTTCCTGATTGCATTAAAATTTTGTACGAACATTACCTCCAGCAATTATAACTACTGGACATACTTAAATACTAAATTACAAATGCTTTAGAGTATATTTAGAGAATTTGCAATTTAGAATTTTATTAAGAGTTTAACATGATATTACCCTGACAATGTATGATTTTTACCATCAGTTTCAATATTTGAAATTAAATGAATATATAAAAATTCTAATGCACTGCTAGCACTCCCAGTGCTACAAGAGATTCTTGATTGAATTACAATTTTGCACAAACATTTTGCAAATTAAATGAAATAACTTTAATAAAAATAATGGAAGAAAAAGTTGAAAATATTAATACTGTATTATATTTTTGGCATGGTTTATTATGATTCAATATTTATATAGTTAATAATAGTATTGATTAAACATTTTGTTTGTATTAATCATAAATTGCTTAAGCTATAATACGTATAAGAGAATTTTATTTATATTTCTATCAGCTTAAGGAGGTGGTACATCTGATTGGTTACCGACAGAGCAAAAAATCTTTATTTCAAAATAAAATTTATCGGGCTTTGCGAACCAATATGCTTTATTAAGCAAGGTTTTTACTCTTCGTCCACTATGGTTGGTGGAAGTCCCAGAGTAAACCTTTGAAATTTATAAAATTGGCGTTTCGACCACAGCACTCTAGCTTTGGTCTCCTCAGTAAGGAGCTAGAGGCCTTCCTTAGACGCCCGTCGCAGATAGAAAGCGACGACAAATGAAAGAAGTGCGGCTATATATATGCCTTGTTATCGACTGTTTCTCTAACGAGTAGAGAGAACAGTCGTATCCTCCTGGTGGTAAGAACTCCCACCAACCAAGAGCGCGACGTTTTTCACCCGAAGTCGCGAGTTTTAAGAACCAACCAGCCAATTTTATAAATTTCAAAGGTTTACTCTGGGACTTCCACCAACCATAGTGGACGAAGAGTAAAAACCTTGCTTAATAAAGCATATTGGTTCGCAAAGCCCGATAAATTTTATTTTGAAATAACCTGTAGCGAACGTTTAATTTTTTGTTGTTCAAAAAAACTTTATTGTTACAATTATTTAACAAAATGCGCTATTTTATGCAAATCCCAAATGCAGAAGCACTAGGTAATTCAATAATTTATCGATCTATAAAGTTACAGGCCAATACATGAAGGACACCTTAGAAAATTTCTGCACCGAAAATACATGATTTTCCGTACTTTTCCGTACAGAAATTTTCTTAGGTGTCCTTCATGTATTGGCCTGTAACTTTATAGATCGATAAATTATTGAATTACCTAGTGTTTCTGTATTTGGGATTTGCATAAAATAGCGTATTTTATTAAATAATTGTAATAATTAAGTTTTTTGCTCCGTCGGTAACCAGTCAGATGTACCACCCCCATAATTTCTCAATGTATTTTTTCGACGAATTTAGTATCGCATGTATAGTGTTCGCTCTACACCGTCTTTTCTGATGTAGAGCACCTTAGATCTTAGTTTTCGCCAACATCTTAAAACGCGGTGATCGGGCACTTGTTTTTCAAAGTAACGCGCATGCGTTTTAACGATGAATTTAGTCACGCGGGTACAGTGTTCGCTATGCACTGTCTTTCACAGAGAAAAAGTCTCGCAGTGTATTAATAGTACTAGTGGAATAGTGGATAAAGCGCGCTACGCACGTCGTAGTTTTATGGATGGATATTATAGATGGATATTCGTATTCGTATAGGCAATTGGGAATATGTATTTGTTACGAATCCAATAAAGTTATTTTAATCGTATAGGCAGTGAAGATATATTTATTGATATAAGTGGGCGTAAATTCGAACTATACAGTTAAAGTATTAACGATTCGACGAATAATGTATTAATTGCATTTTAAATATTAGATTATATTTTCCAGTCTAATCTACATTCTTGTCTAAGACGAGAATTTTTTTTATTATTTATATTATTAACAATAATAAATTTAAATAATAAACAGAATAGTTTCATACGGAAGAAAAATTATTTTCATTTTTTTATATCGTCGTGATTTACGAAGACCAGCCTATCTGAATGCTTTATGAAATGTAAACGTGCTAGTCTTCTTAAATACGACGATATAATTCTTCAGCAAAAATTATTTTACGAAACCGCGAAAATATTTAGATAAAAATTTTCTAACCAGAAATGCCGAGAGTTATTGAAAAGGTATTAGGTCATAAAAATTTTTAGAGATTAAGGTGCTGTCACGATTTTTAGTGAAATAAAGTTGACAATTTAATTGGAACCTACTTGAAAAAACATTTGAATTGGAACCATTTTGAAAAATAATTTAATTGGAACGTCTTTGAAATAAACATTTGAATTGGAACCTCTTCGAAACGAAAATTTGAATTGGAACCTTTTTGAAAACAAAATTTGAATTGGACCCTTTTTGAAGAAAAATTTGAATTGGAACCTTCTTGCACTAAGGCGACGATATATATAACATACATAAATGACATATATATAACATATTGTAACAGGGTTATTCTCGTACGTCAGGAGGGTTTTAATTGTCCTGTGCATATCCTCAATGCACAGGAAATATTCTCCGTGTACCAATCAGCTGTTTTACCAGATAGCTAACCGATCGTCAGAACCGTCCTTGGAGTGGTGCGAGCTAGCCTCAAGCTCCGCACGACGACGTCTTCCCTGTGTACAATGTGTGCACTTACCTAGTGTACACTTATCCTCCGTCGATGCTCGTACTCGGCTACTCAGTTATGTGTCGTGCTCAGTACAATGCACGACACCCGCGGGTCATGGCGGTATTCGCCTTCGGGGACAGGGAGTAATCACCGGTTAATTAAGATAACTTGGAATTAGAAGTGATCGATTAATTTATTGATACGAAATAAGATTAAAAGAAATGTTACAATAGTGTGAACCAAGGCAAGGTCGAACCTTGGCTCAAAGCAAACAAGGCTATTCGCGTAACCTATGGAAAATACAAAATACACGATGACGTGTGTGTGTGTGTGCGCCCGCCGCAATATACGCGTCGAGACTCGCGGTCTCGATCTACTCGGGGAGGAGGTTACAATCGCCAGGTATCGGTTACCTGGCTCTGCGATGTTTATCGCTGGTTCGCGATCGCGCCGGAGTGTGTAGCACTCCGGTTTGCCGTAATCGGGATTCACGGGGCGAGAGAGAGTGTCGCGACGAGAGCGGCTAACCTCTCGTATACTTCTGCGTCGGGATACCGCGCGTATCCCGTCGCCGGTTTCGCTCGCGGCACGGCGGTAATAAATACGCTATTGCCTGGCCAGGACTTACGTTTCTCTGGAGATGATCCTGGGGGGCGGTGCGTGCCTCGCTTCCTTCGGTCTCGTACCCTCTCTCTCTCTCTCTAATACTCTCGTCCTACAGCACACCTCACTCGCGGGGTACGCCTTATTCTTCCTTCCGCACGATTCCCGATCCGTGTTAGTTCGAGGCTCGAACGATACTGCCGGTGTGTCGTGCACACCGGTTCTCCGACGCGCTCGCGCATGCGCCTTACGCGTCTTCAACGGTAGACTCACGCGATCGGTACGATTTTCGTCTCGCGTGAACCGTTTACCGTAACAATATATATAACATATATATGACATATATATAACATATATGTAACATATATATAACATATATATAACATATATATGCCATATATATAACATATATATAACATATATATGACATATATATATATCTCTCTATAATATATAAATATTTCGCCGCCGCCGCCGTGTCTAAGAATTCAGAATACAACATATATATATGTCATATATATGTTATATATATGTGTCATATATATAAGTGTGTGTGTGTGTGTGTGCGCGAGCGTGCGTGTATGTGTGTGTGTGTGTGTGTGTGTGTGTGTGTTTGTGTGGGTGTGTGTGCGTGTGTGTGTGTACGTGTTATTAGTTTTTTCAAGAATAGATAATATATGTATTTTTTCCGTGCGCAAAAAAAAGTTGTGAATATAACTTGAAAGGATGTGTAGTAGTTTACTTATTCCTGATAAAACTCATAAAATAAAAACGGACCTAAAATTTAATGTAATGCTTTAAATACAAATGCAAAATTGTTTGAAGATGAAATAAATATTAATCAAGTATAACATACACTTTTCCAAATATCTATATGTGAAATATACAATAAATTAAAAATTAAATACATTAATTATTGCATGTTTAAGATAATTCTATTATAAACAGTAATGGCAAAAGAAAATTCAAATTTTAACATTGGCAATATAAAATACGAATTACGTTTCAAAAGTTTTTCGAAAATTATTATTTTAGTAGTATTTAATTTAAATATTATTAAAATCAAAATTTAAAAATTGTATGGATATATAAGTAAGTAGATTACGTATATTTATATCAAACAATATTTTAAATAAACAAGTATGTATTTATTAGAAACAAAAGGTTATTTAAGGTATGCCTTTGTGTATAATAATTAAAATAAGTATATGGGCTCTGTAACTAAAGGGAAAAATAAATTGGATATAATTATGGATTAAAACGCAAATTTTGAAAGAGGGTGCAAATTACGAATTACGGGAGAAATGGAAGAAACAGGTTTTTATTTATATACCGCTAAAATGTTATAAATAATTCTTTAAAACTAATACAAAAATTAATTTAATTAAGAAGAAAGTTTAATTACTCTAAAAGTACAAAATATTAATGACATATAGAACTCTTGGCGATGACTTAAATAGATTAATTTTAGGAGGTAAAGTTGTATTTAGATCCGTTTAAAACAATCTAAAATTTTAATAGGTTTTTCCTAAATACTACAATTAAGTATATGCACTTTACTATTTTTGGTAAGTTAATTGTTCATTACCACATATATATATATATTATATATATTACACCTTTGGTGTAAGTTATGTCCTAAAATACGTGAAAATTAGTGATTTTATGAGGTTTATGAGGCATAACTTACAACAGCGGTCTTGGCCAATAATCTAACCCAAGCCATTCGAAAGCTCGCGAAAAATGTGAACTTTTGAGAGGTGTTAGATTAAAATCGATTATGGCGTGGTAGCCTTTTTTTGATATTCAATATGTCCGGGTGTTCTATCTCTTCGAGATTTTAAAATTAAGAAATGTAACCAGGGTAGATAAGTTCTAAAGATTAATTTAAACAAAAGTTGTTTGTAATGTTTTTTCAAAAAAATCAACAGATTTTGAGATAAATGGCTTTAAAAATAGAAGTTTTTCTAAAAAATTGAAAAATTTCCACTTTTCATGGTCGAATAACTCTTAAGCAAATTATTTTTAACACTTAAATTTTTTTTGTATGTTCTACAAGATGTTTCCATCCTGTTCTCAAATTTTGGAGTGATTTAAAATTTTCATCGTACCACTTGACGTGAAATAGCCCATATATATGTATACATATGTATGTATGTATGTGGGTGTGTGTGCGTGCGGCGTAATATTTATATAATATATGTATATTTTAAAATTGTTTTTTCAAGAATACATAATATACGTATTTTTTCCGTGCGCAAAAAAAAGTTGTGAACATAACTTGAAAGAATGTGTATTTGTTTACTCATTCTTGATAAAACTCATAAAATTTTTAAACGTATACTCAATAATAATAGCGGATCTAAAATTGAATGTAATGCTTTAAATACAAATGCAAAATTGTTTGAAGATGAAATAAATATTAATCAAGTATAACATACACTTTTCCAAATATCCATATGATGTATACAATGGGTTAAAAATTAAATATATTAATTATTGCATTTTTAAGATAATTCTATTATAAACAGTATAGGCAAAAGAAAATTCAAATTTTAACAGTGGCAATATAAAATACGAATTACATTTGAATAGATTTTCAAAAACTATTAATTTAGGAGCATTTAATTTAAATATTTTTTAAATTAATATTTCAAAATTGTATGGATATATAAGTGTGTAGATAATTTATATTTATATAACACAATATTTTAAATAAACAAGTATGTATTTATTAGAAACAGAAGGATATTTAAGAAATGAATTTGTTTATAATAATCAAAATAAATATTTGGGCTCTGCATAGTAAAAATAAATTGGATATAATTATGGATTAAAATGCAAATTTTGAAAGAGGGTGCAAATTACGATTCACGAGAGAAATGGAAGAAACAGGTTTTTATTTATATAGCGCTAAAATTATATAAATAATTCTTTAAAACTAATACAAAAATTAATTTAATTAAGAAGAAAATTTTATTACTCTAAAAGTACAAAATATTAATGACATAGAACTTTTGGCGATGATCGTTCGTCATTAAATAAATTAATTTTAGGAGGTGAAGTTCTATTTATAACCGTTTCAAATAATCCAAAATTGTAATAAGTTGTTAACTAAAATACTACAATTTAGTAAGTATATGTACTTTACTATTTATGGTAAGTTAATTTTTCATTAACATTTATAATTATTAAAATATAAATTTAAGCTTTATAAGAATTCATATAGTTTAAAATTTACAGTTAACATTTAATATGTCTCTATTTTTTTTATTATTTTTATTGTGATTTCATTACTCTAAATTTTGGTAAATTTTTATTTATAAATTATAATAACTATAGCAATACCTTCAAGGTGTTGTGTGAATCTGTTTAATTTTTAAGGTGTCCATGGTAGTGAAAAAATAATACAATTTAAAACATTATTTTAAATAAATTAATTACGAAAAACCTTTTTCGAATTAAAAATAGGGGGTTGGCGCGCGAAGCGCGCAGGGGGGCGAAGCCCCCCTAGTATATATATATATATATATATATATATATATGTTGAATTCTGAATTCTTAGACACGGCGGCGGCGGCGGCGAAATATTTATATATTATAGAGAGATATATAAACCTCATAAAATCACTAATTTTCATGTATTTTAAGGCATAACCTTCACCAGTGGTCTTGGCCAATAATCTAACCACCGCCATTCGAAAGCTCTCGAAAAATGTGATCTTTTGAGCGGTGTTAGATCAAAATCAATTGTAGCGTGGTCGCCTTCTTCTGAAAATTAATATTTCCGTGTGCCCTATTTCTTCGAGATTTTAAAATTAAGAATTGTAACCTGGGTAAATAAGTTCTAAAGATTATTTTGTACAAAAGTTGTATGTAATGTTTTTTCAAAAAAATCAATAGATTTTGAGATAAATAGATTTGAAAATAGCAATTTTTTTTTAATTGAAAAATTTCCATTTTTTATGGTGACATACATTGCCAGTCACGTACTTTTACCCCCCCCCCCCCCCCGGAGTAAAATCGGTGAAACTTTAAAGTTCTGTATCTTTGAAAGAAATCATCGTACAAAAATTAGTCAAAGACCATTTGAAAAGCTTATTTGAATACCTTTCGATTCGCCTGGGTCACTTATATAAAATACTATTTTTTGAAACTATTAAATGGCAATAAACTAGTTTCAAAAGATTGACGAGACCAAAATGTTTTCCAGATAGATTTTTAGCTTTTTCAAGTGTTTTCGACTGGTTCTTTTTCATTTTTGTAACTTAATTTTAATCAAAGTTACGGTAGTTTTTGCTCGAAAAAAGCCTTTTTTTTAAATCTAAATATATTAAAAACTTTTATAGATACAAAAAAATGATAACGAGAAAAAATGTCAGTTTTTTAACAAAAAACACATAAAACTTATATGTTTAAACAAACAAAAAAATTTTTTACCTATATTTAAGTGCAATAGCTGTTTATTCATTACAGAGTCGGTTCATTGTGCTAAATATATACTAATATATATAAAATATATACTAATATATAATACTAAATATATACTAAATAATATTAAATATATACTAAATAATACTATATATATATACTAATTCTACTGTATGTGTTTACAAATAAAGTCACATCCTCACTCTTATTAAATTAAGTATGTATACTGTTTCAAATATTTCTATATTTTTAATTATAAGCGTATTACTCGTTAGTGAACACTTGGAATGTGAATAACTATTAGTGTACTGTCTAATCACCATGGTTAAATCACGAAATTTATCTATACATTTTGATGAAAAAAAAGTTTAATCTTTCTTATGCAAATATTTATCACATATATATTTTTTCACTCTAAATTTATTATTGTTAGTTGTTCTTATTAAAGTACCAAATGTATGTATTTCTTCTATTAAACAACACTGTTTAGTTTAAAAACTATTAAACAAAAAGTTTATCTTACCGGTACTGCAGATTTGTCATTTTGTTTATTATTATTTATACTCTTATTTAATATAAACTGTTTATTATTTTGTTTATACTTTTGAACCTACTCTGTACTAAATAGACGGTAATAAAAAATTTTCTTCTTTGTTTATACATATAAGTTTTATGTGTTCTACGTTAAAAAACTGACATTTTTTCTCTTTAACATTTTTTATATCTATAAAAGTTTTTAATATATTTAGATTTGCAGAAAAAGTCCATTTTGGAGCAAAAGCTACTATAACTTTAGTAAAAATGAAGTTAGCAAAATAAAAAAAAAGCAGTCGAAAGCTATTGAAAAAAGCTAAAAATCTATCTGGATAACTTGGTTTCGTCAATCTTTTGAAAGCAGCATTGAATTTAAGGTGTTCAAAAATTCGTTTTTGAATCTAGTTTATTGCCATTTAATAGTTTCAAAAAATAGTATTTTATATAAGTGACCCAGGCGAATCGAAAGGTATTAAAATAAGCTTTCAAATGGTCTTTCTAATTTTTGTACGATGATTTCTTTCAAAGATACAGAACTTTAAAGTTTCACCGATTTTACTCCTAGGGGGGTAAAAGTACGTGACTGGCAGTGTAACTCCCAGTCAAATTATTTTTAACAACTAAAAATTTTTTTCTATTTTCTGAAAAATATTTCTAGCCTGTTCTCAAAATTTGGTGCGATTTAAAATTTTCATCATACCACTTGATGTGAACATCCGCTTGATATCACATCCTTTCGCGCGTCATTCACTAACGTTATAGTCAATTTTCGGTGATTTTCCATTCAAGAATCAGTGTGACCAGTTGGCGATATTTTGTCCTTTACTATCTTATTTGAATGAGTTCGAATTGTGTGAGCGAAACAAAGAGAAAAAATCGCCACCTGGCAACGCTTTTAAGAATAACCACTTGAATCTGATTTTGAAATTGTATATAATTAATTTGCAAAGAAAAATATACCATTCGAACCACGTTTCCAAGTATATATATATATATATATTGTCACGCTGCTCTGGGGATTAGGGTGCAGGTGATGGGGATAATAAAAATAAGGAATATGTAAAATAACTTAATTTATTATCCGATGCGATTCATATAAAAATCCGCTTTACTTTATGTAATTATTACGGGTGCCAGTCGCGTCCGTTACGCGGGCTCAAGCTCGACTGAGATCGGCTCAGGGAGGGGGCGAATTTAGGAAGGCTAAATGCGGCTCACTGCAGATTATACGAGTGCAATTTGTAAATCAATATCTCGAATAGTTAGCTGAATTTGCGCTACTCGTCCGCGACGAGTTTAATATCGACCGACGGCGCGGCTACGATACGCGATCGCGGGTTGAAAGCTGCTCGAATAAAGAAGGGGGGGAGAAGGGGGAAACCGCGATAACTCGCACACACACAGTAGGGAAGCACGGAATGAAGTATAATAAATAAAGGAGGCACAGATAGGAATACACCAACCTTTGTTGCTACGCTGCCTTCGCTTAATTGCTCCGCACAATACAAATTGGCACTCTCGCTTCACACTGTCGTTAGCACACCGGATCGGACGTCGTGACGCTACGGCGATCGGAAGAGCTCTGCTCTCCTCGGCGTGGTCGACGCATTGCCCGTGTGCGCGCATGCGTCGCGACGGCCCACTTGCGGTGCGTACGCGGCCTTACTCGAGTGCGGCTTGAGTAACTTGGCCGCCGCATCGTCTCGTTGTGTACGCCTCGTCCGTTCCAGTAACAACAATGGTGCCGTTGACGACGACGTAAGCTGCCTGCCAGGTAATTATTCCTTTCGTTCCTTATTACTCTTGTCGACTAATAATCTCGGTGCTTACAGGGCTGCGGGAGGTGTGTGTACGCGGCACGTCGGTACGGGCTCGTGTGTGTTGCCGCGACCGATATCTCCATCTCTATCGCTCTTCTTGAGGCGCATGGCGTGACAGGTGCAACGGCGGGCTCGGGCTGCTTGGACGGACACACGGCGATATCCAGGTAAATATCCACTTGGAAGACGGCTTGCTGTCTTTATTATTAATATTAATATTGTGTGTGTGTGTGAGCACTTAATGTACACCTAACCTCTTCACAAGTCCTCTCCTATACACACTTGCTTAGGTACGTGTGTGCTCCTGTCTGCTCCCTTATAATGAATATTACTACATTAACTGGTGCTTGCAGGTTCCCTGGATTATTGCTGGCTGATGGACCTCCTGGCTACATTGGCTTCTTCTTCTGGCTCGGTCTTCCTTGGCTTGCTGGGTACGCTGCTACTAGATTCAGGACTTTGGAGCTCGCTGTCAACACCTCAGCATGCTGCTTCATTGGCTCTTCGTCAGGCTCCTTCTTAGATTACTTCAAGAGTAATCTATGCTTCGGTGAACTCCTTCTGTGTCCTGCTCGGCTGCTCCCCTGTGCACCTTTGTTAGTGGGCTCGGTGGTTTATTATACGTGTTAAGGAGTTCGGTTACTGGGAGGGTATTGTAGTTATTATTATAGGCTCTTAGGGAAATTCGAGAAGGATAGGTTCGGTTAGGCTTGTATGTGTGTGTGTGCTCGTACAGGGAAATAAGGTATAGTTATTTGTCGCTCTTAATGACATGCACTATTTGCATTGTCACAATATATATATATATATTATAATGCTGCAGCCGTTGTTCAGTATTTATATTTTAATTTACAGTATTTTTTTATTAAATGTTCTTTTTTATTTAAATGTTGCAACTTGTATTTAATAAAATTTTTTTCAATTTTCAGCTTAATTATTTATTAACTTATTACAGCAATTTTACAGCGCATGCATATATGCTGCTGCCGTGTTAAGTTTTAATATAAAAAACAGTTTTGATTTTTTTTTGTTTTTTATGTTTCATTGTTATTTTTTTCTATTTATTACACTATTACAATATTTCTTTATATACAATATTTTTAGTGTAAATTTTGTGTTTATTCTATAATTTATCACTCTCTATTTTTGCATTGTTTAATAATAAAATTTTTTAATTTTTTCTACTTTTAACTCTTGAAAGAGCAACGTATAATTGAACATGGCTAAAAATTGGTATTGGTAAATAGATACCAACTTGGTTATATGATTGTCCTTGCGATTTATTGATAGTCATTGCAAATCCTAATCAAATGGGAAATTGTTTTCGACGCATATTAAATGGTAATTCTTCTTTAGGTGGTGATAAAGTTATTCTCGGTATCAGAACTGTATTTCCAATTCTTTTTCCACTTATAATTTCAGCTTTAATAGAATATTTCATAAGCTTTTTTACTGATAACCTTGTTCCATTACATAGCTCTGCGTTTATATTAAGATTTCTTACAAGTATTACTATTGCGCCGAATCTTAATTTTAAGTTATGTGGAGGAAGTCCATCAGGTGTTAGTGAATTAAGAAATTCTATAGGTAACATAATATCAGGATTTTCTCCATTGTCATCTTCTGCTGTATTAATATTCAAATATTCAACTGTTGGCTCTTCCATTACAGTTAAAATTTTATTATTAATTTCAATAACATCGCGATTTTTAGGAGCCAATATAACTTTATCAATTAAATTATTATTGTCATTTAATTTTATTTCATTACCAAATGTTTCTGTAATTATTTCATTTTCATTTGCTATTATATCAACAGGAATTTCGAGCAAATCATTTCCTTCTTCAAATTTGTTAGTATGTTTTCCTTCGCCTACATCTAATAACCATTGTCTGAATATATTATCATTATCGCATATACGAAGATTCTCAGTTAAAGCCATGCGTATAAAATTGGTCCATAAATAACTATTTTTAACCGAATTTTCTATAACTTCAGTACGACTGCCATGTCGGACAACAGGTAATGTTTGCCTAAAATCTCTTGGAACAAGTAATATTTAACCACCAAATACTACTTTAGTATTACATACATCTTGAAGTAGTCGGTTGACTGCTTCAAAAGCAAATTTTGATGTCATGGATATTTCATCCCATATTATAATTTTTACTTCTTTCAAATTTTCACCATCCTTTGAATTAGATTTTATATTACATGTTGTACTATTTGTTATATTGAGTACAATACCTGTCCAAGCAACACATAAAAATGGTATATTTGAAATTTTCAGATAGTCTATTAAAACATTAAGCAAGTAACATTTTCCACTTCCTCCTGGTCCATCAATAAAAATGCATGTTCTCTTTGCATTTTTTATACATAATTCATTTAACATGTTATTTTTATTGTAGAATATTGATATATCATCGGTTTCTTTTTTCATATTTTGGGTGATAAAAAAAATGTTTGAATTTTTCATATAAATTTCTTACATTTATAGGATTATGAAAAATGCAAATAAATGTAAATAATTTACAAAGGGCAGTAGGAAAGTGTAATTGCGTTGCTTTCTCTAAACATCTATCCCACTCTTGATCCTCATTAACTAAATGTTTAGCTATAGCCGCCTCATAAAATGTGGGATATATTATACCATCAACGTTACGTAAATCTTCAAATGATGATGCACCTTTAATATGTAAAAGCAATAATACAATAAATTATTTTTCACGATCTTTGGGATTAAGCAAATACATTCTACTTAATATGGGTTTGTTTGTTTTTTTGCTTTTACTCCACATTTTTGTTTTATTATCAAATACATAATGCATTGGTATGCCGGAATATAGATAATTTCGTGCTTTAGTATCAACTTGATTTAATTTAAAATATGCTGTCAATGTAGTTTCTATATTTTTATTTTTTATTTCTTCGTCCCTGCCTTCTTTAAGGGGATTCCGTATTATCGACAGTACAATTTTTTCAATTTTTCGTTTCATTAGATGAATACGTGAAATTTCCAAATTTTGCTAACGTACCAACACTCTGTCTATTACATAGAATGTAGGTATCTTTATAAAATTTCGATTAAACCAAAATTGACTGCATAAAACGAAAAATCGATAATGTCGGTACATGGATATAAGGTATAGGACTACGGCATCCCCTTAAAGTAAACTTCCTGTTCGCCTTTATTGTGAATAGTTAATCGTATTATGGAATGTGACATTTCATGTAACGGATATTCTAATAATCTGTGCATACTTTTTGGGGGCATAAATATCTTGTATTAATGTATTGTTTAATCTCATCGTATTCATATTCATTATTTTGACTATTTTCTAAACTGTCAAAATTGTTTTCAAATTTGATACCAGCATCTCGTATGTCAATAAATGCACAGTCATGTCCTTTATAGCAATATTTAAATAAATATTTTATACATTGCACAGTAGAACATACTTCTACGTTAATGTGGCAATTAAATTTTAATAATAAATAGGGGTTATATGGAACAACAAATCGATTATCAGTTACTCTTTTATAATTTTTACCTTTGTAATTGATTTTTTACCATCATTTCTTTGTATATAATGTATATAACCAGATGAACTAAACGTTGTTTTGTTATTATAATTTTTGGGAAAATTTTTCATACATTTTTTTGCGTCTTTATTCATACAAGGAGAGCTCATGTTTTGTTCTCCACAAGGACCGTGTATCATAAATTGTTTTACAATATTATACCATCGTGGATAAATATCTTCATTTGGAATTTCTGCACTTATAAGTTCATTAACTTTATCAGGAGTATTGATTTTATCATTTTCATCTAAAAATAACAGCATATTCATATGTGGTAATCCTCTTTTTTGAAATTCAATAACATAAGTGTAAGCAATACATTTTCCTAACACCTTCTTTAACTACTAGTTTTTTAAATTCTTTTACTTTTTGTTGGAAGAATTTAACAACAATATCTGGTCTGTCAATTGGAGTTTCATATTTTTCTAGATTTTCTTTTATTTCTCACCAGTTTGGATTGCATGTCATTGTTATAAATAAATCAGGCTTTCCATAACGATTTACTATACTCATTGAATCAATATAATTTTGTTTTAAAAATCTTGGGTTGTCGGTAAAATTTGAAGGAAGAATAAACATTTTTCCAATTTTTACATTTTTAGATTCTTTTTTTTATGCAAATAATCCATTACGCTTTCCCAAATTAAGGTATGAATTAAAACCATTTCTTATGGAAAATCTATAATTATATAATTGTAAAGTTGAAATGTTATTATTTCCATTTTTACATTTCATATTAGGCATCCATCCTTATCCTCCATTTGGATAAATAAGTGAAGAGGTCATAGGATCAGTGTATTTACTTATTAAAGATATACTAATTGGATTATCATATCTTGAATATATAACAATATCACGTTCCACAGAAGGAAGTCCATTTTTTCCTACAAATACAATTGCAAGATTATTACATGTAGCTTCACTGTAAATATTTTTGTCTAATTTTTCGTGGCGTTTTATACATGATTATTGTTTTCGGTGTACAACCACTTTTAGCACAGCGTTCTAATTCTTCTTTTTCTACTTAGTGCATCATTTTATAAGCTTTAAGCATAAGGGTTAATATTTCTCAAGAAGCTATCTATTTGACTTAGCAATTCTAATTTTCTAATAGAATTATTTTTGTATCTTTATCTTCGAATCGTAGCTAATTCATTATCTAAAAATATAATTGTCCGTATTTTCGAGTTTCATTTTCGTTTGGATGCAAAGCAAAAACGTTGTGATATATTTGATCACAAATTCTTAGAATAGAAGGTCCAGCACTTGGCAATTTGTCAAAATTTGCTCCAAAGCTTGCAAAAGCTAAAGCATTATTATATATTCGAATATTTTTACGAAAATTATTACTATCTTCTGACTATCCAGTAGCTAGCTAATTGCTTTAACTGATCTGAATAAGAAGGATTTCCCGGCACATTTATTTTTCCTTTGTGACAACAATCAGAGAATGCTTGATCTTGCGTATAATCAAAAGCAAAATGTTTAGCGTCACAATACTTACTAGTTTCAGTCATACCACCTAAATTATTTTCGATAATTAATTTTTCATCAAATTCTATATTTGCAATTCGACCTATAAATTTTGATTTACTAATTAATTTTAAACTTTTTTCTTTTCATTTTTAATTAAAATTTGTTCATTTAATTTTTTTGCAGTTTTCTCATTTATTATAGTTTTTGAATGATCATATAAATTATAAGATCTTTGATCGTCATCAATTTTTAATCTTTTTAGTAATATAATAGGAGTTTCAAATTTGTTATCATATTCTGTACAAATGTATCTATTTAAACGTTTTACACGTAATTTTACTATTTTGTTTATATCTTGTTTTTTCTCTTCAATCAAATGAAGTTGATCATTTTTGTTTTTCCAATAAGCTTCCCTTTTTCGTGTTGCTTCATTATCTTTTATTTCTCTACTTTCATCATTGTGCATTCTATAAAAAGATTATCTTATAATGTAAAAGTTAAATTTATTCTCGATAAAAATACACGAAAACTACTAGGATAAAGTAGCTACTTCACGCTATTTTTTAGTACTTCAGTTTTTTTTTAATTCTTTTTCGCTCTCTTTATCTTTCTGTCTTTCTTTTTTCATATATTTTTTCACTTACAGACACACACTCTGAAACACACACACATCCACGATCCACCACCCATCAGCAACCATCCACCACGTATGTGTAGGTGTCTGTCGTCTCATAAAAATAAATGGAAACCCATAGAACAGGAGACCCGACAAAATTTACACATCGTAACTCTATTAAATTAAAAATTTCATTTCTTTATTCAAACGGTGTATATATATATATATATTATGGTTTTAAATTAGAATGATACATGGACAGTAAGACTGTTTAAATCAGTTTGTCTGATACAATAATTTCACTTAAAGTATTCGCTCATAACAAACTTTCAAGGATTGGTCACGGTCTCTGGATCATAGATCTTGCTATAACTCAAAAATATGATTCCCTGATCGAAAATAAAGAATTCATATCTCGAAAATTAGCCCCATTGCCGTTAGGGACAAACATATGCGAATTTTTCAAAAAATCTAAAGGAAAAAGATATTGCGCGAATTTTAATAACGTTACTTTGACCAAGTCTAAAAGCACCATTAAGGGTTGAGTAGACCTACTTCACCGACAATAAAAGAAATATCGTTTTACATAAAAATTATGTACATGAACTAATTGTCCTATGTTTCTATATTCCCTATGTTCCTATGTTCTAGAATTGAAGAGCGGAAAGCCGTAAACACGAGGAAATGTAGAGAAAATAAGGAAAACTAGATGAAAATTTGTGATCCCAGACTTTTCTATTTATTGATAAACTACGCATCGAAATGAATCCTCCTACTGGGGAATTATTTATTTAACAATAATGAAGGGCGGATGACTGCAATTTCAAAGAAATTTGACTTAGTTTAATTGTAATTTGTTGTCAAATTCAATTCTAGCACATAGGACTATATTGGTAAAGGCTCAAGGACATAATTAGTTTTTATATTTACTGCATCCCCTTAAAATCGCAAAATAAAGCTATTAGTAATAGCTTATATTTGTATTTTAATTTGTATAATTATATTGAAAGGATCTAGAGTTCTGATAGATAAAAGAAAATACAAGGAAACGCAGTAAAATATCTGCTAATAAACAAAAAATAAACGTCAATTTATAACTATTATCCAAACTATCATAACTTTTGATTATTTCAATATAAGTAAACTAACATAAATGCAAATAAAAGCTATTAATAATACCTTTATTTTCTGATTAGAATAATAGTTTTAAGCTTTATAAAAGTAAAATTATTCAAATTCGCGCAAAGGCTTTTTCTTCTTCGATTTTTGGAAAAAGCCTATAGAACTAATTTTCCAGACTCGTATACCTTACTTTTTATTAAGGAATTATATCTTTCAGTTTTAGCAAGATCTATGTTCCAAAGACCGTGACCTCTCCTTGTTAGTACGTACTAAAGAAAATTAAATAATGTTAATTTTTTATCTCACGGTTTGATTGATTAATGTCAATGTATAAATCGAAATTAGTGTTCGATAAAAGTATGTATGACTGATATTTTATAGGTTTAAATTATAATGATAGACAGACTGTAAGAATTTGTTTAAACGAACTTTTTTTATACAATAATTTAACTGAGAGTATATTGGCTGACAACTAACTTAAAATGTACTGAATTAAATTTAATGTTGTTAATTTATTATCTTATAGTTTTCAAAAAATAACATGAAAGGATTGTATGAATGAATAATTTCTTTAAATAGAGAATGTTATACACATACAATGGTATGGAAGTTTATGTTAAAAATCATATGTGCAATTAGTGTCAATGCATAAATTGAAATTTTTGTTTTGATAAAGCTGTTTATAACTAATATTTTAAATTTGTATTCTTGAAACAATAATTTCATTTAAAGCATTGAAAATAAATGTTAATTTTTTATTTTGTAGTTTGTAAAAAATGAGTTCTTTAAATAGGGAATGGATTATCTTTAAAACATTATTCATGAAATAATAATTCGTGCATTTAAAAACATTTATTACCAATGTTAGTTTACTATTTACAAAACATAAGTTATAAATTGTACATTTTATGGTTTTTAAAAAATATGAATAGATTCTTTATAAAAAAAAATTTTTTAAATAAAGATTAAATTTTGTACTATGCATAGCCAATCAAATTAAATTAAATTAAACTGACAGGTAGACTACTACTTTACTTAACCTTTTGTTGCACATATTTTTCTGTTTAATGATTTTATTACTTAGAAACTCTTACTCGGGGGTTTTTGGAATCGCTGATCAGAAATCTGAAGTCAGAATTTTGAAATTTTCAATTCAAGATGGTGATTCAAGGTGGCAATGGCGGAATACGCAATTTTGAATTGTAAATTGCGGAATAAAAATGAATATAAATTGAACTTAAGAATATGATTAAGAATATGATTATTTGATTAAGAATATAAATTGAACTTTATATTCTTAACCAGCGACCTCATAAACCCTTGGGTAGAGATTTTCGATTTGCTACAATGGTTAGATTTTTCAAAAATGAATTTTTTTGGAAAAATGACATTTTTTATGTTTGTTAATATTTATATAACAATTATAATAAATAGTTATGACAAATATACCATTTCCCTATGTTCTCTTACTGATAAGTTAGTATACAAACCAAAAAAGCCGGACGTTGATACGTTAAAAATTGATTAAATAGCAAAAAACTGAAGTTAAATTGGTAGTAATTCACGTTACCACCGTGCAACAAACGGTTAAATCAGTATTCATTAAACAATTTATTTCATTCTAAGTTGAGTGCATAACTAAATATAAAATAAAAGTGATTAATTTTATATCTTATAGAAACGGAGAACAATCCGAGATTATTATAACAAAGTTTCTTAAACCCATAATAAATGTCTTTAAAATATATGTTGAATATTGTTTATTTTTTCTACTTAACATTGATTATTTTTAATGCCAAAATTTAACTTGTAAATATATAGGATCAGAAATAAACAAAGTTCAAACAAAATTTTCAAAAATTTCAATCCAAAATTTTCTCACAGATAATATATTCCCTTAAAAACTTGTCAATATGTCGAAAAATTCTTTTAAAAATGTAAAAATTGTTCTCTGTTCTTTCACAGCATTTTTAAAAAATTTTGAAAAAATTTTTAAAAAGTCAAAAAATTATTATAGGGTTTTCCACACAATTTAGAAAAATCTCTGAAATATCTTGTTTGATATAATATTTACATTTTTTAAAATATTTTCAGATCATCTAAAATGGTTTCTTTTTGAAATCTGTTTTTTCAAAGTTGTTTTAAAGATTTTTTAAAATGTTTGAAGAATTAGATTTTGTAGTAAATATAAAATTTAGTTATTTATTTGACAAAAAAAAATTGTAAATTAATTTATAATGTTTGTACTTATTTTTTAATAATAACTTTAATTTTAATAATAAATTATGAATTTTGTGTAAAAAAAAATTATTTTTAAAATTTTTCGCATACTAACTTTGTTAAACGATTATATTTATTTTTTATATTATACAATGATTAATTAAAAATATCCAATTATCATTCGTAAAAAAATCTTTATCCCCTCTACTTTATACCTCATAAAAAATATGAAATTGAAAATACAGTATGAAACTACGTATTTATTTTATATTTAGAGATATAATAAATCATGATCAAAATGCAACCGAGCGAGCGTCAGCGAGCGAGGCACCTGTTGCTAGTGTTTATGTAACTTTATTTATTTACTTCTCTAAAGTTATATTAATTGTGTACTAGCAGTGATTCCTCCCTCACTAACTTTCGGTCGGCTAAATTGATATTTTTGATTGGACATTTTTAAAAAACGATTAGATACTTGGTAACGGTAAGGTATTGTTTACCTTACCGTTTGACGAATTGGAGCAACTCGAGCGAACAGTATCGTAATGTTCGCATTAGCTCGGGCCGGCGAGATTCGGTTCGGCTCGGTTCGTCGTGGCTATACGGGCGAGATCGACTTCGCGCGCGCATCTGATTAGACAGGTGAGGGGGAGATTCGCGCGCGCTGAGAAGAGATATAGCCGCCTTGACACGCGACAGGTGTGATCCTCTCGCCAGGGTTGCCAGATGGCGATTTTTTCTCTTCGTTGCTTTTGCATAATAAACATCAAAATACGTTAGAGAGAAGATGAAAGAAAATCGCCAACTGGTCACGCTGCCTCCCGCGTCCCGTGTTCAGCTTCACCGCGTTGTGTTTTACTGTGGTTCTTACGTGTGTATTTTGTCTGCAGGCCGACCCTGCATTTGCAGTGAGGAGTGCAACACCGTGAACCGACCTGCAACCACACAACCTCGGTGCACGGGCGAACGGACAATTCGTTCTACATCACAGCGAGAGGTAGAGAGAGAGAGAGAGAGAGAGAGAGCGACTGGTCGGCTGGTTGTTTACCAACGACTACAGCAACGTGTAAAGTAAGTGGTACCACTTCACGCGATCTTACCGGCCGTTTACCGGCTTGTAATAATAGCGTGGACCTCGGCGACGATTAGAGATTTTGTTTGTTATTTATTCTTTATATTTATTTCAAAGAATTCAATTTATCATTACATTTCAATTCGGTATTTCAGTAATTGAATTTTAACCCACGTACGATTCCTACCGTAATCCTAAGAGCTCGTATATTTCTGATTGACAAGTGCTCGACGCGATATTCCTGTTTCGCGGTCAATTTCATTTTTGATTTTTTACCTGGTTATTATCTGAAACAGTACCTCGGTTTAACACTTAACTAACACTTAACAGATTTGGTAGAGCGGACAGGTAACCGCCGCCGCAACGCGGGAAAAATACGTTTATTTAAATACGGTAAGTTTAACCGTACCGCTGAGCAGCCGCGATAATAAAATAAACATCCGTGCGGTAACCAAACTGTTACAACTTTTAATTGCATAAGATTTTAACATTTATTTTACTTTAAAATCATTTGGACTTGACCAATTAAAAATTATAATTTAGACATAAACTAAATGCTAAATTGTGATCTATTTTGATCAATCTTTCACTGTTAAACGTTAATAAAGACATAGTTAATTTATTTGCCATCATTTCATAATTTTAAGTTAATAACAATGCAGTTAGATGTCTAATAGGTGCTAGCGCGCATTATACTTGCGTTGGTTGTGCACCTTGATTTATTTTAAGTTTATATTAGAAATTAATAATGTTACAAAGAATTTTGAAACCAATTAACCCAAAAACACATATTTGAATCCAATTATATACTACTCTATCCGCACAATTCTTCGAAGACATTTTTAGCTCTGTCGCATAGTATCTCAAGCAACATTCATCATATTGACTTATACCAAAAAAATTTTAATTGCGGATTGTATGCTATTGTATTTGCCACATTGATTGCATTTGGAGCTGGTCCGTGCAATCTGATACTTGATGAATAACATATGAGATAACATTTATGAAATATGTTTAATCATAACAAATTGGAAATGTTTCCTATAATAGAAAATAAATCTATTAAATTTATACATCAAAATTAATAGTTAATAATACAAATATAATATAGTATTTACATTACAGAAATCAATGTGAATAATTTCTAAATTTATTAGACTGCATTAATGATTACATCAATAGAATATCACCAAAAATAAGAAAACATAAAGTAACTAATACTGCAGATTTGGCTGTAAATTTTTACAAGAATAAGAAAAGTGAAAAAATAAATGTATCGCAACCTAAAAAAATGGAATCAATAAAAAAAGGAATACAGCAAATTAAAGAGAGCAATTACTATACACACAAAAGTACCATACAGCAAATGAAGAAAGAAACCCAAAATGAGATAATTTTCATAGAAGATAATGAAAAAACAAATGAAGATATAACTAAACAGAAATAAAATTTTTTATACAAAAAAACAACACGCACACAGAAGAATTGAATAACAATAAAAAATTATTATTAACAACAAAAGTGAATTATAAAGAGAAAAAGGTAAACAGATAAAAAGAAAAAGAAAATTACGATGAAAAAAGTATTACGTCGACAAATAAGAAAATATTTTATTAAAAAAAATGAATTACAAAGAAAAAAAGGAAAATGAGAATTGCAAAATACCAAATGAATCAGTAAACAACAAAAAATTAATTGAAGAATGAATTAAACGACAAAGCTACATAAATTTAATAAATCTTTTCAAAATAGTTTCCCTAGAAATGGCGAAAAATTAAAAAAACACATTACATTAATAGGAGCGAAGATAAAAGAAAAGAAAATACATAATAAACTGAAATATATAAAAAGCAAGGAAGAAATATTAATAAGAAGGAAACTATTTTATCAAAAAAATATAAAACCAAAAAATTTATTGATGAAACATAATAAAAATAAACAAATAGAAATGAAAAAAGAAATAAGTTACAATTGTTATATATAAACCAAATAAAAATATTGCTTTTATATGTCGTATTGATTTTGATGAAAATTCAATAGAAGAGAATTATATCGGTAAATTAAAATTAATTTGTCGATATTGCAATACAAAACATTTTCCATTTGAATTAACGAGGATTCGGATGGATGCTAAATATGAAAAGTGAAGAAAAAAGTAATAAAAATATATCAATGTTGCAATTTTATTCCTATAAATTGAACACTACAAATGATTTTGGTAAATATTTAAATTTAGGAAAATTAATACAACAGTATATAGTTGACGCACCGACACGGTGGCGGAGTGGCGGAAGTGCACCTCAGCCGGTCATGAAAGTTAAGCAGCACCGAGCGCGGTTGACACTTGGATGGGTGACCGTTCTCGGACTTAGCTTAAATGATCGGTTAGGTGTCTTTTCACATTTACAACGTGAGCGGAAGGTGTGAGACATTCGGTTTCGGTGTTAAAGTCTACGCAATGTGACCTTGCCACCCAAACAGAATTGTTCTCGAATGCACCGCCCTTCTCGGAGGAGGTTTTCCTAATAGGCATTTATCCCACGGGGTTTGGCTACAAGTTTTCCCTCTCTCCACGGGCATAACCACGGGCGAATGAGAGAAGGTGGGGTAACGGGGGGAAAATTGGAAAGAAAAAACAAAAACAGGAATAAATAAAGGTGTAGCGAATACGGACGTAAAAACCCGAGAAGGGTATACGTGGAACCTACCAAAATTTAAAAAAAAAAATTTTATATAGTTGACGCATGGATAAAAGTAGAATGTTCACGATTATATTTTTTTAGAAAAAATCAAGCTTATTTAAGAAGAGAAATGTATACAGGCTTGATGGAGTATTTATACAAAAAAAGGAAAACAAGGATAGTATAACTAAAATCGGAAAAATGATGATTTGACCATCAACTTTTTCTCTTTGCAACAAAATTTTATTGATGAAATGGTTTTAATACAAACATACTGAAAACCAGATCTTTTTATTATAATGACGTGCAATCCAAAATGGAGAGAAATATCTGCAAATATAGGTAAAAATAAAGAAGTTATAAACTAGAAAAACTGGCAAAATTAAAAAAAAAATTTACAAAAAAATATTTTTAAAATATTTTAAAAATGTATACCACACTTATGTTGTTGAATTTCCCAAAAGAGGATCGCTCCACATACATATGCTAATTTTTTTAAACAAAGAAAATAAGTTATCTAATAACGATAAAATTAATGAAATTGTTACCGCAGAAATTCCTATAAATAAAAAAAATGTACAAAAAAATTTCCAAAACAATTTAACGAAAGTACGACTTTTACATCAGGCTATCCAAAATATCGACGAAGAAATGATAATAAAATTATTATATCTCCACATAAAAATAGACAGATAATACATTTATTATTCCATATAATTCATATTTATTAATAAAATTTAGTCATATTAATGTTGAAATATGCTCAACAATATTATGTGTAAAATACTTGTTTAAATACTGTTATAATGGTCATGATTGTGCTATAATAGAATTTTCAACAAATAGTAATACAAATACTGAATTAACATATAATTCAGAAGCAAATACAGATGCATTAGATTATGATGAAATAAAACATTACAAAGATACGCGGTACTTGAGTGCTCAAGAAGCAATGTATCGTTTAAATGAATACGAAATGAACGAACTGTCACATACTATTTATAGATTAGCTGTACATAATGAAATTGGAAGTACGTATATATTAACGAAGAAAGTGAAAATGAAGTTTTAAATAAAAATAATGAAACAACTTTGACCGCATGGTTCAAATTAAATCAAGAAGACGAAGATGCAGATCAATATTTATACACCGAGATACCAAATCATTATGTATTTAATAAAAAAAATAAACAGTGGAATATTAGAAAAAAATTAAGAAAACCAGTTTTAGTAAAAAAGTATCATGTTAATATAAAGCAGCGTGAACGTATTTCATAAGATTATTATTGCTTACAGTTAAAGGTGCTAAATCATTTGAAGATTTAAGATCTTATCAAAATGTATCGTATTCGACATTTTATGAAGCTGCAAAAGTAAGAAATTTAATAAGTACGGATGAAGAATGAGATAAATGTTTAAAAGAATCATCTATACTTATATGTGTCCAAAAGCAATGAGCGAATTATTTGCGTATATATGTGTTTTTCATAATCCGATACATACTTATGAATTACATGAAAAAAATAAACAAAATTTTTATTATCCTAATATGAATGAAGTAGGTCAAAAATATTTGAAATAAAAATGAACACAGGCTCGGTGATATGTATATATGTATAATATATATTTATCGGTCTTTCCGAATTTAAGTTTTACTTTAGAATAAAATAGGCTCATTTTTCTCTTCGTCCACTATGGTTGGTGAAATTTTCTCAGAGAATGGCCATTTTCAAAAATTAAACAAAAATTAAAGGCTATCTCTCTACACTCGTTGGAGAGATCGTCGTCTAATTTCTATATATATAGCCGCAGAACATCTTGCTGGCGTCGCATATCATCTTGCGACAGGCGTCTAAGGTAAGATCTCCAGTTCCTTACTGAGGAGTCCAAGCTGGAGATCGAGGACGAAACGCCTTCAATTATTTTAAAAGGCCGTGCTCTGGGAAATTCCACCAACCATAGTGGACAAAGAGTACGATATGCCTGCTTTATTCTAAAAGTAAAGCATTTGGTTCGGAGAGACCGATATTATTATACATATACATATTACCGAACGTTAAAATTTTGTAACAAATAACTCGCGATACGGTCTAAAAATTCGCGCTCTGGTTGGTGGCTTTTCCCACCACCAGAGGGAGACGACTATCTCTCTACACTCGTTGGAGAGATCGTCGTCTAATTTATATATATATAGCCGCAGAACATCTTGCTGGCGTCGCATATCATCTTGCGACAGGCGTCTAAGGTAAGATCTCCAGTTCCTTACTGAGGAGTCCAAGCTGGAGATCGAGGACGAAACGCCTTTAATTATTTTAAAAGGCCGTGCTCTGGGAAATTCCACCAACCATAGTGGACAAAGAGTACGATATGCCTGCTTTATTCTAAAAGTAAAGCATTTGGTTCGGAGAGACCGATATTATTATACACAAAAATTAAAGGCGTTACGTCCTCGATCTCCAGTTTGAACTCCTCAGTAAGGAACTGGAGATCATACCTTAGATGCCTGTCGTAAGATGAACCGCGACACCAGCAAGATGTTATGCGGTTATATATATATATGGGATATTCCACGTGAAGTGATCCGATCAAAATTTTAAAATGCACCAAATTTTGAGTACACATTAGAAATGTTTTTCAGAATATAGAAAACAATTTTTAGGTACTGGAATTAGTTTGCTCAAAAGTTTTCTAACCTCAAAAAATGAAATTTTTTTCAACACTAGATGGGTTTACCGGTATTTAACCCAAAATTCATCAACTTTTACTATACAACATTATATGTAACATTCGTTGCTAATTAGGTCTAGATATAAAAATAAATAATGACCATAATGTTTATGACGTTGATGATTTTGATGACAAAATTAATTCTTTAACTTATGCTCAAAGAATCATTTTCAACACAGTAATAAATGTAATTACCAAAAAAAATATTAAAAATAAATGTATATTTATAAAAGGTCCTGTTGGAAGTGGTAACAACTATTTACTCAATTTATTAATTTCATATTGCAATAAACATAGAAAAAAATGTATCAGCAGTTGCATGAACAGGTATAGCAGCTAGTTTATTAATGGAAGGAAAAACTATACGTACAACGCTTAAATTACCATTAAATGTGAAAGAAACAATTTCATGCAATATAAAACCTAATTTACCGTATAGTAAAAAAATAAAAGATGTACAACTGTTAATCTGGGATGAAATAAGCATGTCAAAGAAACATGCTTTCGAAACTGTACAAAAATGTGTAGTGATTTAACCGTTAGTAATGTGGTATTTGGAGGAAAAGCAGTTCTTGTATCAGGAGATTTTCGAAAAACTTTACGTATTGTACGATTTGGAAATAGATTTCTTATTATTGAAAATAGTATGAAAAGTAGTAAACTATGGCAAAATTTTAAATGTATTTCATTACTACAAAATAAAAGACTTTCGGAAAATGCTAAACGCATTAAATCTTGACTTTTAGATGTAGGCAATGGTAATTTTTTAACAAAATATGAAAGAAATACTGAAATAATAAAAATCCCATAAATAATCATATCAAATAGAAATATTATAGATGAAATTTTTGGAAACTTAATAGACCTAAAGGATTTAAGTTTTTAAGACAGTGTTATTTAAGCTCCAAGAAATGTTGATGTTATTGAAATTAACAATGAAATTCTTAATCGAATAGCTGGATCACATACCGAATATTTAAGCATTGACACCGCAGAAAATGATAATAATGAAAATTTAGCAAAAATAATTCCAATAGAATGTCTAAACTCGTTAACTCCTAATAGATTACCACAATATAAACTGAAATTAAAGAAAGACTCAATTATAATGTCATTGAGAAATTTAAATTTAAATAATGGTTTATGCAATAGTACGAGGTTATTAATAGAACAATTACAAAAATGTACAATTTTAGCAAAAAATTATAACTGGTAATGGAAACGGATCACATGTAATAATACCGCGAATAAATTTGTCACCATCTCCTGAAGAAATTCCATTTTGCATGACCAAAAGACAGTTTCCCATAAGAAAAGCACGTGCGATGACTATTAATAAATCACAGGGACAATCTTCTAGAAAAGTAGGAGTATATTTACCAACACCAGTATTTAGCCATATTCAACTGTTCGTAGCTCTATCAAGAGTAATGAGCAAAAATAATTTAAAAATTGGTACGCCTGTGAAAATAATAGCAAATGTTAAACAAACAGATGAAAGCATTGATTTTATTTATACAACATGAGATGAAATTATACAAAAAATATTGTATGTATAGAGATACTACAATGAATCATTATACCACGATTACTTAAGATAAATTAAGTTAAATAAATGAGTCCCGATGAAAATTATATTATTTTTTGTAAAAAGTACTGCGTAGTATAGAATAAAATCACTGCATAGAAGATGATCGAAATAAAGTTGATAGAGAATCATTTTAAGAACCTGGGACAAAATGCATTTTTATGCAGTTGAGAAAAAGTGCATTTTTATGTATTCGGAACAAAAATGGATTTTTATGCATTTGGGACAAAAATGCGTTTATGTGTATTTGGGACAAATATGTATTTTTATGCATTTGTGGAAAATATGCATCTTTATGCATTTGGGAGACAAATGTATTTTTATGCATTTGGGAGACAAATGTATTTTTATGCATTTTGGAGGCAAATGTATTTTTATGCATTTGTGAAAAAATGCATTTCTATGCATTTGGGACAAAAATGCATTATTATGCAGTTGGGACAATAATGCATTTTTATACATATGGGACAGTTGAGTAAATAAAATACTACAATATATAATAAACAAACTTGGACACTTTAATATAGTGTCACGAGAAAGAATAGGTCTTTGCTTTGCGAGAAGCGATTCGAGATTAAACTAAAAATGATGCCTAAAACT
The DNA here is from genome assembly GCA_026168455.1 of Theocolax elegans. Lineage (NCBI taxonomy): Eukaryota > Metazoa > Arthropoda > Insecta > Hymenoptera > Cerocephalidae > Theocolax > Theocolax elegans. The sequence goes on along the minus strand of CM047426.1, from coordinate 39,938,689 downwards.
CAGAAAGCATCCAGAATACTACGCATTATGTTCATACTGCACACATATGGTCAATAAGGTAGTTATAAAAATGGAAGGTTTAACTGTCCGCTGAGTACGCCGACATACCCACAGGCATTGCCATAAATCTCTTCTTTTTACCAACTTTAACAAATCAAATATGCAATCTATAGACGAGTGATTTTGGTAAACTACATTTTATTGACATTATCTTACTTGTATATTCCAACAGGAATAAGATTATATTTTTATGCATTTGGGGAAAATATGCATTTTTATGCATTTGGGACAAAAATGCATGTTTATGCTTTTTTTAACGAAAAAGCATCTTTTTGCTTTCGGGACAAAAATCATTTGTATGCAATTTGGGAAAAAAATGCATTTCCATGAATTTAGAGATAATATGTATTTTTATGGATTTGTGACAATAATGCATCTTTATGCATTTGGGACAAAAATGCATTGTTATGCATTTAGGAGAAAAATGTATTTTTATGCATTTGAGAAAAAGTGCACTCTGCAATCCAATGGATTAAAAAAAGAATTCATTCCAGGTTCATTACTCCTTTTTTAAGTAACAATAGGTGAAGTGAAAATTGTATGATAACAAAAATATATGTGTTGAGGTCTGTGATGGTTCGGAGAGACCGATATTATTATACACAAAAATTAAAGGCGTTACGTCCTCGATCTCCAGTTTGAACTCCTCAGTAAGGAACTGGAGATCATACCTTAGATGCCTGTCGTAAGATGAACCGCGACACCAGCAAGATGTTATGCGGTTATATATATATATGGGATATTCCACGTGAAGTGATCCGATCAAAATTTTAAAATGCACCAAATTTTGAGTACACATTAGAAATGTTTTTCAGAATATAGAAAACAATTTTTAGGTACTGGAATTAGTTTGCTCAAAAGTTTTCTAACCTCAAAAAATGAAATTTTTTTCAACACTAGATGGGTTTACCGGTATTTAACCCAAAATTCATCAACTTTTACTATACAACATTATATGTAACATTCGTTGCTAATTAGGTCTAGATATAAAAATAAATAATGACCATAATGTTTATGACGTTGATGATTTTGATGACAAAATTAATTCTTTAACTTATGCTCAAAGAATCATTTTCAACACAGTAATAAATGTAATTACCAAAAAAAATATTAAAAATAAATGTATATTTATAAAAGGTCCTGTTGGAAGTGGTAACAACTATTTACTCAATTTATTAATTTCATATTGCAATAAACATAGAAAAAAATGTATCAGCAGTTGCATGAACAGGTATAGCAGCTAGTTTATTAATGGAAGGAAAAACTATACGTACAACGCTTAAATTACCATTAAATGTGAAAGAAACAATTTCATGCAATATAAAACCTAATTTACCGTATAGTAAAAAAATAAAAGATGTACAACTGTTAATCTGGGATGAAATAAGCATGTCAAAGAAACATGCTTTCGAAACTGTACAAAAATGTGTAGTGATTTAACCGTTAGTAATGTGGTATTTGGAGGAAAAGCAGTTCTTGTATCAGGAGATTTTCGAAAAACTTTACGTATTGTACGATTTGGAAATAGATTTCTTATTATTGAAAATAGTATGAAAAGTAGTAAACTATGGCAAAATTTTAAATGTATTTCATTACTACAAAATAAAAGACTTTCGGAAAATGCTAAACGCATTAAATCTTGACTTTTAGATGTAGGCAATGGTAATTTTTTAACAAAATATGAAAGAAATACTGAAATAATAAAAATCCCATAAATAATCATATCAAATAGAAATATTATAGATGAAATTTTTGGAAACTTAATAGACCTAAAGGATTTAAGTTTTTAAGACAGTGTTATTTAAGCTCCAAGAAATGTTGATGTTATTGAAATTAACAATGAAATTCTTAATCGAATAGCTGGATCACATACCGAATATTTAAGCATTGACACCGCAGAAAATGATAATAATGAAAATTTAGCAAAAATAATTCCAATAGAATGTCTAAACTCGTTAACTCCTAATAGATTACCACAATATAAACTGAAATTAAAGAAAGACTCAATTATAATGTCATTGAGAAATTTAAATTTAAATAATGGTTTATGCAATAGTACGAGGTTATTAATAGAACAATTACAAAAATGTACAATTTTAGCAAAAAATTATAACTGGTAATGGAAACGGATCACATGTAATAATACCGCGAATAAATTTGTCACCATCTCCTGAAGAAATTCCATTTTGCATGACCAAAAGACAGTTTCCCATAAGAAAAGCACGTGCGATGACTATTAATAAATCACAGGGACAATCTTCTAGAAAAGTAGGAGTATATTTACCAACACCAGTATTTAGCCATATTCAACTGTTCGTAGCTCTATCAAGAGTAATGAGCAAAAATAATTTAAAAATTGGTACGCCTGTGAAAATAATAGCAAATGTTAAACAAACAGATGAAAGCATTGATTTTATTTATACAACATGAGATGAAATTATACAAAAAATATTGTATGTATAGAGATACTACAATGAATCATTATACCACGATTACTTAAGATAAATTAAGTTAAATAAATGAGTCCCGATGAAAATTATATTATTTTTTGTAAAAAGTACTGCGTAGTATAGAATAAAATCACTGCATAGAAGATGATCGAAATAAAGTTGATAGAGAATCATTTTAAGAACCTGGGACAAAATGCATTTTTATGCAGTTGAGAAAAAGTGCATTTTTATGTATTCGGAACAAAAATGGATTTTTATGCATTTGGGACAAAAATGCGTTTATGTGTATTTGGGACAAATATGTATTTTTATGCATTTGTGGAAAATATGCATCTTTATGCATTTGGGAGACAAATGTATTTTTATGCATTTGGGAGACAAATGTATTTTTATGCATTTTGGAGGCAAATGTATTTTTATGCATTTGTGAAAAAATGCATTTCTATGCATTTGGGACAAAAATGCATTATTATGCAGTTGGGACAATAATGCATTTTTATACATATGGGACAGTTGAGTAAATAAAATACTACAATATATAATAAACAAACTTGGACACTTTAATATAGTGTCACGAGAAAGAATAGGTCTTTGCTTTGCGAGAAGCGATTCGAGATTAAACTAAAAATGATGCCTAAAACTCAGAAAGCATCCAGAATACTACGCATTATGTTCATACTGCACACATATGGTCAATAAGGTAGTTATAAAAATGGAAGGTTTAACTGTCCGCTGAGTACGCCGACATACCCACAGGCATTGCCATAAATCTCTTCTTTTTACCAACTTTAACAAATCAAATATGCAATCTATAGACGAGTGATTTTGGTAAACTACATTTTATTGACATTATCTTACTTGTATATTCCAACAGGAATAAGATTATATTTTTATGCATTTGGGGAAAATATGCATTTTTATGCATTTGGGACAAAAATGCATGTTTATGCTTTTTTTAACGAAAAAGCATCTTTTTGCTTTCGGGACAAAAATCATTTGTATGCAATTTGGGAAAAAAATGCATTTCCATGAATTTAGAGATAATATGTATTTTTATGGATTTGTGACAATAATGCATCTTTATGCATTTGGGACAAAAATGCATTGTTATGCATTTAGGAGAAAAATGTATTTTTATGCATTTGAGAAAAAGTGCACTCTGCAATCCAATGGATTAAAAAAAGAATTCATTCCAGGTTCATTACTCCTTTTTTAAGTAACAATAGGTGAAGTGAAAATTGTATGATAACAAAAATATATGTGTTGAGGTCTGGATATAAAATGGAGAGAATTTTATTCTATAATAATGTGGATTTATTTAACTACTACTTCTTATATACATCGACATGTTTATTCGGCGAAGGCTCAAGCCAGAGAGATCGAGTAGCAGAGAGAGCGTCGTCTTGTCCGGCGTCTCTCGCACTATAGTCATACTCACATACATACTGGAGAGGGGAGACTTACAAGTGTGTCTCCACTCACACTCATTAGCACGCTCACTAATTTCGGCGTGCTTCACACTATAGACGATTTGCGTACAATATTGAACTTGTCTTGAACTTGGGTATATAACATGAACTTGGTTTGAACTTGGGTATGTAACAATATAAATGTACATATTATATTTCAACAATATGATAATGAAATATAATAACAAAAAAACAAAAATTAAAAGAAAAATTGTCAATTTTATTGACTTTTCGTAGATCATTGACGCAATTCCTTTACATACATTCCAATTCCGGTTCAATTCCGATCCACGACCCTATAAAACAGACATTTAAATAAAAAGGGAAGTACATTTGGGAGAAAAAAGGTTTTCATTTTAAAATAATAGTAAGATTATAGAAGTAGAGGTTACAGAGATTACGAATACTGATGCACCGGTTCACATATATTGTTTCTATATTATTTAACAATAGTTTATGTTTAAATTAAAAAAAAATTGAATAAAGTTATACATATGGGGCATTCCACGTCAAGTGGTCCGATCAAAATACTGAAATGCACCAAATTTTAGATAAAGACCTGAAATGTTTTTCAAAAAACAGAAAAAAAATTCTTCGTTACTAGAATCAACTTGTTCAAAAGTTATTTTAACCTCGAAACGTTACATTTTTCAAGTTTGTTTCAAAACTAGCTATGTTTACCGCTATTTATCTCAAAATCTATCAACTTTTACTGTATAACATTGCATGTAACATCGGTTGCAGGTATTTTCCAGAAATTATTCTTCTGTGTGAGAATTTTTAATGTCAAGGTTAATGTCTCATAAACTATATGTCAATATTAAACTTGAAAAAATTGTAACTTCACCACAATTAATTTTTTTTTAGAGGCCTGCGATGGCTCGGTCCTTAGGGCTTCGGGCTCGAAATCTTCAGGTCTCAGGTTCGATTCCCGGCCCCGTCCGATTAATACAAGCACCACTGGGGAGTGTATTTTCAACAAGTGCTTTCTTCACCAAGACATCGTATGACCTCCGTCGCTGATTAGCACCGATTTCATTCGAAAAAATTCATTATTTTATCCGAATATTAAAAAAAAAGGTTGAAGCAATACCTTTTAAATGATCTGTAGCTTATTAGTAGTCTTTAAGTCTATAAAAACTTATGATAATATAAAGAATCACAACAATTTTTTAGAAATTTAAATAGATATTAAAGGCGATTAATAAGTAATAGACCGCTTAAAAGGTGTTGCTTGAAGCTTTTTTTAGACTTTTAGATAAAAAAATCAATTGTGGCAAAGTTACAATTTCTTCAAGTTCTATAATACGATAATTTCTAGAGACAATTAGCAACCAATGTTACATGTAATGTTCTGTAGTACAAGTTGATAGATTCTGAGATACATAGCGGTGAACCTAGCTGGTGTTGAAAAAAACTTGGAAAAGTTCACTTTTTGATGTTACAATAACTTTTGAGCAAATAGATTTCAGTACCTAAAAATTTTTGTCTGTATTCTGATAAACATTGAACATATGGATTTCAGTAACAAAAAGTTTCTTTTTCTGTTTTCTAAAAAACATTTTCAGTCTGGACTGACCACTTGACGTGGATGGCTGCATATATTTAATAGAATTCATGTGAAATGTACGTATCGATTCGTAAAAAATCCGCCTTAAAAAGATAGATACATCTGACTTACTAAGTAAGAATAACTTAAAATTTGCGAGCAGAAGTGACGCAGCCATCAGATAGGCCGAGTCCACAGTCGACAATAATTACGGGTAATTATGGAAAATAGATTTTTTACTTCACAAAATCAAAGTTGAGCGCCATAGCTATTAATGTAATGATTAATTACATATAGCTTAGGGGATCAAAAAGTTAGTATTTTCGACGAACAGTGATAAGTACGAAGTGACTTCGGTGTATGTTCTCAGCATTGGTTCATACTTATTCGTTTTTGTCGAAAATACTGACTTTTCGATCAGCTAAGCCATATGTAGTTAATCATTACATCAATAGCTATGGCGCTCAACTTTGATTTTGTGTGATAGAAACTATTTTCTATAATTGTCCGTCGTTATTTATCGATTATGAACTCAGCTTATCTGACGGCAGCGCTACTTCTACCATCAATTATCGGATGGTGATATGTTAAACTATACTCTACGGACTCCCCTTAACCCAACAAAAGTGACATGAGCACTAACAAACTTTATTTAAAATATGGAGGAATCTAAGCAACGACGGCAAGCCTGTTTCATTGGGTCATCGATGATTGGTTTCATAATTTAACACAGAGTTGTAATTTTGTGATTTATGGATTTGCATATCAGAAAGTGTGCCAAACAATTGTACTATGAGTAGTGTGTAATACAGAGAGCAATTTTGTTATTGTTAAATCCTTCCAATTCCTCTTAGTAACCATGAAGAACGAAAAATTGCGCGAGAATAAGCGTATACTATATTTACCATTACAATAGGAAGGTTAAAGGAAAAAGGAGAGAAAAATTGTAAACAATAATGCTCTCGTGTGAGTGTACATATGCTAGTCTGTGTGCATTTGCCTGTGTCAAATGATGTTTCGTCGCGGTTTTTGCAGGAGGTGATAGGTCGGTCTAACAAGGTAGGTAATTTTAATGGGTGGACCTTACATGCCTGTAGTGCAGGCAAATACACTCACACATGCTTGGACATGCACGCGCATATATTACAGAGTTGTTTGTATACATCTGTTATACATTATACTAGCAAAAATTAAATACTTGTTAATCAAATATTACGCACACGCACACACGACTTTAAGGTGAGTCTGAAAAATTAGGCTGAATTCATATATGACAATATCTGTGGGTAATTAAAGAAAATAAGGTTTTTTCGACACAAAATTCAAATCATGACAAAAATTAATCTATGACATTCAATTTCAATTTTGCGTCGTAGATTCCCTATTTTCTTTATCAAATATTAATTCAACCCACCTCACGTCAACGCCACTACTGCCAGCAAATTTTTGGATAGTTAATTCGTGAAGATAATTTTTCGGACTCCCTTATGATATCGATTTATTTAAATGATAATAAAAATAAAGAAGTTAAGTTAGCTGTAAGAGAATATATTTTTTTTTATAATGAAGTGAATAGAAACAATAAAGATCCAAACAATCGACTTGCCTCTCTAAACGATTCGGTATATTTTAACTCACAAGGGGACTTTACCTCCGGGAAAGGGATCTTATCCTAACTTTGGTATGTCTTTTATAATATAAAAATGTGAAGAAAGCCAAGTTAACTCTTGCCAATGGCTACTTTTACGGGAGTTATTCGATATCTAATAATAATATTAGTAAAAATTACTTCCAATTTGATCGTTTATAACTTAAAAACAAATAAAGATAGGCACTCAAACCAAAAACCATAAGAAAGTTGGGTTCAAGTAGATATGGCTTAAAAAAAGAAGCTCAATTTGCTCAATTTGGAGCAAAGTTATGAAGAAAATAAGAAATTTAAGATTATTAGGCCAAAAGAAACAATAAATTTTTCATATTAAATTTTGGTTAAAAGTTCTTTAATTTTGTATTTTCTTTATAACTTTGCTCCGAATTAAGCAATTTGAGCTTCTTTTTTTCAAACCATATCTACTTAAACTCAACTTTTTTCTGGTCTTTTGTTTGAGTGCCTATGTCTATTTGTTTCGAAGTTGTAAGCGATCAAATTAGAAGTAATTTTTACTGATATTATTATTAGATGTCGAATAACTCCCGTAAAAGTGGTCATTGGCAAGAGATAACTTGGCTTTCTTCACATTTTTATATTATAAAAGACATACCAAAGTTAGGATAAGATCCGTTTCCCAGAGGTCAAGTACTCCCTTTGTCAGTCTAGAATCAAGGGTATAGTTTTAATGGTTAATGCACTATTTAATAATTATTTTGTTATACTGAATTGTTATGATGAAATATCTTCAAATTTCAACATGTTTTAGACACCTCTAACGCAAATCTTATCAAATGAATATACACTTTGTTACACAAAGAAATTTATGATATACGTAAGATTAAAAATGACAATAATGATCAGTGATATCGAGATGTGGTAATGTTTAAATATACATATTCAATAATCATTAATACCTTCTTTCCCCTATCATGTAATTTCTTTTCAGTATCTTTAAGCATCTCCTGACTCCACAAGTCGAAAAAGTAGTTGGGATCCGTGTAAAACTTTAAACCATCTTTTCCATCCTCCCTGCAAGAAAAATTAAAAATTACAATGACATAACAAATTCTTTAATTAGTACAGATATTTAAAACCTCTATTCCATCAAAGTTTTTTTTTATTATTATTTTAACGTCGCCCTTTGTATGCTCCCAAATCGGTGCTAATCAGCGACGGAAGTCATACGATGTCTTGGTGAAGAAAGCACTTGTTGAAAATACATTCCCCAGTGGTGCTTGTATCAATCGGTCGGGGCCGGGAATCGAACCTGAGACCTCCAGATTACGAGCCCGACGCCCTACCGACCGAGCCATCGCAGGCCTCCCATCAAAGTTTTATAATTAAGTACAGGAATATATAATAAATAAAATAATTTACACGCATTTATTCTATTATTAAATAAAAATATCATTAAATTTATTATTTTCCAAAATTTTTAACCAACGAATTATTATTACAGGACAAACTAGTTTTTAAAAATAAATTAAGAATAATGAAAATGGGCGAAAAATAACAAATACGGACCTTGCAAATTTAAATTAATATGAAAAAGTTAATATACTTCAGTATTTAATATTATGCACTTATTAAAATCATTGCAATTCATAAAAATGATGTGTCTTCTATAAGTTAATTTCTGAAAGTAATACATGTTTTGCACCATTATTTTATCGAAGTCGAAAACGACAAATAATAGATCTGATGCAAAACAAAAGTTTGCATTAAGGGAACAATTCAGTGTTAATCATGTAAAAAAAATTAGTTGATTCCTGGAATACAAAAATTTAATATAAATATTATATATTTCTAGTATTTTGGGACATAAAAATACTTACAAAGTCAGCATTTTGAACCGTATTAGACTTTGAAATTAACATGTTTACCTTAGTTACACGTACTTTACTTTACCACCTAATTTATCCATTTTTGCACTCTATCTCCAGACCAAATCATAGGATTGAGATGTGTTGGGACTCATTTTCAAGCTATTTAAATTACGGGTCAAAATGCTGACTTTGTAAGTATTTTTATGTCCCAAAATACGAGAAATATATAATATTTTAATTAAATTTTTGTATTCCAAAAATCAACTAATTCTTTTTACGTGATTAACACTGGTTTGTCCCCTTAAATGATTGTTTTAACGAGTCAATATTATAAATTTGTCGCACGAATTTCGGCATATTTGCAACAATTTCCGGTGCTTTATTATCAATAACTTTCCAACACTTTCCACCGCGTAAGAAACGACTAGTGAAAGAAGTTAGATGGTATTTAATTTTCGAACAACAAAATTCTGTAGATCAAGAATTGACGATGACAGAAAGTAAGTAAAATAAAAATAATATAAGAACTGTGCAAAGACTGCAATAGCCGCAAACGTAACAGTTTACTATTTGGTAAAAGAAAAGTGCTAAGAAAAAGAATCAATCTCGAAATAAAAAACACAAGTTTCCAAAATTGTCGGAAAAAAACGTGCGAGAGAGAAAACACGCGAAACGGCAACTTTGACTCGGACATCTTGAATAACTCAACTGAAAATTCTTACCGACGTGTAGTACTCGACATACAGTTGGTAGAATCAGCAACCCAGTGCGCAGAATCATTCGCCTAATATTTAAGATTGAGAAAAAAGCTAAAGGATCGATCGGATTTTCAAATAATGCGTGCACAACGAATTGTGTTAATTTAATTTTTGTATGTGTATCTTGTTACGTCATGTCATAAGATGCAACACAATTAAATTTTACATCCTCGCATAACCGAAACGCAGCTCGAAGCAATGCCGCTACCGGCATTCTCCGACGTCCGTGCTTCGCTAGTATAACTAAATCGCAATTCCACGTACCAGCAGAGTTCCCTCCGAATCTTTGTATAGGAAACACCTATTTTCATTATACAGAAAATTATTTTTATTGAGTCTCCATTGATCGAATTCACAATAGCAGGTGCAAACGTGTCTCTATTTTCTATTCTAATTTAATTCTCAGCCGATTGTGAGCCATTATGGCAACTGGGTAAAGCTCTTTTTCGCACTGTGATGAACTCCGAGAGCATCGCTTTTACTGCTGAGTCCTTAATGGAAGGTTTCAAGGAGCCTCGCAGACGAAAACTTACCCGAAAAACACCCAGGGATACATAATCAGACCAAACAAGTCTGATTATTAAACCTAGCAACGCGGTAGTTTCACCGGGTACTACCCAAAATAAATTTTCTTTACTAACCGGCACTCCACCGCAGAAAAGAAGGTTAAGATCATCCCACTAAACGTTTACTGTAATGAACTTAACTTTCCCTATAAACTCCTTCAATCTATCTTTAGAAAACTAAAATTCAGCGCGGTTGTTTATAAACTCCGCGATAACTCAGATTCCTAATCAGATTAGATAAAACCGATAACATTAAAAGTATAATCCATTTAAAAACATCCACGTTTTTAAAAATAAATATCGAACCATACGTAGAACCTAAACGCCCGGTAAAATGTTTTAAATGCCAATGTTATAACCACGTTTGACGGTTTCGCCACGCTCAACCCAAATGTGTTAAGTGTGAAGAGAATCATGACACTGCTGCGTGCACTAAACCCCGTGATTGTTTCTTTGTTCGACTGCCTAAGTTTTGTGCTCAGCAAAACCCTGTCCAAAAAATTCCAGGTAGTCTTGGTATCTGCTAAACAAAATCTCGAAGCGATTTTCGAGATGCTCTAGGTGTTTGAAAATAGACCAACGGAAATTCATTAATGAATTATTCAAAAATATATGGTTTTTATGTTCTGATCACGGAACGATCATGATGCCAGTCACACTCAGAGGCTTGTCTCTCTTGGTGGGTATCGCACGAATTGCACCTATGCATTTACAGGAACTCAATTGTTTTTACATTTACCCGAACTTGCAACGGCACACGCGTGAGCAAATGTTATATTAAATTAAAGTGAAACATCATTTTTCTCCGATTCTCCGGTTATTTGGTTTTGTAGGTATTTTGTTTATATAAGTGAATAATTTTTATGTATAGGCATTACAAATTTCTTATTGGTCTTATTTCTGGGACCGTAACTTTTAGGCTTTATTTTGTGGGTATTTTGTGGGCCTTAAGGCCCTTTTCGGGCCTAAGAAAGTTTAGTCTCATAATCTGCCCTCAAATCTTTTGGGGCTTAATATTTTAAAAAATTTTATTCTCAAAATTTTACATTCAAACTTTAGGAACTCAAAATTTTAGGCCTTAAAAATTGTAAGCTCATAATTTGCCCTTCAAACTTTAGATCCTCAAAATTTTGGGCATACAAATTTTAAGCTCATAATTTGCCCTTCAAACTTCAGGGACTCAAAATTTTGGGCCTTAAAAATTTTAGTTCCGTAATATGATCTTAAATCAAATTTGAAATTGTTTTGGGCGCATATTAAATTGTAATTTTCCTTTAGCTGGTCATAAAGTTATTCTCGGTATTAAAACTAATTTTCCAATTTTTTTTTTCTACTTATAATTTCAGCTAGAATAGAAAATTTGTTTATATTGAGATTTCTTAAAAGAATTACTATTGAAACGATTTTTAATTTTATTTTATGTGGAGGAAGCCCTTTGGGTGTTAGTGAATTAAGAAATTCTACAGGTAGCATAAAATCTAGATTTTTTCCATTATCATCTTTTGCTGTATCTATACTAAAATAGTCTATTATTGACCCTTTCATTATACTCAAAATTTTATTATTAATTTCAATAACATCACGATTTGTGGGAGCCAATATAACTTTACCATTTACTTTAAAATGTAATTCATTTAACATGTTACTTATATTGTAGAATGTTGATAAATCATCATTTTTTTGTATATACATAGATACACTTGGTAAATTAAAATCATTCAAAGAATATCCATTGATTTGTAAATTTTCATCAATTACATTTAATGTTAAATTTTCACTAATGCTTTTTTCATATTTTGCAAAATGCAAATAAATGCAAATAATTCATAAACGGCAATAGGAAAGTGTAATTGCGTTGCTTCCTCTAAACATCTATCCCACTCTTGATCCTCATTAACCAAATGTCTAGCTATCGCATCTTCATAAAATGTGGGATATATTATACTATCAACGTTACGTAAATCTTCAAATGAAGATGCCCCTTTAACATGTAAAAGTAACAATCTAATGAAATATATTTTACGATCTTTTGGATTAACCAAATGCATTATACTTAATATGTGTTTGTTTGTTTTTTTTCTTTTGTTCTATACTTTTGATTTATTATCAAGTACATAATGTAATGATATGTCAGAATATAAACAATTTCGTGCTTCAGAATCGACCTGATTTAATTTAAAATATGCTGTTAATGTAGTTTCTATATTTTTATTTTTATTTCTTCTTCCTTGCTATCTTTAAAGTAAACATCCTGCTTGTCTTCATTATGTATAGCTAATCGTATTAAGGAATGTGACACTTCGAGTAACAGATATTCTAATAATCTGTGCATACTATCTGGGCAGGGGGCATAAATATCTTGTGTTAATGTATTGCTTAATCTCATCGTATTCATAAATTTTAATATGTAAATAAATATTTTATACATTGTGCAGTAGAACATATTTCTACGTTAATGTGGCAACTAAATTTTAACAATAAATAAGGGTTATATGGAACAATAATTCGATTATCAGCTATTCTACTAGAACTCTTCCATTTATATTTGATATTTTTACCATAATTTCTTCGAATATAACATGGATAACCAGATGAACTAAAAGTTGATGTATTACTATAATTTTTCGGAAAATTTTTCATACATTTTTTTGTGTCATTATTCATACAAGGAGAACTCGTGTTTTGTTCCTCATATGGGAAGTGCATCATAAATTGTTTTACAATATTATGTAACCGTGAATGAATATCTTCGTTAGGAATTTCTGAATTTACAAGTTTATCAACTTTATCAGGAGTATTGATTTTATCATTTTCATCTAAAGAATTTCTCTTAGTCCTATCATATGTTCTGTTCCTCAAGTACAAGCGGTTGAATTTATGAGTATAAACGCAAATGCATGCATTAAATAATGTATAATTAACGCTTACCGTATAATTTATTGAAAACTTATATATATATATATAGAACGAAGCTGATAGAAATCAAAGCACGACTACCAACGAAACAAAGAGTGTTCTTACGATTAAAATGTTTTAATTGTGATGAATAAGATCTTATTGCTCAAAGTTGTCCTTACAATGGTACTGGTAAAAAGAGATGCTATGAATGCAATGAGTTTGTCTATCATATAGCCTCTTACTGACTCCAACGACTAGCACGATTGCGTAACGAGCAGAACAAAACATGATTTCATACTTCAAACAAAACGATGATAAAATACTTATTAAACTAGCAACAATTCCTCGGTCGCTAAAGCTCCCTCGATCGAAAATACACTAAATATATACTTATTTTTTATATTTTTTTTACATTTATAATTTTAGAATTTAATTGAATAAAAATGTAAAATATAATATAATGTGTAATTAATTAACCTAGTATTCAGTTACGAACAATTTTTTTTAGTCAATAAAATAAAAATAACAGTGTATTATATTTGCAACATTGTATATACTTATTTAATCTTAGTCAATTACACAAGAGTTTACAGATACTGAACATATTTCTACATAATACTGAAACATTAAAAAAAATTAAAAATAATCGACATGATAAAACTTACACAGGAGTAAGGAATTTTAATTTTTATTTTTAATACGTAGAAACACATATATCATTACTTACAATATTTCCACACTATTCCTGTAAGAAGCTACATCAATCTGGTAACAAATGTGTTATTTTTCTACCAGAATAATATTTTCAACAACAAAAATTAGAATATAAAATTATTCTTTGATCATTTTACATATATTTCATACTTTTTCATGATGTTTCACGGATAGGAGATGAAGAATTAAAATTTCATACAAAATTACTAAACTCAGCTAATGCATCGTATGTATTCAATTATTCTTTCAAACAAATAATTATACATAATATTTAAATTTAAAAAAAATTTTTCAAATTAAAATTCTTGCTAAAAGATTTATTTTCACATTTTATTAATTTTGTTTTATTTTCAAAAATCTTTTATAAAAAAAAATTTTAGTAATTGCAACCAAAAAATATAAATGATCTCCAATTACAATAATAAAAAATTGAATATTAATTATAAAAGTTATTTTAATATTACATTTGGTATTACATTAAAAAAATGAAAGAAAAATAATATTTAAAATTTTTTAACCACCTTCCTCATGCATTTTACATCTTAAAAATATAATATGATAAAAAATGTTTGTAAAAAAAATCTATATAAATGTAATAAAAAAAAATAAATCGTATCGTCAAATAAAATATGCATTACATTAAATTATATTATATATATTATTAAAATTTATTAGAGTAATAGTACTGTTTTTGTCAATGTTCGTATTACTGTGACCACTTTTTTTTACCGAAAACCCCTATAAAATAGTTTTCGAATTTTTCAACTAAACCACCCTCTTACCCCCTACCACTCAATCAGTACATGAGGAAAAATTAAGACTGGTTGTCATATTCAATGTTGACCCTTCCTCCCACCTTCCTTCATCTTTACAATAGGGGATAAAAAAGAGTGCTTGTCATATTGTTATTCACCTGTACCGAAACCCCTAAATTATTTTTGGAATTTTTCTAATTCTATTTCCTCTCTCCCCCTCTTGACCCTCCTCCATCTAGCAATAAATGGAGGATAAATGAAGAGTGAGTATCATATCACTATTCACCGTAACCAACAATCTCATCTTAGTTGTTTTAGAATAAAAAAGAATAGTCGTCATATTCTAATTCACATATACTGATAACCCCTATAAAATATTTAAAAAAATGTTCTAATTTTAACCCTTATTAGTATAAAATTTAGCTAAACTCTATTCAATTAGTTTTTTACTGATTCCATACATTAAAACAAAATTCTATTTTTTAACTGGATCACTTCACATGGAATCTCCCATATATATATATAGATAATAAATCAAAAATAAAATTTTAATTTTTTTATCCACCTTTCTCACCAATTTTACACCTTTGTAATAGAGTGTGACGAAAAATGTGTAAAAACGTATATTTAAATGTGATAAAAACAGGACGAATCATCAAATAAAATACATATTACATTAAAATATATTATTTAAGATATTAAAAATTATTAGACTGACAGTACTGTTTCAGTCTATGTATTAGTATTACTGTGAACACTTTATTTTAACATTATTTATGTATGTAGTAATAATTATTTATTATTACTTATAGGTATGTTCCTAATATAACCACTCAATTGGTACAAAAATGTACAAAAATTGGAGTACTGGCAAAAGTGCTTAAACACTTTTTTAATATTTTAATATAATATTAAATTTAATTTAATATTTCCGGGTTATCCCGGAATACCTCAGCAATTCCCGAATATCCAGGTAAATCCCGTAATTATAGTGGAGTTATCCCGAAATACCCCGGAAAATCTCGAAACATCCCGGAAATACCGAAATTGGTGGAGATATCCCGAAATACCTCAAAATTTCCGAAATGTCCAGGAAATCCCTCAGTTAATGAATTTAACCCGAAATACAACAGAAAACCCCGATATGTCCAGGAAATCCCGAAATTGGTGGAGATATCCCGGAATACCTCAGAAAATCCCGCAACATCCAAGAAATCACGAAATTGGTAGAAATATCCAGACATACCTCAAGAATTCCCGAACGTCCAGGATATCCCTCAGTTAGTGAATTTATCCCGAAATACCCCAGAAAATTCCTAAACATCCAGGAAATCCCGAAATTGGTGGACATATCCCGGAATACCTCAAAGTTCCCGAAATATCCTGGAAATCCCTAAGTTAGTGAGTTTATTTCAAAATACGTCAGAAAATCCCGAAACATACAGGAAATCCCGAAATTGGTGGAGATATTCAGGAATACCTCAGATAATCCCGAAACATCCAGGAAATCCCTCAGTTAGTGAATTTAACCCGAGATACAACAGAAACCCCGATATGTCCAGAAAATCGCGAAATTGGTGGTTTTTATCCAAAATAACTAAAAAATTCGCGAAATATTCATTAAATCCCGTAATTGGTGGAGTTATCCCGAAATATCAGCGTTAACCCTTCCACTCCACGCATACTCTTAATTCTTACAACAGGAGATCGGACACCGCCGTGGGACACCGGACACCAACGCCGGACACCGGAGAACGGATGAATTTTAATATAATATAGATTTCTAGCCTATTCAGGTGCCATTGAGTACTTACCCAATTCTAAACTAATTTTTAAGACATTTGACAAAACAAGTCAAAACGATATACGATGACGAATATCTAAATTTGGAAGATTTAAAAGAAGTAAAATTTGACAATACGATAATCAATTTTGAAATTTGGATGATTTTAAAACTAAATAAACTGACGTTTTAAACGACACGTCAACGAGCAACAGAACCATTACAGATTGTATATACTGATACAATGGGACCTATTTATCCCCCAACTCACTTAAATGGATATAAATTCATATCTGTATTTACAGATGATGCGTCGAGATTAGCAATAGTTTACGCCATGATGAGAAATCTGTTGCGAAGATATGTGAAATTCTGCTATTTGTGAACGAATCAAGGGACTGAGTACACAGGCGGTTACACAATCGATATTTTAACTAAATTTGGAGCAGCACAGCAGTTTGCCTGTCCAGATACACCTGAACATAACGGTGTAGCTGAAAAATTCAATCAAACGAATTAAATGAAGGTGAGAACTTATATATATGACTCTGGCTTACCAATAAACAAGTGAGATTTAGCTCTATAACTGCAGTATACGCGTATAATCGAACGCTGCATAAGTCGAATAATATGATTTCTCCAATCAAGTAATTTATATCCAGTTATCAAATTAATATAGAGCATATCAAACAATTTGGATGTATAGCATACATCAAAATTCAACGAAAAGTAGGACCGAAATTTGGACCTGAAGGTAGAACAGTTATAATAATAGGCTATACTCTTTCTGGATACCAATTTCTGAAGCCTGAAGAAGGAAAATATTACGAGAGCAGAAATGCTCGATTAAACAAGTAGATTTTGTATAGAGATAAATACAGAAAAATGGGTATTAAAGACGGGTCGATTAATTATGAAGAAATAAATCAAGAGGAGTGGTAGTTAAATTTTAAAAATAAGATAAATATTAACGAAGAGATTTCTAAAACGGAGAGAGAAGTAAAACGTAAACGAGGACGATCAAAGAAATGAAAAATTGAAGAAGGAAATGGAAAGAATGATGATAACCAGTTAAATCAAAACAACGATGTTGAATACACTAACATTACTGATAATAGTCTCAATGATATTGGCTCGTTCTTACCAAAATAAAATACATTTAACGACATCTCAATTTAAGGAAGATAAATTGCTGCAAGATATTGACAAAAAAAATGAACGACGAAGTATATCATTCACTTCTTGCACGTATAAATAATAATCCTGCAAATCATGACGAAGCTATGAAATCAAATAAACCAATATACTAGCAACAGGCAATAAACGAAGAATTAGAAGCAATGAGAAAGAGTAATGTATGGAAAATTGTAGAACGATCAGGAACTGAGAAAGATGGAAGAACAGTCAAATTCATTGATGCAAAATGGGTATTAAAGAAAAAATCTGAAAAGGATGGAGATATTCGATACCAAACACCTTTAATAATACGAGGTTTTTAAAACAAGACCGTATACGAATAAAGGGAAACTTATACATTAGTTTTACGTTTACCTTTTTTAAGAGCAGTATTTACCATAATAAATCTAACTTAGAAGCACATCAATTAGATGTCAAAACAGCTTTCTTGATCGGTGATATTAACGAAAATGTATACATGGAAATATCCGAAATACTTCAAAGTAACAAAAAGAATATTGTTTGTAAGTTAGAACGATTTCTTTATGGTTCATATAGATCAGAAGCACGACTTATAATTCTACTCTTATATGTCGACATTTTGTTGGTAGATAACGATAAATACAAAATTAATGAAATTAAACTTAAATTGCAAAACGAATTTGAAATGCCAGATCTCGGTAAAGCAAAAGAATTTCTAAACATCACAATTGAACGTGATAAAGCAAAGCAAAGCATGGTACAAGTCAAAATTAATATATTGTGACGGAAATCGTCCCACAATCTATTCACGCCGAATGAACTATTTAAAATCAGAATAATTGTAAGTCGTCGGAACCTTCGTTATGTCCAGGCCAACTGACGGCACTGTTTATACGCGACATTACGTAGGGATGAGAGTGCGAGAGAGTGTGTGTGTTTCCCCACTCTCATCCCTTTTTCGGGAAATTAGGCGATCACCTAATTAGTGTCTGATAATCCGTCGATCGGAACGGATTATTGTATTTTGTGTTCGACTTGTACTGCTCGTGAGTGCCGAGAGTGCACCCCACCCAACTCTGCTCGCCCGTTAACTTCTGTGTGTGTGTGTGTGTGTGTCAAAGGACGGGCTCGTGCGCGTGTGACACCGCGGAACGCGACTCACTCGCGCGTCAAGAGCCGCCTTCACCACCTCAACCATCGGTCGTCCCTTTGTCTAGGAGGTTGACCAGTCGCCGAGGATCAGCTGGGCCATCCCCGAGGAGCGTCACCGGTAAGTACTTTACTTTACTATCGTGACCCCCCCTTGTGTGTGTGTACATCGGGAGTGTGTCCGGGTACGCCGGTACTCGAACAGCGGTTCCTGGGAGTTAAAACCGGTCGCAGGCGAGAATCTCGATCCGACAGGTTTCCCGGGACTTCCGCCTGCCGATATTTAAATTGTCGCGGCACGAGGCCTGGATGGCCATGTTATTTTGTTAAAAATAAATAAATGTCTGTATTATTGTTATTTTAACTCATTGTGTAATTATTGTTCTCCCCGCTCCTGCCGACATTCTCTTAGCTTAAATTAAATCCGCCACACCGTGCGTCCCAGAGAACTCGTGTTCCTCGTCATTTTTAATTCAAAATAATTAATTTCACCGGGGTGCGCGAATACCACGTCACAATATAAACAAAATATTAGATTCAATTTTCAAAAAACCTATCCCTAAGCCTACAGATTCTTGCTGAGGAGTCCAAGCTGGAGATCGAGGACGAAACGCCTTTAATTGTTTTAAAAGGCCGTGCTCTGGGTAGTTCCACCAACCACAGTGGACAAAGAGTACAATAGGCCTGCTTTATTCGAAAGTAAAGTATTTAGTTCGGAGAGACCGATATTATATACACATAAAAAAATGAATTATTTATCAAACAATAAAATGAACTAGATTCGCAGCATACTCGATCGTCGTCGCCAAGGAAAACGCTGTCCTCTATCGCACGCAGATCACGCCGCAGCTTCTCAATGGTACAGAAAAATCAGCTGGGCCTGGGAAGCACAAAATGCACCGAGCGCGATCCGACGTCTCGAGGATCCCGACGCTTCGCTGTCGAGCAACTAAAGGAGTTGCCGCGATTCACTCGCCCTGGGACGATCACGGTTAACACGTGGCACCGTTCCCTACAAGTATATAACTGTCTCGAGGCGTACACTATGGATACATTATGGATAGTGAGATTAAAACAACACTACTCCAAGCGAGCACGGCAGTCTTGTCAAATCCCGCCACAGATTCCGATCGGGTGAAAGCCCCGATGGCCAGTGCTGGTCCCACGGATTTTGGGGAGGACCAAACTCACATCGTTAAAACGCTAAGTGCTGCGGAGGTTGTTCACTCAGCCTCTGTAGCATCAAATGCTACGTGTGACCTGCTCTCGACTGGGACGTCGAGTGACGCTAACAGAGCTTTCCTCCGTCTGCGTGAGAATATAGACACCTTGGTGAAGTTTGTTCCTAATAATAACAACATCCACAAAGAATTAAAGAGTACGGATAGAGCAACAAGCGCGGCTCGTAATGAATACGTGCGGGTGAGCAGTACTCTGTGCTCGACAGTGCCGAAAATTATAATGGCAGATGCGTATAAGGATGGAATGTGCCAAACGTCGCCCCTATTCCGCGCTGAAGAGCGTCAAAGGAGGCTGGTAGAGAGGGAAAGACCCTCACCCCCCCCCCAGCATCCTCCGGAGAAAAGGAAGAAGGGGTCGAAGCAGCCCACTAACAAAAATAGCACGCAGCTGAAGCAGGCCAAGGATGCCGCCTAAGGTGTCCAAAAAACGTAAAGCGGTCGTGAAACCAGCTCGTCCCGACGCCATTAAGATCAAAGTGTCAGGAGAGCGAGCTTACGCCGACATCCTTTGGCAAATACGGGGCGCTCCAAACCTCAAGCAGCTGGGAAAAAGAGTTTCTCGTATCCGGCGTACCAGAGGAGAAGATCTGCTCAGTGAGCTTGGAAGACCTGGCGTAGGAACTCCAGACTTCGAAGAAGCGGTCTCGTCCACACTACGTGAGTTGGCAGAGGTCCAGGTACTGACCCACAAAGAGTCCATTACTATAAAGGACATGGACGAGGCAACGACGGCGGAAGAAGTGGCAGAGGCAATATCTGCGGTGGTCGGGCCAAACATGGTATCTTCTGGGAATATAAAGCTTAGAAGGTCATATGGAGGCACTCAGATGACCACTGCCCTTCTTCCCGCGTCTGCAGCAAAAAAGCTACTACAGAATGGAAAGCTTCGGATAGGTCGGATCAACTGCAAGGTTCGGCTCCGAGAGGCGGTCTCGCGCTGCTACCGATGCCACGAGGACAGTCATTTCGCAAAGGATTGCAAAAGCGCAGTCGACCGATCATCGCAGTGTTTCCGGTGCGACTAAGAGGGCCGCCAAGCAGTGGATTGCGCAGCGAATAAAAACATAGTTACGCCTAGGATTGAAGCATCTGTCAAAAATGTCATTGTCCCAGGACATGTGGCCCAGGATCCGCTGCCACAATTGGTTAGAGAAGAGCAGGCTGATATTGTTATCGTCAGTGAGAAGTACAGGGATTCCACAGAATCGAACTGTGTAAGTGATGCCACTGGCAGAGCGGCCAGGGTATGTGGAAACCTGCATGTATCCGGAAAAATGGCTGCTCCTCTCCCAAATTTGAACTGGATGGAGGTGGCGGGTATGCGAATATACAGTTGCTACCTCCCACCCAGTGACAACATCGACGACTTTCTAGGATCCCTTGATGTTATCGTCACCAGTGCGAGGTCCTCTCGATCGCCAATAGTCATCAGAGGGGATTTTAATGCATAGGCGACAGAGTGGGGCATTATGAAAACCAACATTCGTGGTCGTACACTCCTCGACGCCTTTACAATATTGGAGTTGGAGATTGCTAACACCGGAACGACTCCCACTTTTACCAAGGCGGAGGGGTCGTCTATAATAAATTTAGCCTTCATCGATCCTAGATTCATGAAGGGATGGTTTACCTGGAAAGTTAGTGATTGTTACACGGGAAGCGACCATCAAGCACTCGTGTACCCGCTCCAAACGACGACTAACAGGACAGCAGGTCGGAACAAAAGCTTCCAATATAAGAAATGGGTACCGTCTACCTTCGACCAGCAAATGTTCATCTGCTCCATAGCAGAAGTTGCTGTCAAAGGACCACCGGAAGAACGAGCCGAGGAACTCACACGTGCCATAACAGCGGCTTGCGATGTCTCTATGGCCAAGAAATCCATCCCCCGTGGACATCCACATGTTTACTGCTGGAATGAGAAAATCGCAAAAATACGCCGTGAGTATCTGCGGACTCGGTGACTGCACCAGAGAGCTCGGAACAAGCCGCGGTACCAATAACTAACTGTGGCCTACGAGGAAAAGCGGAAAGAGCTGAAAGCTGCAATTAAAGCAGCTAAACGTAATTGCTGGCGCGAGTTTTGCGAGGAAGTGGACCGCGATCCCCGGGGGAAGCCGTACAAAATGGTGATGAATAAGATCAAACCCAGGGGCGCCTCAACGCCATCGTATCCACATTTTCTTAACAGAGCGGTGCGCCACCTATTCCTACAACATCAGGAACGGGCAGTCGAGACAGGCCTAATGGGGACCGACAGTGCAGTCGCGCCGCCAGACATTAGCATAACCGAGCTGAAATTGCCTGCAAGGAGAATATCCATCCGTAAAGCTCCAGGGCCGGATGGAATACCTGGTCTGATCCTCAGGACCGCTGCGCTGAATGTACCACACATTTTTACCAATACATTCTGTGTTTGCTTTCAATTAGGATGCTTCCCAGCACGATGGAAGGAACAGAAGTTGGTGCTTTTCCCAAAGGGGAGTCAACCACCGGACAACCCTTCCTCGTTCCATCCACTCTGTTTGTTGGAGATAGCGATCTGTCTGAAAATCAGTTCGGTTTTCGGAAGGGGCGATCAACTATTGACGCTATAAGTCGAGTTGTTGAGCTGGCCACCAATGCCATCTGTGGAACTAAGAATTCTAGGCGCATGTAAGCTATCATCGCCTTCAATATCCGCAATGCCTACAACTCGGCTCGATGGAACAAGATTATGTTGTCCTTGGAACAATTGAAGATACCGCTCTACCGACGCAGTCATCTCGAGCTACCTCACAGAACGTATCCACCTCTATGACACAGAGGATGGCGCGCACTCTTATAACATCACCGGAGGCGTGCCACAGGGTTCAGTCTTGGGACCTCTTCTTTCGTTTATGACGGACTGCTTAGGTAGCAGCTTCCAGAGGGAGTGTCGATGGTGGCTTCTGCGGACGATGTGGCTTTGGTCGTCGTCACAAGGAGCATCGATGAGGTAGAATATCTTGGAGATGTCTCTATCGCAGTAATGGCTGTATGGTTGAGCACCCATGGGCTGTGTCTGGCGGCAGAAAAGACCGAGGCGGTATTTATCTCCCGAACGAAACAAAGGAGGTACGCAACCTTTACTGTAAATGGTAAGTCTATAATATCGGCGGACATGGTGAAATGCCTAGGACTCATCTTGAATGCGCGGCTAACATTCAAGGAACACCTACTGATTGCAGGTTCGAAAGCCGCAGAAGTAAACTCCTTAATTTTATATGGAGCTCCGATTTGGGCAGATGCCCTCAGAAGTAATATAAGCTACGGTGCATCCTGTCGGCGAGCATGCAGAATAGCCGCATTAAGGGTGCCACATGCTTATAGAATCTTGTCAGATATAGCCCTCTCGGTGATCGCGAGAATTCCTCCCATCGATCTCTTGGCGATAGAGAGGGCTGATGCCGACAGATGACAGTGATCGCTTCCGCTTCAATTGCGCGGGCTCTTTTTTTAATCGATAGAGGGCCGGCCATGTGGACCTTGGTGTGCGCGACTTGAATTAATAACGACGCGTAATTGTACTCGTGCGAGCCAAACAATAGACATCGTAACAATAAGCTATCATAAAATATGTAGTATACGCGTATTTACTACTACTATTTGATATTATATGTTATTTATTTATTATAGTGAAATTAACATCCGAAAATTTATACTTTTCAAAAAAATAATAATAGCAATATAAACTTTTTAAAAGTATAAAATCCACTATTAATATCTCTGAATTTAATGTCCGAAAATGTATACTTTTCAATAAAGCAAATAGTGGATTTTGTACTTTAGGTAAAGTATAAATTGCGATTTTGACACTGGCAAAGTAGAAAATGTAACTTTGTACTGAAGTTTTAACACACAATACGCGCATTCTATAAAAATATTTTATTTTGTAAATTTATATCAAATATAATAAATGTGATGCTGGTTTAGAATTATAATAATAAAAAATACCGTCACATACCCAATTGTTGATCAATTAAGGTAAATCTGTACGTTCATAGAATAATTTTATGTTAAAAAAGCTAATAATTGTATATATTTAGACGGATACAGAAAGTATAAGTATTAAACTTCCTTTTAGCCATCTCAGAAAAATAAAATAGGTGCTATTTTTAAAGTAAGCAACAACCTAAGAAAAAAAAGCGGGAAGTACCAATTTCTGATCAGTAAATTTTCGGTACATATACCACTTTCTATTTAAGTCTACTAAACAATTATTGGTTGTTTAACCTTCAAATTGTGCGTAGCAACGTCTAGATTTATGTAAATCTTATTATTTTATTGAAATAATACACTGATCAGAAATTGGTTCATGATCAACAATTGGGTATGTGACGGTACTTATTAAATAAAATTCCTTCCGGACCCAGCCATCATCGAAAGGTAATAATGATTTATTCGTCCTTATAACCCGGTGGACCCAGCCAGAGGAAGTCTCGTTGAATTAAAATATAGATCCGGATATCTATACACTCGCGATAACGAATATTCACTCCCAAAATAAGAACAATGGTTAACAATAAGGAGAGATCCCGTGTCATCACTAACCACGAGATAGAGAAGAACGTTGTTTTTAAACTCCACTGAATAAATAATTTAACCGGTTAATAAAACGTGCAGTAACTCACTCCCTATCGTATCCATTGACAATATTACTTATTATATTAATAATTAAAAATAACTCACCAACAAGATGTGATAAAATCAGTATAAATAAGGATCAATGGGTTGAGGAAAATGATATTTTATATCTATATAGGTATTTGTATAGTTCCTTCCTGAATTAATCGGATAATAAATGGATCAATGTGTTTGTCTCCGTGCTCCTCATCAATTTCTCCTTAAATATCAACCCAAACTTCCTATATATTACTACTGGAAACCTGTGACTCGTAGAAAATAACAATGCAAAACTTCTATGATCTAAGAACGATAGATTTAGAATACAATACTGTGTCTGGGATCGATAGAATCGGAATGGCGAGGATCCGTTTTCAGAACCACGCCAGACTTCTTCCTCGATTTTGTATCTCCCTCAATCTCATAACATCCCTATCTGTTCTCCTCTCTCTCTCATTACCTGTGAGGGATCCGGTAATATTATAATTTTCAACCCTTCCGCATCCGTCACAGGTGCAATCAAGCTACTCATATTTACCTCACTATAGATAAAAATGACAAATAATTTGACAAAATTATAACTACTTAATAATTAATCATTTGCACCCTTTAATTAACCTTCTCTCTCATTAACCAACAATACTCCTTATTCTATTTATTATTTAATAACTAACAAATGTTCTAAATTCACCGCTTATTTCTCCCTATATTTGTTATTAAACAATTAGAACTTTCCATTTAATTATTATACCTTTTTCCTAATTTTCTGCAAATCAACGAACCTATCATATTCATACTTCTAACATCTCCTTACACTCATGTTATTATAATTTTCAATTTTCTCGTTTCTTCCTACCTAATGCATGTCCCTACTAACAAATTAAATTAATTCCTTAAACAAGATATTAAAATAGTTCTCTCTTTTCAGATGCAGCGTGCGAAGGAATAGCTGTCACCGAGGGACCCCGGACACGCTGATCAAGGTATAACACTCTGAATATGCGAGTCAGCATGCGAATAAGAAGTAACGAGATAAGTATAATAACAGAACATTAATTATTGCTACATTTAATTAAATAATAATATACATTTTTTTCTTTTTCAGGTTACACCAGGTGATGTCCCCACATTTTATTAAAATTTGATATAATAAATAGATTAAGTAAAATTATGTAACAATTTATACATTTTGAATATTATTCTATTTATTATAATAGAAAGTTTAAAATGTTATATGTTATATTTAAGTTTGGTAGAACCCAAATAAAAAAATTATGCAGATCAAGATATCGCGACATTATTGAATGCCGAATTGGAACTCCTACCGTACCAACGCCGACACGAGACTATACAGAGGAGAAAACGATGGAGTTTAACATTTATTAGCTGAATACGCAACCTATTTAGATTTGTGTTAATCGTATATTTAGAACGTTACAAGCAATTTTTTTTAACCCGTTCATTTTTTGGTATACATTCATTACAAATTGTCTTTGTGTGCACAGAAAGAAAAGTAGCATTGAAATATCAAATGGTACGGAAATGGCAAATTGACGAAAATGAGATCGATTCAGAATACAGAATCACCTGCTATCGCTAAAATTCGAGAACATATTAATGGCATTGTTAAAAATAAAAATTTAAAATAAAGTAAAATTGAAAAAACAACGGAAAAGATGCCTATCATCAGCGATGTCTTGCTACAAAAGAGATGTTGTCTCGAGTATTACAGTCAAAAGGTAATCGAAGACGAACCAGAAGCTGGAAGAACTTGTCATTAATTGAGTATCATAAAAAATTTACTGAGGAATACCTGAAGAGGTTGCCAAATCTAGAAGATGCCTGCACTAAGCACCCTGAACTAGTTGGCCACACTATTCGACATCCGCTGGACTCGATTGATACTTCAAAATCATCACTATTGAATGATGAGATTGAAGAGAAATTTAATGAAAAGATAAAGGAAAATTTTTATTCACAGAATAATGTACTAAAAAGATTGAATTAAATTCTCTAAATAAAGATCAAATTGGTAATATAGCTGTTAAGAGTTTTTTAAATAAAATAATCAATGAGAGAGTAAAAGTTATTTGAATAATAAAAGAAATTTGGAAACTATATCAAATTTCATTAAAAAGATTAGAATTTAAAATAAATTAACAACAAATTTATTGAAACGATTTGTATTGCGAGGTTAGATTCGCGGGCGATTATAGCGTCGCCAACTAGGGAGTGTAGTTAATGTGTCAATGCGTGCGCGAACGACTCGTGCTCACTTTTGAATTTATGACTCCGTTGGAGAAAGATCGCGCTCTCGCTGTATTTCTTTGTATCGAGCAGATCCTTTCATTATTTTGTATTTTATTTGTTAATACTTTGAATAAAGAATTTAATCACAATTAATAACCCCAAAGTTAAAAGGTTATGGGCCCAGAGCACGTGTCGATTAAATTCGTGTAAAGTTCTTTTTGGTGAGTGCAAATACAAAAGCTGAATAACAGTGTCATGGAGTCGATTTCGAAATTCGAAAAACTTAGAGACGAGGAGAATTGGCATCGGTGGCTGTTTGTAGTGCAAACGTATCTCGAGGACGATGACGATATGTTGGAAGTTTGTGAAGGAGGCTTGGCCATGCCGGAAGAACTCACTACAGAAGCTACAACTGAACAGCGGACAGTGTATAATGCCGCTCTAGCCAAATTCAAGAAAGCGGATAAAGCTGCGAGAAAGTTGATTGTCTCTACAGTTGAAAAAAAAACCTTTGTATCTTCTAATGAATTGCACAAATGCTCGGCAAATGCTGTGTACGAAATGAAGTCCGACGAAAATTTATCGTTAACTCAGAAAATTTAACAATAAAAATGAAAAATTTAGGAAGTACTGTTTCTGACTCCATGGTGTTAACTCGTGTTTTGTGTAGTCTTCCTGAAATGTACAATCACTTTCATAGCGCGTGGGATTCCGTGGTAGATGATAAAAACACTCTTGAGAATCTAACTGCCAGATTAATGAAGTAAGAGTCGAGAATACAAATATATAGCAGTAATTCGGAGAATTCGTCGATTGCTTTAGTTACCGAGCACACAAAGAATTTGACCTTATCAAAAAATAAGAACAAGAGGTTTGCACAAAAGAAAAATAAACATCAAGGTCCGAAAAAAGGTAACTGCTTTAAGTGTCATTCTCCGAATCACTACCACTAAAAAAAAACAAACAATCAGTAACGTCGAAGAAAAAATAGCGCTTGCCGGTTTCAAATTTTACAGAAGCACCGATCACATGACTAGACGACGAGAATGGTTTAGTAGCTACACCGAGTACGAAGAGCCTGTGAACGTGATCTTCGGGGTTGGCAGCGTACAGCCTGCGTACGGATATGGTAATATCGACATTGAAACATTTGTCGCGGAAAAGCGTATTAAATACGTATTTTACGACGTTTTGTTTGTACCGAGTTTACAAGTAAATTTATTTTCTTTAAAAAAAGCCGCGAAAGAAGGCCTTGATTTTAAAGTTGAAAATTTCGGTAAAACATGTACTTTTCTGAAAAATGGTAATGTTATTGTAGTTTGTTCTGAAGCAGGTAATTTATACAAAGTAAATTTAAAAGTTATTATGCCCGATAAAACGTGTTTGTCTGTAAATAAAGCAGATAATATTCAACTCTCACGGCTCAACTAAAATTCAAGAGAAAACTTCGTATGCTTTATGGTACAATGAATCAGCTACTTTCAAATATTTAAAAGTTTTTGGCACTGAGTGCTTTATTCACGTTCCGAAAGAAAACGGAGGAAATTAGATAAAAAATCTATGAAGGATTTCTTAGTTGGATACGTTGAAAAATATAGAGGATATTGTGTTCATGTACCGGAATTGCGTGATGTCGTTTTTACTCAGGGCCTGCCTTTACTCAGGGCCTGCTTTTACTCAGGGGTCCGATATCCTAGAAATTCAATAATTTTTTACTTGAAATTGGTGTGTTTTATCAAAAAAATGACAAGAATTATTTCTTCTTAAAATTTTATGTAGAATACGATGGTATTTTTTATTTTTCTAAACATTGCATTCTAAGAGTGAGTCCCTTCGGTATTGGGCCCAATTATTATAATTTCCAAAATCTGACTCCAGATTTGGATTCAGCTCGATGCCGGACATCGAAATGTTCTAGTTTCAGAGACGTTATGATTGTCAGTTCCTTATATGCACAAAAGGGTTAAGAGATCTGCAAACCTATCACTGCTATCGACAATTTACCAAACTAAGACAGCTAATAAAATAACTAATAAAACTAAAATGGAGCCTGAAAAAATCCAAAAAATTTCAACGAAAGATTGTTTAAGTAATAATGAAATTAATTCATTAGTAATTGGAGAAGGTAAATTTGTTACATCATTGAACAGCAGTTCATTGTTAAACGAGAGTTACACTCATAGTAATGTAAATTTGAAACATATAAAATCTAAATATTTGACAGACATAAAGATTTGGCCATCCATCTAAAACTTAAATGATTAGTTTAACTAAAGTATAGCCTAATTTATTAGGCAATAAGGGTCTTAATAAAGATAGTTATATTACAAAATGTAAAACATATTTTATATCCAAAAGCACTAAATTACTGTTCAATAAAATTAGGAATACAGCGACTAAACTCTTACAAATTGTACAATGGGTCGAATATGTCTAATCACACATCCGGATCATATATATGTAGTTGTATTAATTGAAGATTTTACTAGAATGGCTTTAGCTTAACCAATTTGATTTAAAAACAAAATACACAAATGTATTGAAAGTTTCGCCAGAAGCGTTCGAAATATAATAGGTAAGGAAGAGTAAGTATGTTTCTTACGATGTGACAGAGGGACAGAATCTGCAAGCATCCAAACGTTTGATGTTTTAAAAAATTTAGAAGCTGAATTCATCAATGATCAAGTTTGGTATATAAATTAAATTTAATAAATTTTTTTAATTTAACCCATCTAGACCAAATTTGGTATGTAGGGATTGTAGGAGTCTCTGATTACGAAACTGAGGCGAGATTTGCAAAATTTAAAGATGAAGGAAAAGATATAAATGTCGATTTTCAGAAAATCACTTGATATTAAACAATTTTGGTATATAGAGATTTTCTGACACGCTAATTACTAATAATGAGGTCAGATTTGCAAAATTTCAAGATAGCAGAACAAATATGGCGGGCTAATTTTTTTTAATTTAATCATTTCTTACCGAATTTTGTATGTATACGGTTTTGGTGATCGCTGATTCTGATTCTGAGTTTTTTTATTAGCTTATATGTGTATATATTCAATAAAGTAACAACAAAATTTTAAACTTTAAAAAATGCTGACACATACCAAAAAAATTATTATATAGTTTTTTAAATATACCACTAACTTAAAACATAAATGTGCATTTTTCAGTTGAAATATGATCTACTTTCAGGATTTCGTTCGTTGTATTGTATCCACTATTGATAATTTTACAAATTTTACCTCAGATTCTTAATCATAGACTCCAATAATTCCTATATATCCAATTTGGCAAAACTGAGTTAAATTTAAAAAAATTAGCCCGACATCTTGGTTCTACTATATTTCAATTTGGAAAATTTGACCTCAAATTCGTAATTATCGGCTTAGAAAATCTTTATATCACGAATTTGGGCTAAATCAAGTGATTTTTTTAATAATTGAAATTTTTAACTTGGTTTCGGCTGCCATATTAAATCCGCCATTCTGAATTTGAACATATTATCAGTCCTATCTTTTAGCTTTCTACCATGATAATTCCCTGTTCAAATTTACGAATTTTCAAAAAAAATTCTATAGGGTATGACGTTCTGAAAATTTCGAATAACTTTCCCATAAAATGCAGCAATTGAAAAGTCGGAGCAACTTTTGCTGCTTTAGTAGTTTAAGGGTTAAAGTCGATATTATGGTCTGTGTTTATTGTCTGGACCACTAAATGCAGCTCAGCCACTCTTGTTTTTTACATCATATCTATTCTCACGTATGCGTGTCTTTAATTTTCGTTTGCTCGTACCAATATATTGCGCAGGACAATCATTACACGGTATCGTGTACAGAGTGTGTCAAAAGTTCCGGGACGGCATAACTCGGCAAATATGCATTTTCGAAGAAAATATTTCAGACAAAAGTTGTATGATATTTCCTTGGCTATCTGATAGTGACCTTAAATTTGACCTTGAACTTGAGCTTCAAGGCATTTGAACGTCGAGTTGAGTTTTTAAAATTGGAACCCCCATATTTTATGCACACAAAGAAATTTCGGCATTGGGAGATCCCAACTAAATAAAATATACGATTCCCAATACTCATTTGAATTATATGCTACAAAAATCGCAATGTTAAATTACCAAATTAAGAATACAGCAGTTCAAATAAAACCTAGCTTGTAGCATTATCAAAATAGGAATAAAGTATGCCTAAGCTGGGCGTAATTGAACACCAATCATTCAATTCTCTCATTCCCCCGTCCGTAACACTGTATGCCAGTGTTGGGAGCGTGGCGTGCCCAAGTCAGGGTTAAAGAAATACCAGTTGTATTTGAAGTGTATACATCTTTTGTTTTTATTGCAGTAAGCCCAAGGATGATTGTATTACAAAATAAAATATTTGTATGTATTACTATAGCATACAATTCAACTATTTTTTTTTCTCATTTAATATTGTTATTACAATAATTTGTTGTTACAAATTTTTCGCTTAAGTTAGTAGTATTAAAAAAAAAAAATTCATCATGTATATGATGAAGTATATTATAACCTTCAAATTACACTGATAGGCATTTATAGTGCCCAATACGGGTTCTACAATATTGAACTCACCACTCAATAGCGGTAATTCCAACTTGGGAGCGTAGAGCTCCCATGATTGAAGCACCTTAATCCGGATAGTCTTTCAATTAACCGACCTCTTATTTGTTATTTCAGAATTACTATTATTTGGGAATATGGAATTGAAAGTTAGGTTGAGATCTCCCAATGCCGAAATTTCTTTGTGTGTGGCAAAAATGGAAAGGTGATGAAATTCCCTATTCAACGATATGCATAACATAGGGGGATAAACGTGATACAATGATCATTTTAAAGTCGAATGCTTGGTCACAGGATGCAAGACGGAGCAAACCGACCTCATATTCTGGTTCAGCAACCCCGGAAAGTTTTTTAGCGCCCTTCCATCTGCAATTTTTATGAGTGTCCATGTTATTGGAGTGTAAGCACATTTGACCTTCAAATGACCTTTGTATCACGTGTGACCCCCAATGTTATGCATATCGTTGGATAGGGAATTTCACCAGCTTTTCATTTCTGCCATAAAAATGAGAATTCCAATTTTAAAAACTTGACTCGACCTCAAAAATGACCTCAAAAATGACCTCAAGGTCAAGTTCAAGGTCATCATCAGATAGCCAAGAAAATATCATACAACTTTTGTCTGAAACATTTTCTTCGAAAATGCATATTTGCCGTGTTATTATGCGGTCCCGGAACTTTTGACACCCTGTATATAATGTTACAAATTTCATTTTTGTCATTTTAGTCATTCCCTAACTTTATAATATTACTAAATTTATTAACTTAATATAAAAAAAAGTATGTAATACTAATCGATAATATCTAGAGTATACAACTTAAACGTACTATGCATAGCATCAATTTCATTGATGATTTTTCATGAATAGTTTTCGTTTGCATTATTGTTTTTGTTCCCAATAAGCATGCAGCTCAAAATTAAAATGTGTACTATTTCAAATTTAATAAAATTATCTTTTATTTGCATCCATAGCTAACGATCTAGTAGTAAAACATATGAATTATATGAATTTCTTCAGTAACTGTATATCTTACTGATATAAAGAAAAATAACTTTTATACTGGATTACTCTTTTTCCTATGAATTTAGAAGCATTATTTGTGATCTTTAATTACATATTTTTTGTGCAACATATATTTATATTACTTGTGGAGGTTTCTGTATAGAGGCATTTTTTGCGATATATATAAACAGAAAAAGACAAGTTACCTGTAAACATTGAGTTTGTCAAGCGGCGGAGGAGTATCACATTGGTGATAAGTCTCTAACATGGCAGTCGGCATAGTGTCTCTAGAGACTACTTGTTGATCAAAAACCACTGAACTTTTGAAAGCTTTTCGCATATGAATGTCTTGAAGCGAAACTGAAACATAATAAGATAAATCAGAAAATATAAATAATTTGAATATTAGCTTTATATAAGTAGTATATAGATGAGGTATAACAAAATGTATATGTTTATGCATTATTTAAATATCACTAGATGTTAGAATAATTCATTATTTTAAGAAATTGTATGTTTAACATAAAGTAGACCTTAAGAGGATGTCGTACCCGGCAAAACATTGTTGTGCAGGTCCGCTCTTTCTGTTTTATCGATACCCTATATAAAGTTAACTTAAATAATCTGCGGCGCCCTCTGTATTATATACTAATATATATTTAGTTGCATGCCCACAGATGGCGCTAACAAGCGTTAACGTCATATAAGATATAGAACACAACGCTAGTAAAGGTAATTACAAAATTGATTGTAAAAAAATATAAAATTACTGTAAAAGTGAATGAATAGTTTACTGCAAAACTTATAAACGTATCTAATTGGTTTATCCGATTATCTGGAGAAATGGCAAATTATATTTGTAAATTATTCTTAGATTATACATATGTGGTACAAAAAATTAAAGTAATAGCAGGTATGTAATAACTATGCACTTTGCGTACACCTTATTTGAACTGTATTACTGTATTTGTATTTTATGGTAACGTGTACTGTACGTGCACTTTATGAATTGCGTACTGTAAGTACACTTTATATGGTACCGTGTACTGTACATACACTTCATGGGAACGTGTATTGAACGTATACTTTATGGTAACCAAATGTCAGTCGATATTGTACTTTTCAATTTTCACTTTGATTTGTATTGTAATTTAATTGTAAATTTTGATTTATAATTAATTATAACAAAAATAACGCATATCCATCTACTACCATTACAATTTTCTTCGCAGTGTTACGTACATTATGATTTTAAATGAACTTAAAAAATAATCTATTAATGTATAATTAAATTTTTAATTAATTAATTAATTATTAATTAATTAATTGCAACTTGAAATCGTACTCCGTTTACCGAGTAGAGGAGGTGCGAAGTAGTTCATAACAAGTTCAATCGAGATATGGCTATCGATACAGAACAGTTTTCTATATACATTTTGTAACGATCACACAGGGTATTAGGGCATGACGACAAAGGCGAAATAAACAATTGATAAAAATAGTAGTAATTTATTATAATAATAGATAAAGGGCTTTGGGCGCCATAATTTTGGCCGCGTATAATTTTGGCGAATTTATAAATCGAATGCTCGGCTGCGTACGAGCTGCGGCGGTTTGCTACGCGAGTGGAAAAGGGCGAGAAGGGGGGAGAGAGGGGAAGCACATTTATAAAAGAAGGAATAAATGCACTGCACCTATAACGAAGGCGTTCACCCATCTTGGCGGTATAGAGGAGCATATCCTGGGTTGACTCGTGACATGTTGTTTTCGTAACACACACACACACATGAAGGTCGATAGCAATCGTATTGCCAACGCGACATCAATGTTGCCACGACGGCGTACCTCTCGAGCTTCGGCAGGCTCGTTCACTGCTTCGCTGGCCGGGCCCGACGTGCACACGCAGCTTCTTGTGTTGAACCGTCCGTCGACCGCCGTCATTCCATGCGCATCGTACGGTGAGTGTTCGCGGTCATGCGGATACGATAAGAACGGCTTCAACTATGTGTGTTAAAAAAATTAACGTCTTGTTTCTCGCAAGGCTTTGGCGGTTTATTATACTCGGGAAGAACCAGCGGGGCAAGACACTCTCAGCGTGTCGCTGAGATTGTCTCGCCTCGCAAATATCCACCGAGATCTTATAAGCAAATACCAAATTTATTGTAACAAAGTTTATATTCCTTTTATAGTTGTGTTTGTGTAGGTAAACTGAAATTATTTTTAGTATGATATACACTTTTTAGTTTTCGCTGGATATCTGCGAGGCGAGACAATCTGAACGACGCGCCGAGAGTGTCTCGCCTCGCAGATATCCAGCGAAAACTAAAAAGCAAATACCAAATTTATTGTAACAATTTTTATATTCCTTTTATAGCAGTGTTTGTGTAGGTAAACCAAATATTATTTTTAGTAAGATATACACAAAAAATTCGTAGTTCCGAAGGCTACGGCGATTGGTATTCTCGTGTAGAACCTGTGAGGCGAGACACTCTTGGCGCGTTGTTCAGATTGTCTCGCCTCGCAGATATTCATCGAGAACTAAAAAGCAAATACATAATTTATTGTAACAAACTTTATATTCTTTTTATAGTAGTGTTTGTGTAGGTAGACCGAAAAATATATGTAGTTAGATATACATAAAAAATTCTTATTTCAGAAGGCTACGGCGATTGGTATTGTCCCGTAGAACCTGAATTAAGTACCTAATTTATTGTAACAAAATTTATATTCATTTTATAACTGTGTTTGTGTAGGTAAACCAAAAATTATTTGGAGTAAAATAGAAACGCAAACAATTCTTTTTCTCGGAAGGCTGCGGCGATTGATTAGTCTCGCAGGTATCCGTCCAACAGCTATTAAATTATTACTAATTGCTGCACAATGTTCTGGAGTGGAATTGATTTTTATTTTCTGACAATCATTTTGTCCTTATTGATATTAAATTTTGAAATTTGCAGTTACTATATAGTCAACGTTAAACTATCTGAATTGACTTAAAAAAACCAACAAAATACGGTATTTCAAATAAAAGTGATAAAAGTGGCAGCTCATTCTTTTTTAGAACCGAAGCATAACGGAAGATCGTTTATTTCCATCCCTAATATATGATACAAGCTTCATGCCGTCTTAGTATCCATCGAATTTTTCTATTTAATTATTTGTCGTGCTTATTTGTCTGCTTTTTTAGTATTCCAACTTTTACCAATATCGTGAACGTATGTGTCTGCACTGCATATCTTAAGACATAGTCTAGTTTTTGTAAAATTAAATTAAATCGTTATTGCCTGTTGACAAAGAGAGGTTGTGTTTCAAATCGTATTTTTCAAATTTTAACGATATTTTATCATAAATTCAACTTTTGTACTTGTAATTTACTTTTAATCTGTATTAAATATGTACCTCTATCCCGTTTTCTAGCTGTCATTATGTTAAGTAATTGGAATTAAACAAATAATCCACCCAATATTCAGTGCCGATATAGTACAATGTATTTGAAAGTACGATATGCGCGCGGCAAACGGTCCGACTGTGCACGTACCTCCTATAGAATCCGTCGCCTATTCCACCACGAATGAAACAAAACATATTTTAATAAGCTGGAAACGCTTAGCACGCCACCTACTGGTGGATTTTCAAACTACGTAGTTAAACTTTTCCTTACTCTTCCGTCTGCTAAATTACACATTTTTAGAAGGAATGAATATCGTTTTTATTTTTCATTTAATTTTTCAATCGATTATGTATTCCTCTAGTTTTTACTGAAAAATGATTCTAAGATAATGTAAAATGTTGCCTCTACTTTGTTTCTTGATGCTTGTAATTGCAATCTATATTTATTTCCATCGCAAATATCTAGTACCAGCTTCCCAACGTCTTTGTATTAATCGTATTTTTCAATTTATTTCTTTGTCGTTCACTTTTGACTGTTTTTTTTAGTATTCCAACATTTACCAATATCGTGAAATTGTGCGGTTGCACTGTATTTGTTAGAAATCTGTCCAGTTTTTACAAAATTCAATTAAATCATTGTTGCCTGTTAACTAAGAGAGGTTATGTTTGAGAGCGTAGTTTTCAAATTATAAGCACATTTTAGCACAATTCAAAATTTTGTACTTATAGTTTATTTAATATATGTATTACACATATGCCTCCACTGCGGTTATAGGCTGTCATTGTATTAAATAATAGTAATAGGAGAAATAGTGCGTGTAATATACAGGTGTTGGCATAGTAGGATTTAATTCAGGTATGGAATCCCCCTAAAGGGAAAAGTCGGGATGAAATTATGAAAAAATCAATTTTTTTATTTTTTTTTTTTTAAAGAAAATGTTATTTAAACTAGTATTTTTTATACCGCGTGTCATAACTTTATAATATTATAAAATTATAACTAAAATTAAGAAACGCGGTTTGGTTGAAAATTCACATTTATGTAAAAAAATTAAATTTGGCGCCGCAGGGCTGGTGCGCTCTATAACGGAGTAAATAAAAATTACACACAACTGTAGAAATATATAACCTGATATTTAGTCTGCAGTGATGACTTTTGTAATTTATTTGTTATCAAGTACCTGAATGCTGAATAATTCTTTTAATTTGATAGTGTTAATCAACAATGTTAAAAAGTTAATGTTAAACAAAGTACGTATTGAAGTGTCACTATGATATGTATCTTTGGCTAGAATGTGTTCTACACTTTAACAGATTCATCAGTTATGTATTTTTCCTTATTTCATTTTAATGGTTATTTGTATGTAAATATTAGAATGTATAAATCATTGTGGTTATTTTATTTACAGATTATGAAAAATGAATCATATCAAGTGTTGCTTGTATTGGATCAATGGATATTCCATTTGAGTGAAAAGCTCAAATGTAACATTTATATAAAGTATTAAATTTTAATGTAAAATTTGTTAATTTAAACTTCAATTCTCAATAAGAGTTATTTTCAATATCCACTATTTCATCTAGCAAGTGTCAGCCAGTTGTTCACATACAACTACCTGAATTTTAAATAAAAAAATGCTTCTGGCGAT
This sequence comes from Theocolax elegans, assembly GCA_026168455.1. Classification (NCBI taxonomy): domain Eukaryota; kingdom Metazoa; phylum Arthropoda; class Insecta; order Hymenoptera; family Cerocephalidae; genus Theocolax; species Theocolax elegans. The sequence goes on along the minus strand of CM047426.1, from coordinate 39,901,134 downwards.
AGAAGATTATCTTTGCTTCAAGGATTTGCAGGTATGATTTCTAAATTTATATCAAATTGGTAAGTTCATTTAGTGCATTTTATTATTAAAAAAATATTTTTCTTCCACATTAACTGCTACATTTTACAACATAAAATATACAATGCTGCGGGACTGCAATATTAATTGCAAATATGAGAAATAAATAATCCATAAATAATCCAAAAAAACATTGTAACGCTAAACTTTGAACTGAGTTTACTCAAAATATTATTTTTCTTTTTTTAGCTCAGTTTAGCTCAGATATCTTTGGATCTGGACATTCAATCCGCATGAAAATTTGAGGACATATTTTGGAACATTTGAATCCACTTGAATGGACCAGTCTGTCACAAAAATTAATTCCTGGTAATTTGTGTACCATGTTTTAACAAAAAAATCATCAAAAATGGAAAAAATTAATAAAATTGGATAAAAAAATTTTTCTTTGCTTTCCTTCAGAAAAGTTTCTATTTAAATGAAATGAATGGTAAATAGGATGATGTTTCTCCAACCTGGGCCAAAAAGAAAGAGCAATAACATAGTAAGCCTGCAGCAAGTGGCTTCGGATCAAGAAATATATTCTACGCTGCAATAGCCAACCGAACCTGGAAAGTGGTTTTAAATGCAGCTTTAACATGGTACAGTATTATAAAAATAGTATAGTTTAAGTATACATATTTTCCATTATTCGAAAATAAATTGCAACTGTTTATGTGTGTTTAAAATACTTTGTTATTTTTCAGGATTTTAAACAGTCTTGTTCTCGGAAACCTATCTGCTGACACCGCTAAACTCTCTTTTTCAGTTACAATGTAATTGCTTCTGTTTAGCTCAGCGTTCTACTTACATAATAGATATATTGTTCCTCCCCATCAATAAAATACCTGCTATCGTGTAGTTGCTTGCGTTCGTCTGTAAGGTAAATGGTAAAGTTAAATCGTGTCGTGCTAGAATGAGTGCTTGAGTAAAGACTGAATTGACACTAACTGTGACATTTAATTTCCCTTCCACAGGTACAAATATCCCATTTGCTACGCTTACTGCGACTTTGCAAGATTTATACTTTCCACTGAACTGCTTTCCTGATTCTTTCCCAACATAAAACTAAACAGATCCAGCGTCAAGTGTTTTATAATCTTTCAACCACTTAATTTAATCGCAAAGCACAACCTAGAATAAGAGAACTTGGAGATAAGACGGCTATCGAAAACATATTTTCACTTTGTATGCTATCCAATACTTTAATAAATTCCTCTAACAAATCCGTATTTCGTTCACTTGGTGCTAAAGGTTGTACTTGATTTGCTGCTGGAGTTAACATTTTTCTTAATTTCGTTGATCGTGCTGGAGGGACTTCTTGATTTTATGAAGATATTCTTCTCTTCTTTCTTCCTGGAGACAAAGTTTTCTGTTTCTTTATTGGTGCTGGAGAGCATATTTATTGTAACGTAGAATTGCAGAATTATACCAAACCTCCTGAGTCAAATTATTTAAGCCGAAGGTAAGAAGAAGAGCTTGACACATTTTTTTTCCTTAGGACGTTTCGGTGGTCAATGCGAGCCTCTTCAGACTGAAAGTTGATTTACAATAATTTAAATACATCTTGGATAATAATGGGAAAAATTGAATGTAATAAAAAGAAATTGAAAATAATACCTTCTAATATCAATATCGAGTCAGTATAAAATAGAAATCCGCCGAAAGTCGTTTTAAATTTTCGATTACTTTACCTCATTCTAAACAAGGAAAATCAAATTTATGTAAACACCACGAAAAAATCGACTATGTAAGAGATACATACGATTCGCGCTCTTTTATATACAATGATGAATCGTGAGCGAGCCAATGTTACATTTTTTCTACTCATGCCACACTAGTTCATTCGCATTACATACAGCACACTAGACTAAAATCAACGTGCTTTCATTTTAAATATAATATGCTAATACTTTTGATTAGAGAATTTAATTGCTCTATCTGCAAAATTAAAAATTATAGCAATTTTTTAAGAAGCTGGATGCGCCAATTCAAAGTTTAAAATTTAGAGGGCCGGGTTTTGAGGTTTCATAACCTCCTTTGAATGTGCCCAAATTCATGTTTGAATCATCCATCAACTATGTATAATATTCCTATCATGGACCGAGCCGATATATCGACTCTCCGGTCCTGCAGGGTCATGAAAAATTTTTAGTTTGGTAAAATAGGAATAAGATTATATTCTCAGGTTTTAAGATGTGCTGCATCCAAATCTGGAGTCTAATCAGTCCTAACGAGTCATGATCACGGTTTTTCGAGGTCAAACAAGGTCAATTCAAGGTTAAATTCAGAAAATAATAGATATTCAAAATAAAATGATATCCAAATGTTTTGTGGGGTGGTGAATAGAAATCACGGTCATTCGAAGTCAAACAAGGTTATCTCAAGGTCAAATGCAGAAAGTATCGTATACATTTGATCAAAAATTATATCTAAGAGTATCCCGAGGTGCTACATCTGAATCTGACACCTATTTGATAGTGAATAGACATAATTATACTCATTCTTCTGGGCATATGGCTATCTCATGGTTTATGCTTTACCCAGAGCTAACGACGCGGACGTAGAGAATAATGTAGCTTCTATTTTCATTTTTTTTATTTTTTATATTTTCCTATTTTTTTTATAGATTTTTCCATTCTGTCAGAAGTCTATTTTGTATTTTTCTCATATTGCTCTTCTAAGATCTATATGAATCTATCGATAACATCTTACTTTATGACTTTCTTTTATTATTTATAATTTTTGAGACATAAACAGCAATTGCATTCTTTCTTTTTCCCTTGATCAATTTTCTTAGGAAAGTAATAACAAAAGGGAATAAATGTGTTAAATTCTTTTTACTCATCCTTTCTTTTTCACACTTGAGTCGGGAAGATTTTCAATCAACCTAATTGAATAAACCATTGAGTGATAAAATCAAATCAACAACATGAATTCTTAGGAAAGTGTTTCCCAGTAAGTCGAGAGTCATTCGACTGACATGAATGATGCAAGTCATCAGAATTTATTCCCAGTAAGCCTCTCACCACTTCTAAACGAAAATCCAGATAAGAAATCTTTTTGTTAGTGCTACTTTTCATTTTATGTAATGCATGAGCATTTACCAGAACAAAATCAAGTTAGTGAAAAAAAAGTTTTCGATACTATTTAGTAGATTTTTTAATCGTTTCTGCCAATGAAAGTTGTCTATGTTGTTAATATCTCCCATATTTTTATTGTAATATACATATTGATTTTATAATATCTTTATTAGTACTCGAATGTTTCTTCCCTGTACTTGCGCAACCAACTACATGGACTGTTGTTATCATGTAAACTTCTTTCTTGTCCATTCACTTTATTGCTAACCAAGAATCGGTATGGGCTACTTCAATTTCACCTCGGTTCAATTTACTGACAAGCTTGGGCATTCCTTTTCTTCATAGATAATCGGATCGGAGTTTTGCTTCTGGAAGAAATTTGTTTGTTCCAAAATTACTTTGAAAATATTTCAATCCATAAAGAATTCAAAGTAAGCTAATGAAGTATGACAGAATTGAAAAATACACCCTCATCGCTCTCAGGATCATCAAAGATTTCTGAAGAAGCATTTGGTTGTAATTCACCAGCCTATCGTCAGCATACTCCTCTTCTGGTTCTGATTTACCACTACTCCAAGCACTTATTATTTTAGCTCAAGGAAGGAAATTTCTGTTGTAGACTGGTGATGGACTCATGAGTTGTTACGCTCAATACCACAATTTTGTATGTATGGAAAGAATAACTCAAAATCAATAGATATTCCGTAGGCAAGACAGTAAAAATAAGTATCAAAGTGAATACCGAGAGAAGATATTCAACTCTAACGAAAGTATTGTAATGATAAAGGGACGGTAGAGTAACGATTAACAAAAGCTTGTCGCAAGCGAATCGTCGAGTCTCGTCTTATCCCCGGACTTGTACCGTTGAGACGACTGTTCTTGTGTCAGGACGCTCAACGACGGTATTTCGCCACGTAGTGGTCGAGAGTGGAATTAGTCTCTCTTCCACGTTGGTGGTTACCTGTATGCAGGCGTTCTATAAGTGACTTATGTCACAGCCTGAATACGCTTTTATCAAGTGAATCCACTATGATTTTGTACCTGGTGTGTTTCTATTATACGATCATGATAAAATACTGTTTGAACTACGTCACTACGTTATTTGTTATTACGATACTGTTTGAAAACGAATAGATAGAAACATATGATCTGCTTATGTCATACGTATGCTCAGAAATCAAGCATTATTCGCTATTCACTATCTTTTCTTCTAGAGTAAATTTCTAGTTATAACTGTACGATCTAAATTATGATGATATATACGTTTCTAGCAAAAAGTATTTCTGTAATTTTACTGGCAAACTACTTTCACGAGAATAGATTCAGAAATTTATCTGAATAATGATATTGACAGTTGGTTGAATAAGAAAATTCAGCGTCAAGCGTTCTCAAAAACATAAAAACCAATTTTAAATATTTCCCTAAGTATATTCTCAACCTGACCTTGGAGAAATTTTCATCTCTCTTTTTATTTGAGGTCAGAATTACGTAAAACCCAAATTCGATGACTGCAAAAACATAAGGATATATCTTTTGCAATGATTCAAACCATATTGCTAGGTTTGACCTTCAAATGACCTTCATTGACCTTGCTCTGAAGTGATAAGGTCAAACCAACTTCAGATACGAACTTAGCGCACCAATCTACTTAAGGATTAAGAGGTATCCTAGCATTGTTTTTGAGTCTATATATTGGCTTTCCGGCCCTTTATAAGTTCAGAAACATTCAGAAATAGTAAACTGTGTACCAGACAATAATAATTTTGTTGTCATTTTTAATCAATAACGTATCCAGAAAACTAATCCTGTTGTTACTCTCCAATCCATAAGTAAATTTCAATTTTTCGTCATAAGAATTAAAAATCTGTAACAATTCACCGATTTTATCAGTAGAAATACACGTTATTATATCGTCAGCAATATCTATGGTAAAAAAGGCTTAAAGCTTAGTTTATTTAAACAATCAATCTCTAAATCCTCTATAACTACATCCGCGAATAGTCCTGATGTTGCAGCCCCCGTCGGTAGATTAAATTTAAATTTTGTAAAAACTGGATAGATTTTTAACAAATACAGTGCAGACGCACAATTTCACGATATTGGTAAATGTTTGAATACTAAAAAAAAACAGTCAAAAGTGAACGACGAAGAAATAAATTGTAAGATACGATTGATACAAAGACGTTGGGAAGCTGGTACTAGATATTAGCGATGGAAATAAATATAGATTGCAATTACAAGCATCAAGAATCAAAGTAGGAGCAACATTTTACATTATCTTAGAATCATTTTTCATTAAAAATTAGAGGAATACATAATCGATTGAAAAATTAAATGAAAAATGAAAACGATATTCATTCCTTCTAAAAATGTGTAATTTTGCAGACGGCAGAGTAAGAAAAAGTTTAGCTACGTAGTTTGAAAATCCACCAGTAGGTGGCGATGCTAAGCGTTTCCAGCTTATTAAAATATGCTTTGTTTCATTCGTGGTGGAATAGGCGACGGAATCTATAGGAGGTACGTGCACAATCGGACCGTTTGCCGCACGCATATAGTACTTTCAAATACATTGAACTACATCGGCACTGAATGTTGGGTGGATTATTTGTTTAATTCCAATTACTTAACATAATGACAGCTACAAAACGGGACAAAGGCATATTTTTAATATGCATTTTAAGTGTATAACAAGTACAAAAGTTAAATTTATGATAAAATATTGTTAAAATTTGAAAAATACGATTTGAAACACAACCTCTCTTTGTCAACAGGCAACAACGATTTAATTTAATTTTATAAAAACTAGACTGTGTCTCAAGATATGCAGTGCAGACACATACGTTCACGATATTGGTAAAAGTTGGAATACTAAAAAAGCAGACAAAAGTGCACGACGTGTTTACTAAGACGCAGTGTTTGTGTAGGTAAACCGAAAATTATTTTTAGTTATATATACACAAAAAATACTTTTTCTCGGAAGGCTGCGGCGATTGATTATTGTCGCGTAGAACCTGCGATGCGAGACAATTTGAACGACGCGCCGAGAATGTCTCGCCTCGTAGATATCCATCGAGAACTAAAAAGCTAACGCATAATTTATTGTAACAAATTTTATATTTTTATTATAGCAGTGTTTGTGTAGGTAAACCGGAAATTTTTTTTAGTAATATATATACAAAAAATACTTTTTTTCGGATGGCTGCTTTTTAGTTCTCGATGGATATCTACGAGGCGAGACAATCTGAACGACGCACCGAGAGTGTCTCGCCTCGCAGGTTCTACGCGACAATAATCAATAGCCGCAGTCTTCCGAGAAAAAGTATTTTTTGTGTATATATTACTAAAAATAATTTTCGGTTTGCCTACACAAACACTGCCATAAAAAGAATATATAATCTATCTCATAATTAACAAATAATGTATTACAATAAGTTATGTGTTAGCTTTTTAGTTTCTCGTACAACCTTGCAAGTTCTTCGAGAGTAGATTTAACCGCCGAAGCCTGCCGAGAAAAAAACGTTCATTTTTTTAAAACCCATAGTTTTCGGTTCAACTACAAAAACATTGTTATAAAGTAAATTTAAAACCTTATACAATAAATGAAGCCGCACGACCGCGAAGACTTCCCGTACGATGCGCGCGGGACGACGGCGGTCGACGGACGTTTCGACACAAGTTGCGCGCGCACGTCGAGCCCGTCCAGCGAAGCAGTGAACGAGCCTGTCGAACCTCGAGAGAGCTGTTCAGTACGCCGTCGCGGCAACATTGACGTCGCGTTGGCAATACAATTGCTATCGTCCTTCAGTTTCCCGTGGCGAACTACTTTGTTTGTGTGTGTGTGTGTGTGTGTGTGTGTGTGTGTGTGTGTGTGTGTGTGTGTGTGTGTGTGTGTGTGTGTGTGTCAGGAAAGCAACATTTCAACCACCAACCCAGGATATGCTCCTCTATACCGCCAAGGCGAATGCACGGCTTCGTTGTAGGTGCAGTGCATTTATTCCTTCTCTTGTAAGTGTGCTTCCCATCTCTCCCCCCTTCTCACCTTTTTCCACTCGCGTAGCAAACCGCCGCAGCTCGTACACAGCCGAGCATTCATTTTATAAATATAATAAATTTTTACTATTTTTATCAATCGTTTATTTCGCCTTTGTCGCCATGCCCTAATACCCTGCGTGATCGTTACAAAATGTATATAGAAAACTATTTTGCATTGATAGTCATATCTCGATTCAGCTTATTAGGAACTAGCAGACGACGGTTTCCTCTAAAAGGTGCATGCACAGTTCGACTCGACGATTACACGCACCTCCTACACGCGGCAAACGGAGTACGTTTTCAAGTTGCAATTCCATTAGGTTATGCACTAACCATGTATTATATATTATCAGTTTTCCGGAACAGTACCATAGTAAATATCCATTTTATAATCTACATATGTATTTAGTAGAATTAAACATATTTCCAACTGGATTAATTATTAAATTAAACTTAATGAAACAATCAAAATTGTATATAAAGATAAAATCACATGTGTTCCTTCATCAACGGTCTCCATAGAAGTAGGTTTACTTGTTGTTTACCAATAGCTGTTTTGCTCATTGCTTAATTTAGTAGTGATTAAAAAATTCATTTAAACCTACCAATAAGTTGATAAAGTTATGGAGATTATTCAGAAATACTTAGTTTATTAATATTACAAGTTATAGAAAACTTTAACAATTTAAACTTAATTTTAAAAAGCATACGCTAGTAACATTCACAAAGTTTATTAATATGAAAATCTTATTAAGTTAAAGTAATGGTCCATATTTTTTTATGAGGAATGAAGGGTACTAAAACTACAAAATATATGAATTAAACGGCGGTAATGAAAATTGAACTGGATTAAAAATTTAACTATACAATAATAGATCATTTTTTAATTTCATTGAAAATCATAATGTACGTACACTGATAAGAAAATTGTAATTTTAGTAGATGAATATGCGTAACTTTTGTTTTAATTAATTAGAAATCAAATTTTACAATTAAATTGCAATACAAATCAAAGTGAAAATTGAAAAGTACAATACCGACTAACATTTGGTTACCATAAGGTATACGTGCAGTACACGTTACCATAAAGTGTACGTACAGAACACGGTACCATATAAAGTGTACTTACAGTACCCAATTCATAAAGTGTACGTATAGTAAACACGTTACCATAAAGTACAAATACAGTAATACAGTACAAATAAAGTGTACGCACAGTGCAGAGTTAGTACATACATGCTATTACTTTAATTTTTTGTATTAATATTACACATGTATAATACAAGAATAATTTGCAAATATAATTTGCCATTTATCCAGATAATCGGATAAACCAATTAGATACGTACATAAGTTTTGCAGTAAACTATTCATTTACTTTTACAGTAATTTTATATTTTTTTACAATCAATTTTGTAATTACTTTTACTAGCGTTGTGTTCTATATCTTATATTACGTTAACGCTTGTTAGCGCCACCTGTGGGCATGCAACTAAATATGTATCAGTATATAATACAGACGGCACCACATATGATTTCTGTTACGTTAATTTTATATAGAGTATCGATAAAACAGATACCGCGGACCTGCACAACAATGTTTTGTCGGGTACGACATCCTCTTAAGGGGGTATCCTGCTTTGGAGGGCCTCAAAAAACCGTTTTTTAGGAATTTTTTTTAAGATAAAAAAAAATAACCAACTCTAGAGAACTTTCAGGAATATTTTATTATATAATTGAACATTATAAAAAAATTTTTTTAAAGAAAAATATCAAAATGCAGCCGATTAGGCACATTTGTTGAGCAATCCGTAATCCGAATCTTCTATTGGCGGTAGTGATAGAGCTCTTAATCTTGATCTGAAACAGAAAGCCAAAAAAAATTTCATTTTTATACATGTATTTTCTATTTAAACCAAGAAAAATCTGAAGAAATTGTGAAATTTGAAATTTTTTCCGAATTTGAAGCAAAAAGTGCTTTTTACGAGAAAAAAAAATCTCTTCAATGTGCTAAAAAAGTCTTTTAGAAATTTATTTCCAAAAACCTTTTCGGTTCATATTGAAGAGTAGATAAAACTGAAGCTAAAAAACTTCGAATCGTTATGATAGCTTATTTATCTTTTTTGCAAACACGCCCGCCAGTTTAGAAAAAGTGGAAAAACGAAAACTCGAGAAAAAGCGCTTTAAAGTTTATGAACTGGAAAAATGTTAATTTTCGACTACTTACGGCCATAATTCGCTAATCAGCTATTCCTGCGCCATACAATAGACCTTCAGCTTCCTCATGGAACTCATTTTGTTGAAGTTGTTCAAGTCTACGGGCCGTACGAGCTTCCTTACTGGAAAGAGACGAACGTCGTCTTTCTCGTTCAATCCGTTGTATGTCGACATTATCCGCAAACACTTTACATTGCTAGCCGATTTTCAAATTGAGTAATTGCATGGTATGCAGAACTGCTGAATATCCTTCATTGAACATTCCTGCAGCCACATACGTAGCAATTTCTACGATTTTTTGACCAGAATTGAGATGTTTCGGAGTTATGCGCCAGACAGTGGAGTTGAACGATTCGTTCGAATTTTGAGTGTGTCCACTAAGCATCGCGTCATGAGATCGTCTTTCGAAAGTTCTTCGTAGATTGGATAAATATGTTCCTTCACATTTTCGTCACTCAATCGAGCAGAATGTTTGAAGGATCCAAGACGATTCGTAGCTTCGGCTTTGCGCCAATCACACCAACTGTCAGTGCCTGTCGGACAATTCTCGTGACGAGGAGATTCATCAGTTGAACAATAATGATCCAGCGTTGCCATCACAGCCTTCTTCATATCTTGGACATATATTGTCAACTTTTTGATGAGACTCTCTGTTAAACGCTTTTTTCGTCCAAGCTTCTCTTCCTTCCGTTTATTGCGGAGTCGAGTACCAATGCGCTTTTGTACGTGTCCCACGCACTCATTTTTTGTCACAGGCTAATCATCACCATATGGATTCATTTTTACAATACCATTGAAAGTTTTCGAATCACCGTCGCCGATGTAATTCGTATACTTTACTCCAAAATTTTTAACAGATCTCAAAAACATCTCCACGATTGAATCTACCTCCATCTTCCCTGCTGAACCATCGTGATTTGAAGAGCATGATTCTTTATGATCATTATACCATTCGTCAAATTCTTCTTCGCCTAATATATTCTTTTGTAAAGTACATGAATGACAATATGCACTTTTTACAATAAGGTCGACTACTTTGCCAGAATAATATACAATGAGCGTTGCAACACCAAACAATGAAGTAAAACCTCGTTTTTTCCAGGATCCATTGCCAGAAACTTTCAAACAGTCAGCAGATCTATCATGTTCTATATTTTTTTCTTTGTCTTCTTTGACAGCTTTTTCACAAACGCTTTTGAACATTGATTTTGACGCTGTATATAAATGCTGCACAAATTGATCATACGGTGATTCGAAAACTTTCAATGGTATTGTAAAAATGAATCCATATGGTGATGATTACCCTGTGACAAAAAATGAGTGCGTGGGACACGTACAAAAGCGCATGGGTACTCGACTCCGAATAAAAGGAAGGAAGAGAAGCTTGGAGGAAAAAAGCGTCTAACAGAGAGTCTCATCAAAAAGTTGACAATATATGGTCCGAAGGAATATGAAGAAGGCTGTGATGGCAACGCTGGATCATTATTGTTCAACTGATGAATCTCCTCGTCCCGAGAATTGTCCGGCAGGCACTGACAGCTGGTGTGAATGGCGCAAAGCCGAAGCTACGAATCGTCTTGCATCCTTCAAACATTCTGCTCGATTGATTGACGAAAAAGTGGAGGAACATATTCATCCAATCTACGAAGAACTTTCGAATGACGATCTCATGACGCGATGCTTAGGTGGACACACGCAAAATTCGAACGAATCGTTCAACTCCACTGTCTGGCGCATAACTCCGAAACATCTCAATTCTGGTCAAAAAATCGTAGAAATTGCTGCGTATATGGCTGCAGGAATGTTCAATGAAGGATATTCAGCAGTTCTGCATACCATGCAATTACTCAATTTGAAAATTGGCCAGCAATGTAAAATGTTTGCGGATAATGTCGACATACAACGGATTGAACGAGAAAGACGACGTTCGTCTCTTTCCAGTAAGGAAGCTCGTACGGCCCGTAGACTTGAACAACTTCAACAAAATGAGTTCCATGAGGAAGCTGAAGGTCTATTGTATGGCGCAGGAATAGCTGATTAGCGAATTATTGCCGTAAGTAGTCGAAAATTAACATTTTTCCAGTTCATAAACTTTAAAGCGCTTTTTCTCGAGTTTTCGTTTTTCCACTTTTTCTAAACTGGCGGGCGTGTTTGCAAAAATAAATAAGCTATCGTACGATCCGAAGTTTTTTAGCTTCAGTTTTATCTACTCTTCAATATGAACCGAAAAGGTTTTTGGAAATAAATTTCTAAAAGACTTTTTCAGCACATTGAAGAGATTTTTTTTTCTCGTAAAAAGCACTTTTTGCTTCAAATTCGGAAAAAATTTCAAATTTCACAATTTCTTCGGATTTTTCTTGGTTCAAATAGAAAATACATGTATGAAAAGGAAATTTTTTTTGGCTTTCTGTTTCAGATCAAGATTAAGAGCTCTATCACTCCCGCCAATAGAAGACTCGGATTACGGATTGCCCAACAAATGTGCCTAATCGGCTGCATTTTGATATTTTTCTTTAAAAAAATTTTTTATAATGTTCAATTATATAATAAAATATTCCTGAAAGTTCTCTGGAGTTGGTTATTTTTTTATCTTAAAAAAATTCCCTAAAAAACGGTTTTTTGAGGCCTCCAAAGCAGGATACCCCCTTAAGAGGATGTCGTACCCGACAAAACATTGTTGTGCAGGTCCGCGGTATCTGTTTTATCGATACTCTATATAAAATTAACGTAACAGAAATCATATGTGGTGCCGTCTGTATTATATACTGATACATATTTAGTTGCATGCCCACAGGTGGCGCTAACAAGCGTTAACGTAATATAAGATATAGAACACAACGCTAGTAAAAGTAATTACAAATTGATTGTAAAAAAATATAAAATTACTGTAAAAGTAAATGAATAGTTTACTGCAAAACTTATGTACGTATCTAATTGGTTTATCCGATTATCTGGATAAATGGCAAATTATTTTGCAAATTATTCTTGTATTATACATGTGTAATATTAATACAAAAAATTAAAGTAATAGCATGTATGTACTAACTCTGCACTGTGCGTACACTTTATTTGTACTGTATTACTGTATTTGTACTTTATGGTAACGTGTTTACTATACGTACACTTTATGAATTGGGTACTGTAAGTACACTTTATATGGTACCGTGTTCTGTACGTACACTTTATGGTAACGTGTACTGCACGTATACCTTATGGTAACCAAATGTTAGTCGGTATTGTACTTTTCAATTTTCACTTTGATTTGTATTGCAATTTAATTGTAAAATTTGATTTCTAATTAATTAAAACAAAAGTTACGCATATTCATCTACTAAAATTACAATTTTCTTATCAGTGTACGTACATTATGATTTTCAATGAAATTAAAAAATGATCTATTATTGTATAGTTAAATTTTTAATCCAGTTCAATTTTCATTACCGCCGTTTAATTCATATATTTTGTAGTTTTTAGTACCCTTCATTCCTCATAAAAAAATATGGACCATTACTTTAACTTAATAAGATTTTCATATTAATAAACTTTGTGAATGTTACTAGCGTATGCTTTTTAAAATTAAGTTTAAATTGTTAAAGTTTTCTATAACTTGTAATATTAATAAACTAAGTATTTCTGAATAATCTCCATAACTTTATCAACTTATTGGTAGGTTTAAATGAATTTTTTAATCACTACTAAATTAAGCAATGAGCAAAACAGCTATTGGTAAACAACAAGTAAACCTACTTCTATGGAGACCGTTGATGAAGGAACACATGTGATTTTATCTTTATATACAATTTTGATTGTTTCATTAAGTTTAATTTAATAATTAATCCAGTTGGAAATATGTTTAATTCTACTAAATACATATGTAGATTATAAAATGGATATTTACTATGGTACTGTTCCGGAAAACTGATAATATATAATACATGGTTAGTGCATAACCTAATGGAATTGCAACTTGAAAACGTACTCCGTTTGCCGCGTGTAGGAGGTGCGTGTAATCGTCGAGTCGAACTGTGCATGCACCTTTTAGAGGAAACCGTCGTCTGCTAGTTCCTAATAAGCTGAATCGAGATATGACTATCAATGCAAAATAGTTTTCTATATACATTTTGTAACGATCACGCAGGGTATTAGGGCATGGCGACAAAGGCGAAATAAACGATTGATAAAAATAGTAAAAATTTATTATATTTTAAAATGAATGCTCGGCTGTGTACGAGCTGCGGCGGTTTGCTACGCGAGTGGAAAAAGGTGAGAAGGGGGGAGAGATGGGAAGCACACTTACAAGAGAAGGAATAAATGCACTGCACCTACAACGAAGCCGTGCATTCGCCTTGGCGGTATAGAGGAGCATATCCTGGGTTGGTGGTTGAAATGTTGCTTTCCTGACACACACACACACACACACCCACACACACACACACACACACACACACACACACCACACACACACACACAACAAAGTAGTTCGCCACGGAAACTGAAGGACGATAGCAATTGTATTGCCAACGCGACGTCAATGTTGCCGCGACGGCGTACTGAACAGCTCTCTCGAGGTTCGACAGGCTCGTTCACTGCTTCGCTGGACGGGCTCGACGTGCGCGCGCAACTTGTCGAAACGTCCGTCGACCGCCGTCGTCCCGCGCGCATCGTACGGGAAGTCTTCGCGGTCGTGCGCTTCATTTATTGTATAAGGTTTTAAATTTACTTTATAACAATGTTTTTGTAGTTGAACCGAAAACTATGGGTTTTAAAAAAATGAACGTTTTTTTCTCGGCAGGCTTCGGCGGTTAAATCTACTCTCGAAGAACTTGCAAGGTTTACGAGAAACTAAAAAGCTAACACATAACTTTTGTAATACATTATTTGTTAATTATGAGATAGATTATATATTCTTTTTATGGCAGTGTTTGTGTAGGCAAACCGAAAATTTTTAGTAATATATACAAAAAATACTTTTTCTCGGAAGACTGCGGCTATTGATTATTGTCGCGTGAGATACTACGGGCGAGACAATCTGAAACGACGCGAGAGTGTCTCGCCAGACAAAACAATAATCAATAGCCGCAGTCTTCCGAGAAAAAGTATTTTTGTGTATATATTACTAAAAATAATTTTCGGTTTGCCTACACAAACACTGCCATAAAAGAATATATAATCTATCTCATAATTAACAAATAATGTATTACAATAAGTTATGTGTTAGCTTTTTAGTTTCTCGTACAACCTTGCAAGTTCTTCGAGAGTAGATTTAACCGCCGAAGCCTGCCGAGAAAAAAACGTTCATTTTTTAAAACCCATAGTTTTCGGTTCAACTACAAAAACATTGTTATAAAGTAAATTTAAAACCTTATACAATAAATGAAGCCGCACGACCGCGAAGACTTCCCGTACGATGCGCGCGGGACGACGGCGGTCGACGGACGTTTCGACACAAGTTGCGCGCGCACGTCGAGCCCGTCCAGCGAAGCAGTGAACGAGCCTGTCGAACCTCGAGAGAGCTGTTCAGTACGCCGTCGCGGCAACATTGACGTCGCGTTGGCAATACAATTGCTATCGTCCTTCAGTTTCCCGTGGCGAACTACTTTGTTTGTGTGTGTGTGTGTGTGTGTGTGTGTGTGTGTGTGTGTGGTGTGTGTGTGTGTGTGTGTGTGTGTCAGGAAAGCAACATTTCAACCACCAACCCAGGATATGCTCCTCTATACCGCCAAGGCGAATGCACGGCTTCGTTGTAGGTGCAGTGCATTTATTCCTTCTCTTGTAAGTGTGCTTCCCATCTCTCCCCCCTTCTCACCTTTTTCCACTCGCGTAGCAAACCGCCGCAGCTCGTACACAGCCGAGCATTCATTTTATAAATATAATAAATTTTTACTATTTTTATCAATCGTTTATTTCGCCTTTGTCGCCATGCCCTAATACCCTGCGTGATCGTTACAAAATGTATATAGAAAACTATTTTGCATTGATAGTCATATCTCGATTCAGCTTATTAGGAACTAGCAGACGACGGTTTCCTCTAAAAGGTGCATGCACAGTTCGACTCGACGATTACACGCACCTCCTACACGCGGCAAACGGAGTACGTTTTCAAGTTGCAATTCCATTAGGTTATGCACTAACCATGTATTATATATTATCAGTTTTCCGGAACAGTACCATAGTAAATATCCATTTTATAATCTACATATGTATTTAGTAGAATTAAACATATTTCCAACTGGATTAATTATTAAATTAAACTTAATGAAACAATCAAAATTGTATATAAAGATAAAATCACATGTGTTCCTTCATCAACGGTCTCCATAGAAGTAGGTTTACTTGTTGTTTACCAATAGCTGTTTTGCTCATTGCTTAATTTAGTAGTGATTAAAAAATTCATTTAAACCTACCAATAAGTTGATAAAGTTATGGAGATTATTCAGAAATACTTAGTTTATTAATATTACAAGTTATAGAAAACTTTAACAATTTAAACTTAATTTTAAAAAGCATACGCTAGTAACATTCACAAAGTTTATTAATATGAAAATCTTATTAAGTTAAAGTAATGGTCCATATTTTTTTATGAGGAATGAAGGGTACTAAAACTACAAAATATATGAATTAAACGGCGGTAATGAAAATTGAACTGGATTAAAAATTTAACTATACAATAATAGATCATTTTTTAATTTCATTGAAAATCATAATGTACGTACACTGATAAGAAAATTGTAATTTTAGTAGATGAATATGCGTAACTTTTGTTTTAATTAATTAGAAATCAAATTTTACAATTAAATTGCAATACAAATCAAAGTGAAAATTGAAAAGTACAATACCGACTAACATTTGGTTACCATAAGGTATACGTGCAGTACACGTTACCATAAAGTGTACGTACAGAACACGGTACCATATAAAGTGTACTTACAGTACCCAATTCATAAAGTGTACGTATAGTAAACACGTTACCATAAAGTACAAATACAGTAATACAGTACAAATAAAGTGTACGCACAGTGCAGAGTTAGTACATACATGCTATTACTTTAATTTTTTGTATTAATATTACACATGTATAATACAAGAATAATTTGCAAATATAATTTGCCATTTATCCAGATAATCGGATAAACCAATTAGATACGTACATAAGTTTTGCAGTAAACTATTCATTTACTTTTACAGTAATTTTATATTTTTTACAATCAATTTTGTAATTACTTTTACTAGCGTTGTGTTCTATATCTTATATTACGTTAACGCTTGTTAGCGCCACCTGTGGGCATGCAACTAAATATGTATCAGTATATAATACAGACGGCACCACATATGATTTCTGTTACGTTAATTTTATATAGAGTATCGATAAAACAGATACCGCGGACCTGCACAACAATGTTTTGTCGGGTACGACATCCTCTTAAGGGGTATCCTGCTTTGGAGGGCCTCAAAAAACCGTTTTTTAGGAATTTTTTTAAGATAAAAAAAATAACCAACTCTAGAGAACTTTCAGGAATATTTTATTATATAATTGAACATTATAAAAAATTTTTTTAAAGAAAAATATCAAAATGCAGCCGATTAGGCACATTTGTTGAGCAATCCGTAATCCGAATCTTCTATTGGCGGTAGTGATAGAGCTCTTAATCTTGATCTGAAACAGAAAGCCAAAAAAAATTTCATTTTTATACATGTATTTTCTATTTAAACCAAGAAAAATCTGAAGAAATTGTGAAATTTGAAATTTTTTCCGAATTTGAAGCAAAAAGTGCTTTTTACGAGAAAAAAAAATCTCTTCAATGTGCTAAAAAGTCTTTTAGAAATTTATTTCCAAAAACCTTTTCGGTTCATATTGAAGAGTAGATAAAACTGAAGCTAAAAAACTTCGATCGTTATGATAGCTTATTTATTTTTTGCAAACACGCCCGCCAGTTTAGAAAAAGTGGAAAAACGAAAACTCGAGAAAAAGCGCTTTAAAGTTTATGAACTGGAAAAATGTTAATTTTCGACTACTTACGGCATAATTCGCTAATCAGCTATTCCTGCGCCATACAATAGACCTTCAGCTTCCTCATGGAACTCATTTTGTTGAAGTTGTTCAAGTCTACGGGCCGTACGAGCTTCCTTACTGGAAAGAGACGAACGTCGTCTTTCTCGTTCAATCCGTTGTATGTCGACATTATCCGCAAACATTTACATTGCTAGCCGATTTTCAAATTGAGTAATTGCATGGTATGCAGAACTGCTGAATATCCTTCATTGAACATTCCTGCAGCCACATACGTAGCAATTTCTACGATTTTTTGACCAGAATTGAGATGTTTCGGAGTTATGCGCCAGACAGTGGAGTTGAACGATTCGTTCGAATTTTGAGTGTGTCCACTAAGCATCGCGTCATGAGATCGTCTTCGAAAGTTCTTCGTAGATTGGATAATATGTTCCTTCACTTTTCGTCACTCAATCGAGCAGAATGTTTGAAGGATCCAAGACGATTCGTAGCTTCGGCTTTGCGCCATCACACCAACTGTCAGTGCCTGTCGGACAATTCTCGTGACGAGGAGATTCATCAGTTGAACAATAATGATCCAGCGTTGCCATCACAGCCTTCTTCATATCTTGGACATATATTGTCAACTTTTTGATGAGACTCTCTGTTAACGCTTTTTTCTCCAAGCTTCTCTTCCTTCCGTTTATTGCGGAGTCGAGTACCATGCGCTTTTGTACGTGTCCCACGCACTCATTTTTTGTCACAGGCTAATCATCACCATATGGATTCATTTTTACAATACCATTGAAAGTTTTCGAATCACCGTCGCCGATGTAATTCGTATACTTTACTCCAAAATTTTAACAGATCTCAAAAACATCTCCACGATTGAATCTACCTCCATCTTCCCTGCTGAACCATCGTGATTTGAAGAGCATGATTCTTTATGATCATTATACCATTCTTCAAATTCTTCTTCGTCTAATATATTCTTTTGTAAAGTACATGAATGACAATATGCACTTTTTACAATAAGGTCGACTACTTTGCCAGAATAATATACAATGAGCGTTGCAACACCAAACAATGAAGTAAAACCTCGTTTTTTCCAGGATCCATCGCCAGAAACTTTCAAACAGTCAGCAGATCTATCATGTTCTATATTTTTTCTTTGTCTTCTTTGACAGCTTTTTCACAAACGCTTTTGAACATTGATTTTGACGCTGTATATAAATGCTGCACAATTGATCATACGTTGATTTTGCTAAACCTTGACATATATCCATACGTCCACAAAACACATTGATACCTTTTCGTCCAACACCGAAAAGCCTCATAACAAAAACAATTCGTCTATTTATTTCGAATCCAGTGTTTATAAACGGTCCTGAATTTATTTCTCTATGACCACACATACACGATAATACAATTTGAAACCTAAGCCTCGATGTCCGCTCTCTGAAAATTGTATATTTTGTTTGCAAGATCTGCAAATTACGATATCAGATCTTGCAAACAAAATATACAATTTTCAGAGAGCGGACATCGAGGCTTAGGTTTCAAATTGTATTATCGTGTATGTGTGGTCATAGAGAAATAAATTCAGGACCGTTTATAAACACTGGATTCGAAATAAATAGACGAATTGTTTTTGTTATGAGGCTTTTCGGTGTTGGACGAAAGGTATCAATGTGTTTTGTGGACGTATGGATATATGTCAAGGTTTAGCAAAATCAACGTATGATCAATTGTGCAGCATTTATATACAGCGTCAAAATCAATGTTCAAAAGCGTTTGTGAAAAAGCTGTCAAAGAAGACAAAGAAAAAATATAGAACATGATAGATCTGCTGACTGTTTGAAAGTTTCTGGCGATGGATCCTGGAAAAAACGAGGTTTTACTTCATTGTTTGGTGTTGCAACGCTCATTGTATATTATTCTGGCAAAGTAGTCGACCTTATTGTAAAAAGTGCATATTGTCATTCATGTACTTTACAAAAGAATATATTAGCGAAGAAGAATTTGAGAATGGTATAATGATCATAAAGAATCATGCTCTTCAAATCACGATGGTTCAGCAGGGAAGATGGAGGTAGATTCAATCGTGGAGATGTTTTTGAGATCTGTTAAAATTTTGGAGTAAAGTATACGAATTACATCGGCGACGGTGATTCGAAAACTTTCAATGGTATTGTAAAAATGAATCCATATGGTGATGATTAGCCTGTGACAAAAAATGAGTGCGTGGGACACGTACAAAAGCGCATGGTACTCGACTCCGCAATAAACGGAAGGAAGAGAAGCTTGGAGAAAAAAGCGTTAACAGAGAGTCTCATCAAAAAGTTGACAATATATGTCCAAGATATGAAGAAGGCTGTGATGGCAACGCTGGATTATTGTTCAACTGATGAATCTCCTCGTCACGAGAATTGTCCGACAGGCACTGACAGTTGGTGTGATGGCGCAAAGCCGAAGCTACGAATCGTCTTGGATCCTTCAAACATTCTGCTCGATTGAGTGACGAAAAGTGGAGGAACATATTATCCAATCTACGAAGAACTTTCGAAGACGATCTCATGACGCGATGCTTAGTGGACACACTCAAAATTCGAACGAATCGTTCAACTCCACTGTCTGGCGCATAACTCCGAAACATCTCAATTCTGGTCAAAAAATCGTAGAAATTGCTACGTATGGCTGCAGGAATGTTCAATGAAGGATATTCAGCAGTTCTGCATACCATGCAATTACTCAATTTGAAAATCGGCTAGCAATGTAAATGTTTGCGGATAATGTCGACATACAACGGATTGAACGAGAAAGACGACGTTCGTCTCTTTCCAGTAAGGAAGCTCGTACGGCCCGTAGACTTGAACAACTTCAACAAAATGAGTTCCATGAGGAAGCTGAAGGTCTATTGTATGGCGCAGGAATAGCTGATTAGCGAATTATGCCGTAAGTAGTCGAAAATTAACATTTTTCCAGTTCATAAACTTTAAAGCGCTTTTTCTCGAGTTTTCGTTTTTCCACTTTTTCTAAACTGGCGGGCGTGTTTGCAAAAAAATAAATAAGCTATCATAACGATCGAAGTTTTTTAGCTTCAGTTTTATCTACTCTTCAATATGAACCGAAAAGGTTTTTGGAAATAAATTTCTAAAAGACTTTTTAGCACATTGAAGAGATTTTTTTTTCTCGTAAAAAGCACTTTTTGCTTCAAATTCGGAAAAAATTTCAAATTTCACAATTTCTTCAGATTTTTCTTGGTTTAAATAGAAAATACATGTATAAAAATGAAATTTTTTTTGGCTTTCTGTTTCAGATCAAGATTAAGAGCTCTATCACTACCGCCAATAGAAGATTCGGATTACGGATTGCTCAACAAATGTGCCTAATCGGCTGCATTTTGATATTTTTCTTTAAAAAAATTTTTTATAATGTTCAATTATATAATAAAATATTCCTGAAAGTTCTCTAGAGTTGGTTATTTTTTTTATCTTAAAAAAATTCCTAAAAAACGGTTTTTTGAGGCCCTCCAAAGCAGGATACCCCCTTAAGAGGATGTCGTACCCGACAAAACATTGTTGTGCAGGTCCGCGGTATCTGTTTTATCGATACTCTATATAAAATTAACGTAACAGAAATCATATGTGGTGCCGTCTGTATTATATACTGATACATATTTAGTTGCATGCCCACAGGTGGCGCTAACAAGCGTTAACGTAATATAAGATATAGAACACAACGCTAGTAAAAGTAATTACAAAATTGATTGTAAAAAATATAAAATTACTGTAAAAGTAAATGAATAGTTTACTGCAAAACTTATGTACGTATCTAATTGGTTTATCCGATTATCTGGATAAATGGCAAATTATATTTGCAAATTATTCTTGTATTATACATGTGTAATATTAATACAAAAAATTAAAGTAATAGCATGTATGTACTAACTCTGCACTGTGCGTACACTTTATTTGTACTGTATTACTGTATTTGTACTTTATGGTAACGTGTTTACTATACGTACACTTTATGAATTGGGTACTGTAAGTACACTTTATATGGTACCGTGTTCTGTACGTACACTTTATGGTAACGTGTACTGCACGTATACCTTATGGTAACCAAATGTTAGTCGGTATTGTACTTTTCAATTTTCACTTTGATTTGTATTGCAATTTAATTGTAAAATTTGATTTCTAATTAATTAAAACAAAAGTTACGCATATTCATCTACTAAAATTACAATTTTCTTATCAGTGTACGTACATTATGATTTTCAATGAAATTAAAAAATGATCTATTATTGTATAGTTAAATTTTTAATCCAGTTCAATTTTCATTACCGCCGTTTAATTCATATATTTTGTAGTTTTAGTACCCTTCATTCCTCATAAAAAAATATGGACCATTACTTTAACTTAATAAGATTTTCATATTAATAAACTTTGTGAATGTTACTAGCGTATGCTTTTTAAAATTAAGTTTAAATTGTTAAAGTTTTCTATAACTTGTAATATTAATAAACTAAGTATTTCTGAATAATCTCCATAACTTTATCAACTTATTGGTAGGTTTAAATGAATTTTTTAATCACTACTAAATTAAGCAATGAGCAAAACAGCTATTGGTAAACAACAAGTAAACCTACTTCTATGGAGACCGTTGATGAAGGAACACATGTGATTTTATCTTTATATACAATTTTGATTGTTTCATTAAGTTTAATTTAATAATTAATCCAGTTGGAAATATGTTTAATTCTACTAAATACATATGTAGATTATAAAATGGATATTTACTATGGTACTGTTCCGGAAAACTGATAATATATAATACATGGTTAGTGCATAACCTAATGGAATTGCAACTTGAAAACGTACTCCGTTTGCCGCGTGTAGGAGGTGCGTGTAATCGTCGAGTCGAACTGTGCATGCACCTTTTAGAGGAAACCGTCGTCTGCTAGTTCCTAATAAGCTGAATCGAGATATGACTATCAATGCAAAATAGTTTTCTATATACATTTTGTAACGATCACGCAGGGTATTAGGGCATGGCGACAAAGGCGAAATAAACGATTGATAAAAATAGTAAAAATTTATTATATTTATAAAATGAATGCTCGGCTGTGTACGAGCTGCGGCGGTTTGCTACGCGAGTGGAAAAAGGTGAGAAGGGGGGAGAGATGGGAAGCACACTTACAAGAGAAGGAATAAATGCACTGCACCTACAACGAAGCCGTGCATTCGCCTTGGCGGTATAGAGGAGCATATCCTGGGTTGGTGGTTGAAATGTTGCTTTCCTGACACACACACACACACACACACACACCACACACACACACACACACACACACACACACACACACACAAACAAAGTAGTTCGCCACGGGAAACTGAAGGACGATAGCAATTGTATTGCCAACGCGACGTCAATGTTGCCGCGACGGCGTACTGAACAGCTCTCTCGAGGTTCGACAGGCTCGTTCACTGCTTCGCTGGACGGGCTCGACGTGCGCGCGCAACTTGTGTCGAAACGTCCGTCGACCGCCGTCGTCCCGCGCGCATCGTACGGGAAGTCTTCGCGGTCGTGCGGCTTCATTTATTGTATAAGGTTTTAAATTTACTTTATAACAATGTTTTTGTAGTTGAACCGAAAACTATGGGTTTTAAAAAATGAACGTTTTTTTCTCGGCAGGCTTCGGCGGTTAAATCTACTCTCGAAGAACTTGCAAGGTTGTACGAGAAACTAAAAAGCTAACACATAACTTATTGTAATACATTATTTGTTAATTATGAGATAGATTATATATTCTTTTATGCAGTGTTTGTGTAGGTAAACCGGAAATTTTTTTTAGTAATATATATACAAAAAATACTTTTTTTTCGGATGGCTGCTTTTTAGTTCTCGATGGATATCTACGAGGCGAGACAATCTGAACGACGCACCGAGAGTGTCTCGCCTCGCAGGTTCTACGCGACAATAATCAATAGCCGCAGTCTTCCGAGAAAAAGTATTTTTTGTGTATATATTACTAAAAATAATTTTCGGTTTGCCTACACAAACACTGCCATAAAAAGAATATATAATCTATCTCATAATTAACAAATAATGTATTACAATAAGTTATGTGTTAGCTTTTTAGTTTCTCGTACAACCTTGCAAGTTCTTCGAGAGTAGATTTAACCGCCGAAGCCTGCCGAGAAAAAAACGTTCATTTTTTTAAAACCCATAGTTTTCGGTTCAACTACAAAAACATTGTTATAAAGTAAATTTAAAACCTTATACAATAAATGAAGCCGCACGACCGCGAAGACTTCCCGTACGATGCGCGCGGGACGACGGCGGTCGACGGACGTTTCGACACAAGTTGCGCGCGCACGTCGAGCCCGTCCAGCGAAGCAGTGAACGAGCCTGTCGAACCTCGAGAGAGCTGTTCAGTACGCCGTCGCGGCAACATTGACGTCGCGTTGGCAATACAATTGCTATCGTCCTTCAGTTTCCCGTGGCGAACTACTTTGTTTGTGTGTGTGTGTGTGTGTGTGTGTGTGGTGTGTGTGTGTGTGTGTGTGTGTGTGTGTGTGTGTGTGTGTGTCAGGAAAGCAACATTTCAACCACCAACCCAGGATATGCTCCTCTATACCGCCAAGGCGAATGCACGGCTTCGTTGTAGGTGCAGTGCATTTATTCCTTCTCTTGTAAGTGTGCTTCCCATCTCTCCCCCCTTCTCACCTTTTTCCACTCGCGTAGCAAACCGCCGCAGCTCGTACACAGCCGAGCATTCATTTTATAAATATAATAAATTTTTACTATTTTTATCAATCGTTTATTTCGCCTTTGTCGCCATGCCCTAATACCCTGCGTGATCGTTACAAAATGTATATAGAAAACTATTTTGCATTGATAGTCATATCTCGATTCAGCTTATTAGGAACTAGCAGACGACGGTTTCCTCTAAAAGGTGCATGCACAGTTCGACTCGACGATTACACGCACCTCCTACACGCGGCAAACGGAGTACGTTTTCAAGTTGCAATTCCATTAGGTTATGCACTAACCATGTATTATATATTATCAGTTTTCCGGAACAGTACCATAGTAAATATCCATTTTATAATCTACATATGTATTTAGTAGAATTAAACATATTTCCAACTGGATTAATTATTAAATTAAACTTAATGAAACAATCAAAATTGTATATAAAGATAAAATCACATGTGTTCCTTCATCAACGGTCTCCATAGAAGTAGGTTTACTTGTTGTTTACCAATAGCTGTTTTGCTCATTGCTTAATTTAGTAGTGATTAAAAAATTCATTTAAACCTACCAATAAGTTGATAAAGTTATGGAGATTATTCAGAAATACTTAGTTTATTAATATTACAAGTTATAGAAAACTTTAACAATTTAAACTTAATTTTAAAAAGCATACGCTAGTAACATTCACAAAGTTTATTAATATGAAAATCTTATTAAGTTAAAGTAATGGTCCATATTTTTTTATGAGGAATGAAGGGTACTAAAACTACAAAATATATGAATTAAACGGCGGTAATGAAAATTGAACTGGATTAAAAATTTAACTATACAATAATAGATCATTTTTTAATTTCATTGAAAATCATAATGTACGTACACTGATAAGAAAATTGTAATTTTAGTAGATGAATATGCGTAACTTTTGTTTTAATTAATTAGAAATCAAATTTTACAATTAAATTGCAATACAAATCAAAGTGAAAATTGAAAAGTACAATACCGACTAACATTTGGTTACCATAAGGTATACGTGCAGTACACGTTACCATAAAGTGTACGTACAGAACACGGTACCATATAAAGTGTACTTACAGTACCCAATTCATAAAGTGTACGTATAGTAAACACGTTACCATAAAGTACAAATACAGTAATACAGTACAAATAAAGTGTACGCACAGTGCAGAGTTAGTACATACATGCTATTACTTTAATTTTTTGTATTAATATTACACATGTATAATACAAGAATAATTTGCAAATATAATTTGCCATTTATCCAGATAATCGGATAAACCAATTAGATACGTACATAAGTTTTGCAGTAAACTATTCATTTACTTTTACAGTAATTTTATATTTTTTTACAATCAATTTTGTAATTACTTTTACTAGCGTTGTGTTCTATATCTTATATTACGTTAACGCTTGTTAGCGCCACCTGTGGGCATGCAACTAAATATGTATCAGTATATAATACAGACGGCACCACATATGATTTCTGTTACGTTAATTTTATATAGAGTATCGATAAAACAGATACCGCGGACCTGCACAACAATGTTTTGTCGGGTACGACATCCTCTTAAGGGGGTATCCTGCTTTGGAGGGCCTCAAAAAACCGTTTTTTAGGAATTTTTTTTAAGATAAAAAAAATAACCAACTCTAGAGAACTTTCAGGAATATTTTATTATATAATTGAACATTATAAAAAAATTTTTTTAAAGAAAAATATCAAAATGCAGCCGATTAGGCACATTTGTTGAGCAATCCGTAATCCGAATCTTCTATTGGCGGTAGTGATAGAGCTCTTAATCTTGATCTGAAACAGAAAGCCAAAAAAAATTTCATTTTTATACATGTATTTTCTATTTAAACCAAGAAAAATCTGAAGAAATTGTGAAATTTGAAATTTTTTCCGAATTTGAAGCAAAAAGTGCTTTTTACGAGAAAAAAAAATCTCTTCAATGTGCTAAAAAAGTCTTTTAGAAATTTATTTCCAAAAACCTTTTCGGTTCATATTGAAGAGTAGATAAAACTGAAGCTAAAAACTTCGAATCGTTATGATAGCTTATTTATCTTTTTTGCAAACACGCCCGCCAGTTTAGAAAAAGTGGAAAAACGAAAACTCGAGAAAAAGCGCTTTAAAGTTTATGAACTGGAAAAATGTTAATTTTCGACTACTTACGGCCATAATTCGCTAATCAGCTATTCCTGCGCCATACAATAGACCTTCAGCTTCCTCATGGAACTCATTTTGTTGAAGTTGTTCAAGTCTACGGGCCGTACGAGCTTCCTTACTGGAAAGAGACGAACGTCGTCTTTCTCGTTCAATCCGTTGTATGTCGACATTATCCGCAAACACTTTACATTGCTAGCCGATTTTCAAATTGAGTAATTGCATGGTATGCAGAACTGCTGAATATCCTTCATTGAACATTCCTGCAGCCACATACGTAGCAATTTCTACGATTTTTTGACCAGAATTGAGATGTTTCGGAGTTATGCGCCAGACAGTGGAGTTGAACGATTCGTTCGAATTTTGAGTGTGTCCACTAAGCATCGCGTCATGAGATCGTCTTTCGAAAGTTCTTCGTAGATTGGATAAATATGTTCCTTCACATTTTCGTCACTCAATCGAGCAGAATGTTTGAAGGATCCAAGACGATTCGTAGCTTCGGCTTTGCGCCAATCACACCAACTGTCAGTGCCTGTCGGACAATTCTCGTGACGAGGAGATTCATCAGTTGAACAATAATGATCCAGCGTTGCCATCACAGCCTTCTTCATATCTTGGACATATATTGTCAACTTTTTGATGAGACTCTCTGTTAAACGCTTTTTTCGTCCAAGCTTCTCTTCCTTCCGTTTATTGCGGAGTCGAGTACCAATGCGCTTTTGTACGTGTCCCACGCACTCATTTTTTGTCACAGGCTAATCATC
The DNA here is from genome assembly GCA_026168455.1 of Theocolax elegans. NCBI lineage: Eukaryota > Metazoa > Arthropoda > Insecta > Hymenoptera > Cerocephalidae > Theocolax > Theocolax elegans. The sequence continues at coordinate 39,874,053 of CM047426.1, read as the reverse complement.
ACCATATGGATTCATTTTTACAATACCATTGAAAGTTTTCGAATCACCGTCGCCGATGTAATTCGTATACTTTACTCCAAAATTTTTAACAGATCTCAAAAACATCTCCACGATTGAATCTACCTCCATCTTCCCTGCTGAACCATCGTGATTTGAAGAGCATGATTCTTTATGATCATTATACCATTCGTCAAATTCTTCTTCGCCTAATATATTCTTTTGTAAAGTACATGAATGACAATATGCACTTTTTACAATAAGGTCGACTACTTTGCCAGAATAATATACAATGAGCGTTGCAACACCAAACAATGAAGTAAAACCTCGTTTTTTCCAGGATCCATTGCCAGAAACTTTCAAACAGTCAGCAGATCTATCATGTTCTATATTTTTTTCTTTGTCTTCTTTGACAGCTTTTTCACAAACGCTTTTGAACATTGATTTTGACGCTGTATATAAATGCTGCACAAATTGATCATACGTTGATTTTGCTAAACCTTGACATATATCCATACGTCCACAAAACACATTGATACCTTTTCGTCCAACACCGAAAAGCCTCATAACAAAAACAATTCGTCTATTTATTTCGAATACAGTGTTTATAAACGGTCCTGAATTTATTTCTCTATGACCACACATACACGATAATACAAATTTGAAACCTAAGCCTCGATGTCCGCTCTCTGAAAATTGTATATTTTGTTTGCAAGATCTGCAAATTACGATATCAGAAATTGCAAAAAATACTGTGACAAACTCGATTATTCGATAGCAGTGAGTTGGATGCACAATGATGTTTTCGGTGCTAACGGTGGCTAATTTTCTCTCGGTACTACTTATGATGCACTCTGTATCGTCTGATTCTATTGTGAATTGATTACCATGTAATTTTCGTTTCCGTGGTTTCGCGGCACGATTACTACTCGATTTGTCGCTTTTCGGATAACTAGACATGATTATATTGAAGCGCACTCGTCAATAGTCAGAGCAGAACTAAACGTTACGCCACAAACAGCTCTATAGGAAGCAGGTACACACAGATTATATACCGATGACACATACTAAGGTTCAAAAGACACTTCTATGAAAGCAAAATATTATTTCGAACAGCTGCTGAACCTTTTCAGGTATATAGTTTTGAGTTTAGAGACGAGGGGAGGAGCGAGCGCGTTTCAGTCTGACCGAGCACTGGCACTTGCTCGATGCCCCGTTGCGTTTAGTGCTGTATCTTCGGAAATACTACGAATCCAACTCTATAACTTCGGATATATGTTCTTCGAATAGATTTAAGCAATAAAAAAAAATCGAATTTTTGAACGTTCTAAATCAGGATACCCCCTTAAGGGGATGTCGGAGCTATGGCCTCGGTTGATAGCCGCTCGATCTCGAGGCTTCGAATGGCGCTGTAGTCAGGTGTCAATTTCTAAGATCGAACTTCAAATATAACTTATAAATTTTACAGCTACATAGAGCGGTTGAAAAATAATTTCCCTCTAGCTATGACTAAAATTAAGATAATCATAATATTACTCTTGGCAGCAAATGTTTATTTTTTTAAAGAAATATGTAATACGTTGCGTATTGCATTACGGCAGATATAGACTTAATGGATACCAGACGTATTACACATTTCTTAAAAAAAAATTAACATGTTGCCAAGAGTAATATTACAATTACCTTAATTTCAGTCATAGCTAGGGGGGAAAGTATCTTTCAACAGCTCTATGTAGCTGTTTGCAATGTAAAATTTATAGTTTATGTTCGATGTACGTATATCGAACAAATCGACACCTGACTACAGCGGTTCGAGAGAGAAAAGTTTTGGTCGAAAATTTAAACGCGCATATAAAAAAATAGAGCATATACCTTGCGACGAGACGTCGTTGCAATGAAATAAATAATACTTTATGTATTATATTATTTTATGTGTATGTAAAATATTGTATCTTAAAATCTCGCACGTTGTTATTGATTCGTGCGTTGCCTCTTCAAGGCGACGAAACGCGCGTGTTTATATTGACGAACGAGGATGTATGCGAGCATCCATATAATCGATTGTTATTGTGTGTGTGTGTTAGGTACTTTTCGGGAATACGACAATTCCCGAAAAGCTTAGTCCGCTGACGGTCTTGACCGCGACAGCACCCCTTCTTACACATCTTCACGCGCGCCACGGGAAGTACCGGACCAGTTCGTCCGTGCACCCCCTAAGGGAAGCCATATGTGAGTGTTAGTGTATTCGTGTGTAAGTGCAGTGCGAAGGACCACATACCTCGGGTCGAGTATTCCCCGAGGTAGGTGAATCGCGATGGGCATACAGCATACGAATTTTGGTATTCTTACGATCAATATTGATATGGAATTCGTAAGAAAAATTTGGAAATCGCATAATACCAATTTTAATTTAAACTAGCAACAATTCCTCGGTCGCTCTCGGTCCCTCGGTCGAAATTACACTAAATATATACTTACTTTTTTAATTTTTTTTAAATTTATAATTGTACAATTTAATTGAATAAAAATGTAAAATATAATATAATGTGTAATTAATTAACGTAGTATTCAGTTACAATCAATTTATTTAGTCAATAAAATAAAAATAACAGTGTATTATATTTGCAACATTGTATATACTTATTTAATCTTAGACAATTACACAAGAGTTTATAGATACTGAACATATTTCTACATAATACTGAAACATTAAAAAAAATTAAAAATAATCGACATGATAAAACTTACACTGGAGTAAGGAATTTCAATTTTAATTTTTAATACGTAATAACACATATATCATTACTTACAATATGTCCACACTATTCCTGTAAGAAGCTACATCAATCTAGTAACAAATGTGTTATTTTTCTACCAGAATAATATTTTCAACAACAAAAATTAGAATATAATTATTCTTTGACCATTATACATATATTTCATGCTTTTTCATGATGTTTCACGGAAAGGAGATGAAGAATTTAAAATTTTATACAAAATTACTAAACTCAGCTAATGCATCGTATGTATTCAATTATTCTTTCAAACAAATAATTATACGTAATAATTGAATTTATAAAAATTTTTTTCAGATTATAATTCTAGCTATAAGATTTATTTTCACATTTTATTAATTTTGTTTTATATTCAAAAATCTTTTATAAAAAAGAATATTAGTAATTGCAACCAAAAAATATAAATGATATTATACAATTACAATAATAAAAATTGAATATTAATTATAAAAGTTATTTTAATATTACATTTGGTATTACATTAAAAAAATGAAAGAAAAATAATATTTTAAATTTTTTAACCACCTTCCTCACGCATTTTACATCTTAGAAATAGGAGATGATGAAAAATGTTTGTAAAAAAAATCTATATAAATGTAATAAAAAAAATAAAACGTATCGTCAAATAAAATATGTATTACATTAAATTATATATATTATATTATATATGTTATCAAAATTTATTAGAGTAATAATACTGTTTTTGTCAGTGTTCGTATTACTGTGACCACTTTTTTTTACCGAAAACCCCTATAAAATATTTTTGGAATTCTTCTACTAAACCCCCCTCTTACCCCTACCACTCAATCATTACCTGGGGGATAAATTAAGACTGGTTGTCATATTCAATGTTGACCCTTCCTCCCACCTTCCTTCATCTTTAAAATAGGGAATAAAAAAGAGTGGTGGTCATATTGTTATTCACCTGTACCGAAACCCCTAAATTATTTTTGGAATGTTACTAATTTTATTTCCCCTCTCCCCCTCTTGCCCTTCCTCCACCTAGCAATAAATGGAGGATAAATGAAATGTGATTATCATATCGCTATTCACCGTAACCAAAAACCTCATCTTAGCTTTTTTAGAATAAAAAAGAATGGTCGTCATATTCTAATTCATATATACCGATAACCTCTATAAAATATTAAAAAAATTTTCTAATTTTACCCCCCCCCCCGCATGACTCCTCCTGCACCTATCATTAGATGTGAGATAAATGATGTGTGATTGTCGTATTCAGCGTTAACCCTTCCACTCCACACATACGTTTATTTCTTGTAACTTTTGGGATACCGGACACCGGAGAACGGATGAATTTTGATATATATATAGATGATAAATCAAAAATAAAATTTTAATTTTTTTATCCACCTTTCTCACTCATTTTACACCTTTGTAATAGAATATGATGAAAAATGTGTAAAAACGTATATTTAAATGTGATAAAAAAACAGAACGAATCATCAAATAAAATATATATTACATTAAAATATATTATTTAAGTTATTAAAAATTATTAGTCTGACAGTACAGCTTCAGTCTATGTTAGTATTACTGTGACCACTTTACTTTTACATTATTTATGAATGTAGTGACAATTATTTAATATTAATTACTTATAATATTACTTATAGGTATGTTCTTAATATAATAATTTAATTTGGTATAAAAATATACAAACATTGGAGTACTGGCAAAAGTGCTTACACACTTTTTTAACATTTTATCCCATAATTAGTGGAGTTATCCCGGAATACCTCACGAATTCCTGAAAGATCGAGGAAATCCCGTAATTAGTGAAGACCCCGAAATAACTCACAAATTCGCGAAATATGCAGGAAATCCCGTAATTAGTGAAGTTATCCCGACATATCCAGGAAATTCCAAAATTAGTAAAGTATCCCGGCATACCTCAAAAATGACCGAAATATTAAGAAAATCTCGGTATTGGTGGAGTTATCCCGGAATACATCAAAAATTCACCGAAATATCCAGGAAATCCCGTTATTAGTAAAGTTATCCCGAAATAACTCAGAAATTACCGAATTATTTAGAAAATCCCGAAATTAGTGGAGTTATCCCGGAATACCTCAAAATTTCCCGAAATATCCAGGAAATCCCGTATTTAGTGGAGTTATCCCGAAATACCACAGAAAAACCCGAGACTTGCAGGAAACCCCGAAATTGGTGGAGTTATCCTGGAATACTTAAGAAATTCCCGAAACATTCAGGAAAACCCTAAATTAGTGAAGATTTCCCGGAATATCTAAGAAATTACCGAATTATTTAGAAAATCCCGAAATTAGTGGAGTTATCCCGGAATACCTCAAAAATTCCCGAAATATCTAGGAAATCTCGTATTTAGTGGAGTTATCCCGAAATATCAGCGTTAACCCTACCACTCCACACATACTCTTAATTCTTACAACAGGAGACCGGACACCACCGCCGGACACCGGAGAACGGATGAATTTTAATATAATATAGATAGATATCACTTTCCACCCATACTTAATAGTATAGGTTTAAAAGTTGGATATACTATATAAGAATTTTGGTATCCTCGAATGCAATATTAAGAGAGTAATCGAGAATTCCCATATTTTGCACGTGAGGTTACTTGCTTGACTTGTGCCTATTCCAACCTTGGGCGTCTCACGCGCCCAAGATTGAAATCATACGAGTCAAGAGGTTTGGTTACTACTCCGGCGGGGAGTATGAACTTGACTAGCGAAGGAGGGGTAACGAGAACCCGAACAAAGTGGGTTCAAATCACCTCACTCCCAAAATTCTTTTTTTTGTATAATAAAATTATTAATTTATTTTAATTGTAAATAATAATTTAATTAAATAATGATTAATTACCCTATAATTCTAAGCTCCCCTCCAGGGGGCACAACTTAAATATAAGTTCCGATGTAAATATGAGTACATATCACGGTAGCCGTGAGCGCTAAGGCGTATGTATTTTGCACTAACCATGGGGTCTCGGGTTCAAATCCCGAGAATCAATTTTTTTTTATGTATCTGACACTTTTATTACATAAATTCAAAAAATAATAACTATTTTAATAATTAATTATGTAAAATATTTTACACTATTGATTATTTAAATAATTATTATTTATTGAATGTATGTAATAGAAGTGTTAGATATTTTTGTGTTTAACATTTTTTTAATTTATAATAAAAAAATATATAAAAACAATAAAAATTTTTATATTCAAAATATATAAATTTATAAAAATAATTAAATCTAAAAATAAAAATTAAAAATAACTTAAATGTTTAACACAAAAATATCTAACATTTCTATTACATACATTCAGTAAATAATAATTATTTTAATAATTAATAGTGTAAAATAATTTACTTAATTAGAAACATAGATACATTAATAACATTAATAACTTAGATACATAAAAAAAATTTGAGTCTCAGCGCTTACGGCTCCGTGACATGTACTCATATTTATATCGGAACTTATATTTAAGTTTTGCCTCCTGTAGGGGAGCTTAGAATTATAGGGTAATTAATCATTATTTAATTAAATTATTATTTACAATTAAAATAAATTAATAATTTTATTATACAAAAAAAAGAATTTTGGGAGTGAGGTGATTTGAACCCTCTTTGTTCGGGTTCTCGTTACCCCTCCTTCGCTAGTCAAGTTCATACTCCTTATTTGCACCTATTCCAACCTTGGGCATCTCACGCGCCCAAAATTGAAATTATACATGCCAATGATCGAGTCAAGAGGTTATATTGTTTCCTTTACATGTGGCAATCCAAATTTGGGCGCTTCACATGCCCAACGGTGAAATCGCATTTATCACACGTTTTTTAAGATGTATTATGTCACTAGTCGGCATTTATCACGACCATTAATGGAAAGCAGCGTTTACAACCGTTGTATTAGAGGATTTCCTGATACTGTGGAATAGTAGTAATTACTGTTTTTGCATAAATTATTCCAATGTTCTGGAACACCGGAAGCAACATTATATTGGAATTAAGGGATAACTATCTTGGTCAATACAGATTTATTTTTTGGTATTATATGATTCCAATTATATGTTGTGATTTAATATGTCAAATTTTTGGGCATGTGTCATGCAAAAATTTCTTTCCGTGCAGGACGCGCCTGCAGACCACCGTCGAGGACGACGGGAAATCGAGCCGACTCCAACGGCCAACAGACGTCGGGGCGTCGACTCACACCAGGGCCAATGGACAAGCCGGACCGGTAAGTACCCGACGTCAGTCGGTATATTTTAGAGTGTGCTGAGTGAGTGTGCGTGTATATTTGTTCGGTAGTACACCACTACCAGTGCTACCGAAATCGAATAGGTATTGCGCGGGGCGAGTGCGGGGGCAGCCCCAGCTTGCCGCGTACATACTACGCGACCGGGAGAACGCCCCGTTACTCTTATTGTCGGGATCCGCCGTGTATTCCCATATTAAATGAATATTGTTTATCTAATTTTAATATATCGGTCGCGTTTTTTTAATTATAAATCAACCTGCAATTAATATCCGGATTCCCGATTTTCCCGCCACGTGCGTCGGTACGTAGGAGATCGTCGAATCTCCGCTACCGTGTCCCGACGAGTTAATTTATTAACCCACGGCGACGATAAAGACGCGTTCTTCGGGCCGTTGTCCCTGTTAAAATAATAAATAAATTGTAATAGTCTAGGCGTCAGGTATGGTTTCGTCGCCTTTTCATATGCCACGGCTCTACCCAAGTATTTTTAAAGCATTTTTGCCTGCTGAATCCGAATTTTTACTATAAATATATTAGATTTGATAAGCAGCGTAGATTACTTGGACATAGAAAAATATTTTTCAATATAATTTTAATACTCCGCGACATATAAGTTTTTAATTAATATAATACAATATATCTCCTCAATATTATTAATAACTAATATATGTAAGTGTAAGTATATATAGTTTATTGTAAAAATCATTAAAATATCATGTTAATAAGTTTGGTATACACAAAAAGTGTGAAAACGTAATCATGTGCGAGCGTGAGTGTGTACATCGAGTTTGGAGTTGCCAAAATTCAGTAAGCGTCAAATATGCGCCACGCTAAATTTGCAATAACTTTGTAACTAATAAAGATATTTCAACAAACCAAAATTGAGCATATTTGCCTTGACATAAGCTTTCCTATCATCTTGGTTAAATGTTGTAATTATTGTTAGAATCATTTTTATACCGTTATAAACAAATTAGCTTCCATATTTTTAGCTTAATTTATTGCTTTTTGCAAGTTATAATAACATTTAATACATGCATTTAAGGGGTCAAGCCTGGGTTAAATGTTTTCAATAAATAAATAATAATTATTAGAATAATTTTTTTTTTTTAATTCTTCTCACATATTAATTTTTTTTACATAATATATATGTATTATACATTATATTTATCAATATAAAAAATGTTTATAATGCATTTTTAATCCTGGTTATTAAACTTATAATGATATTAAAAAATTGATTAATTTTTGCAGTTGCCGTAGGATATTGAAGCACTGAATGCATCTTTTAATGTCTAAGTCTTAAAATGTTCATGGAACGTATGTTTACAGACTTATGTTTTTCCTTTTCTGAAAAAAAATTAATAACAATGTATTAAATATAAAAGTTGATAATAATAAGAAAAATAGTGAATGTTATGTACGTATACGTACATAACATTCACCTAAAACTTATCTTTTTAAAAATTGGGCAACATAAGTCCGTATTAATATATATTTTAAAAGTTTCCCCAAAATTTCAAAGTGATTCATCAACCTGGCTCTGAAATATCCTGCGGCAAGTAAGCTAAAATCATTAAAAAACCATTAATGAGATAAATGCATTTAAAGTTTCACTTATTAGATTTAAAGTTTTACTTATTTTATAATTCTAATACCATATTCTTTAGGTATCATACAATTTGTATGTGTAATCTTAATAATATGTATATTTAATAGGTTTATAGTGACTTTTTTCTGGTTTTATTAATATAATACTCAGTATATATTTTTAATATACATGTATTATCTAAAATAACAGAAAGTCAACTTCAAGAATCAGTTTCTTTATAAAAAGAGGAATAAAATTTTTTAAAACTAAAAGAATACTTAGCTATTATTGAATATTAATACATGATTATTTTATATATAATTTATGACTATTTTATATAATAATATTTATACTATGATTATTATATTATATTATATGATTATAATTTTTATTATAAGCATTAAATTTAATTAAAAGTATGTAAAGAATGCAGTAAAAACAAATACTGTTTGACAGTTGTGTACAATATCTCTTTCTCTCTCTCTCACATGACAAGTCTTCCATAAGATTATTGATTTTTCGGATAGCCTTGTCACGTGATAGAGAAAGAGAGAGGCATATATAGTATTACAGCTGTTAATGGAAGTGTGCACCAGCCACACGTTTGTAGTTCAGTTTTGTACTATTATAATATTAAATAGAATTATATAATATATTATATAATATCTAAATAAAATAAGTAAGAAAAACAAGTGGTTTATAAAACTGCATAAACAAATTATATCAGATAAGTATTTGCATAACCTTAAATTTATATTTTGTTTATGTCAAGAAATTGATTCTTTGTTTCTCCATTTCAGCATAACCAATGTGTCAACACTTAGATAAACATTATTTGCAGAATACGGATAAAATTATAAACAAGTGTTTTTTTATGCTCTGTGTATTTGTGCTTAGTGTAATATTATGTGGTTGAAGTTATTTTATGTGTATTTGTGAAAGTGTTACAAACCTCAATATGCTCCAGTGGAATAAAAATCATCATCAGGGTAATGTCTTTTTCTCCTAGCTTTGCGTGCTTCATGTGTGGATGCTTCAAGTTTTCTCTCTGCCCAAAATAATCGATCTTCATCAGAAGAATGAGCCCACTTAATTGTTGAAGATACTGTTTTTACTCCTAATCTCTTCAAAACTTCAAGAAGTGCTTTTTTACCATCATTGAAGGAAATGACAGCTAGATAGACTCCTATTTCCAAAACATTCAAGCCACTGAATGAATGTTTTGGGACAAATTTCCAGATATTTTGATTAAAACTCTCATTATTATTTTGAGTGTAACCGCCAATGCACTTTTCAAGTAAATCTGGTTTTGTCAAGTCTTGATAAATGGGCTTTATTGCATCCATCACGGCAACAGGAAAGTTATCTGTGTGTGATAAGTTTTTTAGTGTTTTTTTTACCTTTGCCACTTGCCATTTACACCAGCTCGTTGGTCTTTTTGGGCATAAACTGTGTTGAGGCTTATCATCTGTTGAAATTTTGTGATAAAATGTTGCCCATATGGCGTTTGACATATCTTTCACTAAACTATTATGGCCTCTGATAGCATTGCCATAATATTTAGTCAACTTATCTATTCTTTGAGCTGTCAGTCTATTCGCACCACTAATACCTTTCTTGTCACTCAGTTTTTTGCCTGCCAAACTTTGTTTCAATTTTCTTAACCTCGTACCCATTCTCTTCTGTACATGTCCAATACATTCTTTTTTCTTAATTATAACATCTTTTCCATAAGGTTTGACATCGCACAAAGCTTTATAAACTTTGGAGTCTCCATCTCCAATATAATTAGTATATTTTATGCCATATAGTGATTCAGACCTTTTAAACATTTCTACAATACCGTCTACTTCCATCTTGCCAGAACTACCAGTATGGTTGGCTGAGCAATTAATTTGATGTACGTTGTACCACTCTCTATATTCTTCTGTGTCTTCTTCTGGTCGCAATTCACATGCTCTGCAAAAAGATTGTTTTGGAGAAACGTCAATTACTTTGAAGAGAATTGAATCCTCGCTTCCTCCAAGAACCATCACCTGATACACTTATATGGCAATTCTGACTCGTTGAATCACATATTTGCTCGACAGCTGCTTTCATAGACTCTTTACCAACTTCTTTACAAACATTTTTTATCTCTGTATTAATAATATCATAATTACTGTGAGAAACTGGACTCGGCAAATCCATATTTCCACAAAAAGTAACTAAACCAGCATGCCCATGACCAAGAGTTCTCATTGTGTACACTATACGTCTATTTATTTCATAAGCATTACTTTTTTTTCCAACTTTTCTGCTCGAATCACTAACCAATACCTTATAACAGTTGGTACATGTTATTGTTATTTTACTTCCCAAACCTCTCACATCAACTTCAGAAAATTGAACTGTACCATGACAACTTTGACAAACTAAAAATTCTTCTAATGTTGGGAAAAGTAGTGATATATCTATAATTCTATTTTGTGTGCTACTTTCTTCAATGGTATCAGTTTTTAACTTTTTACTTGATCTGGATTGTAGCTTTGGTGTTGTGAATTCCATCGATGTTGATGGAAGTGCATCGCAGTTGGTTCTTACTGTTGTTGATAATTGTTCATTGTCTGGTAAAGCATTTGATTGAGCAACTGGTGTTAAAAGTTTTCTTTTACGGCATATGTCTCTTTTCTTTCTTCTTCCAAATCTTCTTTTTTTATGAGCAGATGTACCAGGTATTCTATTCCTTGAGTCTGGCATTTTTTACTGCTCTCTTTTTGTATAAATTTATAATTAATTTCTTAAAACTAATAAAATTTAAAGTCAAAAATATACTTTTAATTTAAAATCCACTGAGTATTTACTAAAATAACGTAAATATTTTATCAATGCAGAAAATCTTTACTTCAAATAGAACTGTACGTATTTGTGCAGTGTATTAGAGTAAAAGGAATCATTTATTTATTAACTGTTAAATTTGAATCGTATGGTAAAGTAGATTTATACTCTACCATACTCTACGCTTGATAGTTGCTTCGTTTAATATACTTGTATGTAAACGTCGAAAACCTCGCAATTATTATTTTAGATATAATTAAAATAAAATGTTTTTTTTTGCAAAAATATTTTTAGACAAAAAATGTCCGTTATGCTTACTTTATTTCAATTATAACTTGCGAAAAAATTTTTTGTTTTTTTCAAATTTTGGGATAATGTTTTATGTAAGAAATACTTTAAGAAAAGTTAATAAAAAAAAATCGATTTTTTGAGCAGTTAACCCAGGCTTGACCCCTTAATAACTTTTTTTCTTTTGCATGTTAGAATAATAACTATTTTATCGAAAGCAAGTTATAAAATTCAAAAATTTGTATTTGAATCAAAGTTACAACCGAAAAAGTCAGCGCGCATAACGAAAACGGGACATTTTTTCATTAAATTTGCAATAACTTTTGATCTAAACAAGATATTTAATCAAACCAAAATCGAGAAAATTTGTAATAAAAATATCTTTGTTTTTCTATAGTTAAAAGGTTTAAATTACTGTCAGAGTGGCTTGTAACGCGGTTTAAATAATTAATTTGTTAATAACAATTTATCTACAACTTTTTCAGACTTCTTCCCAAAAAATTCGGATTCAGCAGGCAAAAATGCTTTCGAAAAGGTGACAAAACCATACCTGGCGCCTAGACTATAAGTGGTATTAGGACGAAATACCACGTTACAACAAAAAAACATAAAGAAGATAAAGAATTCGTAAATAAACATAAAGATATAATAGTAACATACTCTGATAAAGATAATACTACAGTCATCATGAATAAAATGGAATATATCAACAAAATGAAAGTTTTATTATCAGATAGTATTACTTATAGATTTATATAAAAAATCCATTAAAATCACATCAAAATTGTACTTATAAATTTCATAAAAAGTGGAATGTTAAGGGTTATCTGGGTAAAAAATATAAACCTTCACGATTAACATAAACTAACACGGCATTAACAAAATGTTACGGACTACCGAAAATTCACAAAGAAAATGAACCTTTAAAACCAATAGTATCTACAGCAGGATCTCCAAATTAACCGATCTAAGCTTCTTTTTTTTAAATCACATTTATTTAATATCAGCTTTCTTTTAAATTTGGAATTGAGTATCTATCATTATTTGTTTACGAGTTATAAGCGATCAAAGTAGAAGTCATTTTTTTTACAAAATGGGCTTTAGTTAGCCATAACTTGGGTAAATTAACGCATTAGGGTCTAAAAATCTGGCTTTCCTCATATTTTTATATTACAAAACATATCCTAAAGTTTGGTTAAGGTCTGCGATCCGAAGACCGTGGCCACTCCTAGAAAGTTGAATAATATTCGCATTACATTTTATAATAATATTTTATATTTATAGGTGACCAAAGTTAATTTAAAAAGATATCGACGGCTGATAGATAGAATATGCTATCTCGCAGTCCGGTTGAAGAAGCTGCTACCTCGGAGCCCGGTTGAAGAAGGTGCTATCTCGGAACCCAGTTGAAGTAGGTGCTATCTTGGTGCAAGTCTTGACGTGACACTTCCATTATACCGGCGGGTGCTTATTGCCTGCTTTTGTAAGCTTGGCATTATTTACAAGCTTTTTATTATTGGCATATGTCTATTTATTTTCTTGGCTAATGGTAAAACGTAGCCAATCTTGCATAGATTTTGTCTATACCTAAGTGGTCTGCTTGCGGCGTATAATGGGCTTCATAAAGGGCTTTTGTTTGATCGTTTTGTAGTAAAATGAGCATCTAGGTTGGGTATGAGGGAATCTATCAGCGGATTGGGTCGGTGGGCGTATAGCAGGTAATTCTGTATTCTAAGGTCAGGGTACTTACTACGAAACTTGGTCATGACTAATATTTGTGTCTGATACCAGGAATCGCTGCTGTCTAATACTACGGCTGTTGCTGCTTCTGAATTCTCATATGCTCGATATAGTGCATCCGATACTTTATGTAATACACTTTGCGGTGTACACATATTATATTATAAATCCTTAATACTATGCAGTCAGAGAAGACTGTGGTGATCCGTTACTACCGTCAAGTCCTCTCCTTGCAGATAACTCTTGAGTCGGTCTACACAACATAGCCAGGCTTAGCATTCCTTTTCCGTGTAGTTTCGCTTGGCTTTTCTGAAAGTTCTGCTCACGTAGTAAATCGGATGCTCTTTACCGTTTATTTCCTGTGTCAAGACTTCGGCTATCGCATAATAGCTGGCATCAGTTTAGAGGAAAAATGGGAGGAAAAAATGGCGTTCAACTAAAACGGGGGCTTAGGTGACGGCCAACATCATCTTCACTAAAATAAAATAAAATAATAAAGTAAAATAATTCAAGGGTGCTCCGTATTCTGCTAATTGGTTGATAAATTGGGACTACCACCCGATCAATTCAGTAAATCTTCTATGCTGTTTTAAGTCAATGGAGGCTGGGTAGTCTAATATCGACTTAAAGTTGTAATTATTAGTTTTAAAAGCTACTGAAACTATTTTCAGTCACCGAATGTTGTTCTTAAAAGTTTTTCTTTTGGAACGTTGTAGATGCGTTTACTAGACCGTAGGCTACGCGGGTAAATTGGAATAGACCTTTTCCTGGGATATCAAGATTGTTATTTCTCAGCTTTCTGGAGTTAGGCAGACTTTGTGATAAGTTTGGGACAGATCTAGTTTGCTTATATAGCAGCTTTCTCTTATCTGGTCAAATATATCGTCCATGTTTCCCAAGCGATAAGCAATTTTCTTTGTAACAGCATTGACCTACTGGTAATCAATGCAGAAGCGCTATTTCTCGTTCCCTTTATGAACAATAACGGGGCAGCTGTACCATGGAGTATAGGAAGGTTCGATGATGCCCTCACGTAACGTTCTATCGACCTCCGCAAAAAGCTCTGCTCCTTGGGAGCCTGTTTTGTGGATGTTGTGTTTAGGTTGGTAGTGCCTAACGTCTCGGGAGCTGTGGGAATCATCTCGTCAAGAAGGTGCTGTAAAGTTTTTTCTTGGAAAGGGGTAGCTCATTTAAGGCCTTCGATGCTATTTGATCTGCATTAGTTGATCTGCCAGCGAAAGTGAAGGTTTCAATTGATCCAATATGCTTCGTATTGTGAAAGATATGTCCAAATATCTTCATTTGGACTTTACCTGCGATTCTGTATTATTTACCATAAGTTGCTTTGAATTTGAATCAGCTGCTCTTTTATCTCTTAAACTAATCCCATGCTTTATCGTCAAACACGGATGGGAGAGCTTTAACTATATCGTCCTTCGTAGTACTTTTTCCTCAAGTGAATAGCGAATCCTGAAGATTGCTGCAATTCAAATAATTTCTGCTTGTTTGTATCAAAAAGTTTGCTTGCTGCTGCAGCTGTGAGTATTGGCGATATATAAAGGAAGAGTTAAGTCAAAAAACTTTTTTTGTTTTTCATCTTTACGATCTAAAACACTTGTGGCATGTCTGTAGTAAAAATATAAACTTTTCTGGAAAATTTCAACAAGATAGAATCATTTTGAGCAAAGTAATGCAGACGAATGTATCATAATTAGCGTATCAAATGCTCCTCGTGGCACATCAACTTTTTGATTTAATTGACATCTTTTGTGATTATTCTTTCAAGTAATCGTTTAAACTTTACACAGGCTTTTTTAATTCACAGGTTTTATTTAATTATATAATTTATTAAAAAATAAACTTTTTAAAACATTGCCAACTTTACATAAAAAAATTAATTTTTAAATAATATAATTTTCTTATAAACAAAAAACTGTTAATTAAAAATCTTGCATTATTTAATGGGGTTATGACTGTACAATCCATATCAAAAGTTAATTTTATTATTTAATCAGTTGTATTTACCATAAATTTTCTATAATCCTGTAAAATATACTGTTCTATAGTAAATAACGGTATTACAATTCAAAAAATATCCATAAAGTAGCAAAAAGCGAGATGCTGTCCAAATTTTATGAGACTATACCTCGATATAGATATACTAATAACGTTAACATCAAACTTTAAACGCCTAATACTTAAAATCGAATACCGTTTGCCTTTTGGAGTTTTATCTATGTTATTTTACATACCACAATAAATTTTTTTTCGGAAAATAAATACCGCTTACCTATCCGAAATATTAATATCATATTAACTATAGTAAAATATACCCATGAGAATTTTTTAACCGAATTTTGTAGAAAATCGAGTAATGTCACACCATCAAATTATTCAAAAAACACAGATGTAAAATGTAAATAAAACGAGTTATGGTTCTGCGTAGAAATTGAAAACATTCGTTGAACGATTCAAATTCGTGTAATAATTTGTAATCGCACAAATTTTCTTATTCGCTCTTCTTATTCGATTTTCTTATTCGATGAATGTGCGTAGAGCAAAGATATCACATGAGATCTCATGGGAGACAGTTTTTCAAAAGTTAAAAAAGGCAAATATGTCTATAAAATGTTTCAAGTCATGTGTTTTCCGATGTATCATCCGGATGGTAACACCTAAAGGCACACTTAAACTTAACAAAGATAAGAAAGACGTTGAAAATGAGTGAAAAAGCGGCACCAGTGCAAGCCGCACAAAAATCTGCATTATTGACATACTACTTGATAGAAAGAGAAAAGAGTGAGTTAACTCACTGATTTTTTCATGAAGCTTGGAATCAACCAAAAAATAATAATAATAAGCATACTTGTACGCTGGCTACGCTGGTTTGGGATAATTTTGCTATAATATTTTAATTCGCTTTACTTAGTGTTGAGATATTTTTAAACAAATGTTCTTTTACAACATTTTCTGCTTTGCTCATGGGAAAATTTCAATGAGAAAAAAATTTTATTAAGAATACTTGTACTAGATAATTTTATTTTTTTTAAAGTAAAATTGTAATATTTGTGAAAAAAGTATTAACAATGAATTAGTTTATATACTTTCGTATTTAAATATAAACATATTGAAATCTTTCATATCTAATATATTTTAAATATAAACCATCAAAATATTTTATAAATGCAAAAGCGCATTGTTCTTATCGGGCTCAAAACGTCAAAAACTATCTTGCTCGATTGCATTGACAAGAATCTTATAACCTCAATGCCAGTGCTAGCACCTTCACGACTCGCAAGCCCGAGATAGGACTTTCATGCTTTGAACAAACGAGATAGCATCTTCTAGTTTCGGCCAACTTCTGCCACCATCTTGTTTATTCCGCGAGATAGGACTTTCTAGCCCTTATTTCTCAGTTAATTATTTACTGCTTACATTTTCGATTAAGTATCTACTACTCTTGCCGCGTGGGTTAACGCCTTACAGTTAGGACGCCTCGACATGTGTTTATATCATTGGCAGTTATATAATACATTTTGAAATATTGTAAGCTTATATACCTATGTTTAATAGTCACATTGACTCGAATAATTTTAAAAGATAAAACAATATTAATTAAATGAATAAGTTATCGTATATCATCCTTATAGTTACTCAATAATTTTTTTACGTATGTATAAAATAATATGTGTCATGTATAAATATTAAAAAAAGAATAATGAAGTGAGTAAATTAAAAAACAGTTACATTTAAGTGGATGCTCTATCATTCTCTATCCTTATTGAAGTTACTGAATAATCATTTTTTATTTTCTATAAAGCCAATATGTATGTTCGATAGTTTATCAAGTGTATAATATTTAATAATTATATGAACTATAAAACTTATAGGATGATTTTCTTTCCAACGTTAAGTGAAGTGATTGTTTTATAGTTATAAGAAAATGCAACCGGAAGATCCCACGACAACTCAAGGGAAGAGTTTCAGTTCTCCGCATCACCAACGTCGAACCATCCTCTTGAGATAAATAATTAATTAATTAATCATACAGTTATTAATTGCATTATATTATTTTTATTTTCTTATATTTTCATCTTGCTTTTACTTTAAATAAATTTTTTTCACTTTCATTTTTACTGCTTGATCAACGGGGACGACACGATGAAAATGGTTGCCACCGAGGGAACAAAGTATATATCAATCTAACAATCCTTGACTCGAAAAGATAATTCATTTACTGTTAAAATTAATTTTTAATTATAAATTATAGCATAACTTGCACTCTTCCTTATTTAAAAACAACAATAATAACGTTGCAAGTAAAACGGCTATGTGATTGGTTTACGTTTTGCGCATGCGTCTGGAACATTATAGGTAAGATTTAGCAGCGCGGGAAAAACGTAATGTTTCTATTTTCTTAACAAAATTGGAGGTACAGGAGTAGGAAATGCGCACGGCATGTCCTGTTCCCGTATGCGGCGCGTTTCCTGTGGGTAAAGGTTAAATAAAATAGTCTCCGTGGACCAAACAGTTCAATCAGAATATGAGCAAACGAGAGGAATACCTACTACCCCAAGCGGGCAGCTCCAAACTAGATCATCCTGCCGTCGGTTCCGATCGGGTGCAAGTCCCGGTGGTCAGCGCTCATGGATTTTGGGGGAGGCTACCAACCGCTTAGTTCTACGAACACGTGAGTTTTACCTCTCTTATTCCTTTTTCTAAAATCTAGATAATTATCTAGACAACCAGTCTTGTTCCACCTGACGAAGAGACTTCTTTTGTTTCTTTCGGTTGCACTGCTTGTGATTATGATTAGTGCAACCGGAACATGTTAGGTGCGAGTGCAAACGCAAACCGTAAACCAGTCGCCGCGGGATTACGGTCGCCTTTCATCGTGTAGCAAACCTCTCACCTCCTCTGTCCAGGAGGTGACCAAGGATCTAAGAATTAGCTACACCATCTGAAAGGCATCTTCCAATAAGTTGACGTTTCTTTTAATCGACTCTGTCGTTACAGAGGATTTTGATTCGGCAGATTCATCGGTACTTCCGACAGTACATAAACATAATCATTGTCGCAGCTCAGCCATTGTTATTTAATAATTGAGTCAATATTATTTTATTTTATAATTTGGTTAATTTATCTTGTCTGCCCGCTTCCCATCGACATATTCATATTTAATTTTATTGTCGCAAATTAAGGATTGCCCGAATCCTTTGCACCTTAGTATCAGCTTCCTGAAAATACGAAGGCATCAACCCGGCTACAATCATCCCCAGGACTCTCAGAAATTGTAACCTTTTATCGGTCTTCCCGAGTCAAATTATTTAAGATGAAGGTAAGAAGGAAAAAGTTAACACATTTTTTCTCTTAGTTCTTTATCCAAAATTTGAGAAGAAAACTATGAAAAAAGAATTGCATCTGAAATGATGCATATTAATTTGCAAAATAATTTTATTAATAAACAAGAAGACTTCATTAAATTAAATAAGCAGTATCCGCACATTATATTTAAAATGAAAGAACGTTAAATTAAGTCTGATGTATTATATGTAATGTGAATAAACGAGTGCGTCATCAATAGAAAAAAAGTAAACATTGGCTTGCTCGCGATTTATCACTGCATATAAGAGAGCGCGAATCGTATGTATTTCTTATATAGCCGAAATTTTCGTCGTGTATACACTAATTTGACGTTTCCTTGTTTACAATGAGGAAAAAAAAACGAAAATTTAAATCGACTTTCGACGAATTCCTATTGTATACTGACTGCGACATTGATATTAGAAGGTATTATTTTCAATTTCTTTTTATTATATTCCATTTTTTCTCATTATTATCCGAGACGTAATTAAATTATTGTAAATAAATTTTCAGTCTGAAGAGAGTGGCAGTAACCACCGAAAAGTTACTAAGGGAAAAAATGTGTTAACTTTTTTCTTCTTACCTTCACCTTTAATAATTTGACTCGGGAAGATCGATAAAATTCTACAATTCTGTATTAAAAAACAACCAAGTGATAAAATCAAATAATCAAAATTTTTTTAATTTTTTTATTACAATTTTAACACAATCTGTTTCGGTCAAGTGGATTAAAATCACATTTAACAGTTACTGTTAAAATTTCAGCCGGTTGCATGAAATGATTCCTGAGATATCCTCCAGTAAGTATATTATAGAAAAAGATCGGTGTACGAAGTCTCATCTCATAGTTAATTAAAATAGTTATTTTGCACATAAATTGGCCAAAAATTGTAAATAAAAGTCAATAATAATAATATAATTTGGCTTGTCCCCCTCAATCATTTTCTTAATTTAGTTTTAAATTATATGGCAGTATTGAATATTCATGTCACAATTTGAGCATTAAATGTTAATTTTTCATCTTTACTATGTAAGCGACGTAATTATTATGTAAATTTAATAAGTATGTTACAATATATTTTTTGGTTATTAAAGTAGAGACTTAAAGTATGTTTACCTTCCTCGACGTTGCTATCAAGTTGAGTGACCTTGACCGCAAGCCTGTCTATCCTGGCCTGAAGCGAATTGGCCCGATCGCTGAGCCCATGAGCCTCTTTAGCGAGTTCACCAAAGAGGTCTTCGGCGTGTCTAGAGAGACTTGACAGCTGTCTGATAGTATTAGCAAGGGTGCCATTGGTCACCGCTTCGAGCTCCGATGGTAGCGGAAAGTCTTCAGGTATAGTTCCGCGAGCCACGTGCACAGGCTCCACTACTCGCTTTGGAAGTGGCATGACTAATTCTCCTTTACCCTGAATCTTATCCAAGATGTTATGGTTCCTTCAAACTTCTACTCTATCACTTTCTCCCGATTCATAAACCAATCACCGATCTTGTGATACCTAAAAAAATGTAAACTTTATTTTTTCTGTAATTTAGTGTTTTCAAACGTAAATTTTAATGATGTGTTTGTATCTCATGTATTAACCAATTTTAACCCAGTTCAATTTTGATTCTTCATGTTAGAAAATATCGCTCAATTTCAGTTTAAAATAATATTTTTTAAATATTATTGTAGTTAATGTTTGAAAATTTTCAATGTAGATTGAATCTAAATAATACTATTTAAGTGACTATTGTTTGTACATTTAAAGATTGTATATAAAGCTTATTTTTGTTACCGAAAATAATTCTACATGAAATGGAGTTAATTACTACGATGAACCTATTTCCGCTTCGGCAATCATGAAAATAAATATTGCTAATTTATAAATCGAAGTCGAGTGTATCGTCCCATATATAATTTTATTGTATGTTTACATGTTTTTTTGTGAGGTTTTCTTTATTTATTTAATTTATTTATATTATTAAACAATTCACTTGATTAAAATAAAGAAGAAGAAAAAGTGTGACTTTGATTGCTTTATAACTTCTGAGATTATTTTGTTAACTATTTATTTAATCCTATTGCTATATTCATTGATTAATAATGTAATGTTAATTATTATTATAGTTAAGAATTGACACTCCGAAATACTGACAAGTTTTGTTTGAAACGCAATGTGATAATCACTAGGTAACGAATTTTTGTTGTAGACGATTATATTGGCATTATATAAACTAATTAATTATTATTAATAAAGTTTAGCACCTAAAGATGTAAGCAAATTTGTCTCCGAAACGTTGTGCAATTCGATAAATAACTTGACTCGTTAAAGCAATCGATAATCCTACCCAAACTATAAATCTAAGTAATTTAAAAAGACTCATAGCAATAAAAAGTTATTACTCACAATTGGTAGAGAATTGCCTAGTTTGACTCGACAGTACATTAATATTTAGGAAAATGTATTGGCTAACTATTAAAATAAAATTTTCGAATGACTACGGAAGGATTAGTCAAAATTAAGTTTTGAGAGGTATTGTGACCGCTCTCAGATATATTAAATCTTTGGCTAACAAGGGGAGTACTTGACCTCCGGGAAACGGATCGTATCCTAACTTTGGTATGTCTTTTATAATATAAAAATGTGAAGAAAGTTATCTCTTGTCAATGGCCACTTTTACGGGAGTTATTCAACATCTAATAATAATATCAGTAAAAATTACTTTCAATTTGATCGCTCACAACTCGGAAACAAATAGAGATTAACAATCGAACCAAAAACTAGAAGAAAGTTGAGTTTAAGTAAATATGGTTTGAAAAAAAGAAGCTCAAATTACTTATTTTGGAGCAAAGTTTTGAAGAAAATAAGAAATTAAAGATTATTAGGCCAAAAGAAACAAAATTTTTCATAATAAATTTTGGTTAAAATTTCTTTAATTTCTTATTTTTTTTGTAACTTTGCTCCAAATTAAGCAATTTGAGCTTCTTCTTTTTCAAACCATATCTACTTGAACTTAACTTTCTTCTCGTTTTTGATTTAAGTGTCTATCTTTATTTGTTTTCGAGTTATAAGCGATCAAATTAGAAGTAATTTTTACTGATATTATTATTATTAGATGTCGAATAACTCCCGTAAAAGTGGCCATTGACAAGAGATAACTTGGCTTTCTTCACATTCTAGATTTTGTGCCCTCTTTTTCCTGGCAGTTCCTACCGTTTATCCCCTGGGGACTTTAACGGTGTCCACCTACTGCCTATGTGTAGGTGCTTTATCCCTCCCTTAAAAACCTCACCATCTCGCATTCGCCCGGGGTTATGCCCGTGGATGAGGGAAACCTGTGAAGCAGGGAAAACCTCACCCGAGATGGCCGGTGTATTCGAAACATTCTTTTTGGGTGTCAAAGTCACATTGCGTACGTTTCGGCCTTGACACCGAAACTGAATGTTTGACACCTCCCGCTCACGTTGTGAAATGTGAAAAAACATCTAACCCGCCACGAAAGCCAAGCGACCGAGAGCGTCACCCATCCACTTGGGTACCGCGCTCAATACTGCTTAACTTCCGTGACCGGCTGAGGTGCGTCTCCGCCACTCCGCCACCGCGTCGGTCGGCTTTCTTCACATTTTTACATTAAAAAAAAACATACCAAAGTTAGGATAAGATTCGTTTCCCGGAGGTTAAGTACTCCCCATGTAAGTACCGTAAATATTTACTTAAGTACCGTACTGCATATACTAATATGGCGATACACGTAAAAATATTAGAATACTTACATCGTTAGCATGGAGCTTATAATCAAAGAAACAAAAAAATTACATACATCGCCTTTATCTTCAATTTTTACTGGCTTACTTAATTTCTTAGAAGCATGCACGTAGAACCTCAAAAAATTGCTGTA
>CM047426.1:39453812-39846312 GCA_026168455.1 Theocolax elegans | reverse complement strand
CTTCCGATGGACACAGGCACCACTGTTTCAACTACATGTGCTTTGTTTGCAGACACACCGTTCACCTCCGTCGCTGATTAGCCCTGACAGCATAAATAGAGCGACGTTAAATAACAAAAAAAAAAAAAAAAAAAAAAAAAAAAAAAAAAAAAAAAAATTGAAAGAAAAATTGAAATTAGACAGTTTTAGCATTCAAGTACCCAATTCATAGAACCAACAGTTTTATTCAACAGTTATTATTGTCCTAGATAAACTTTTTATCACCTGATTAATTGAATTATACAATGTTTATTTCATCTCATTAATGAAATTTTAAAGAACTATCATATACCTAACAGAAATTAATTTTAATAAAATTTAAGGACTTTAATTAAAGATAAGTTTAATGTAACCGATATAACTTGTTAATTGAGTTTTAACATCTTTTTCATTAAATTCTCTTTTTTAGTATTATTGATAATTGATATTAATTATTATTAATTAAATTTAGATATTATCTGTCTAGAATCCTAAAAAACACTATTTGATGAAAAAATTATAAAACCCCAATTCACAAGTTTCGTCGGTTACATATTCATGCACATTTAATATAAGTTCAATAAGTTGATATTATTAAATAAACATATTAGAATCCAAATAATTAGACGGAAAAAGTGTTATCCAGGATAATAATTGTTGAATAGAACTGTTGGATAGTATGAAATAGGTATTCGAGTGCTAAAACTGTCATTTTTCCAATTTTTTATTTTTACAATAAATTCGATTTATTCTATCATTGATTTAAATCAAGATCTCATATTAACTCAAATTTTGTTGAAAATCTATTGTTTCAAAGAATAAGTTGTTTCAATCAGAGCCACATTGATGTTGCCATACAGATCAAAATCAAAACTAACAGAATGAGCCATCGTATTACAACCAATCTTATTACTGCAAATTAGGCATTTATAAAAGTAGTAAAAAATTCTATTCAGCGTTTCAAACTTTTTTCTCATTTCATGTGTAATGCAAAATGTTGACCTATTTTGAGGTATATATTATCAAATATGGTGAATAGTGGAATATAGGAAATGAAACTGTTGTTTCAACTTGCATAACTCAGATGTAAATTAATATTAATATTTAGAATTTTATTTGCATTTCTCATTGTTTCATTTAAGTGGATTATAATCATACGTTGCTAGTAATGTTAAAATTTCAGCTA
This sequence comes from Theocolax elegans, assembly GCA_026168455.1. NCBI lineage: Eukaryota > Metazoa > Arthropoda > Insecta > Hymenoptera > Cerocephalidae > Theocolax > Theocolax elegans. Next base: position 39,845,108 of record CM047426.1, on the reverse strand, counting down.
ATTCGATAAAGTGGATTCTGAGATATTTTTCGTATTAATTTATTAAATAATAAATTATTTAAAATACGTAAAGCAATTAAATAATTAAATAATTTTAAGGCTTGACATTTCTTTATCGGCCATTTTGTAATCTTCCGATTCTCTTAATTTTGTCGCATATCAATGTGTTCAATAACAAATTAATCGACCAATATGCGAGTTTGTTTACATTTTCGATTTCGTCTTCCTCTCTCCGTGCGCTTCCTCCACGCACCGCTTTCGGTCTCACTGCACCGCTCATTGCCGGCTGCCGCACTTTGATTGGCTCGAAATAATAATGTGTAACTAACAATATATTAATAAATAAGCTCCAAATCAAAATTTGTCTAATAGAAAAGGTGTTTTGAATTTTAAGCTTTATATGTGTGCGAAATTAACGGAATGAATTTTTGAACACACTGTATTTATATATATATATATATATATATTTTCACGCTACACTGGGGATCAGGGTTCAGGTGAATGATTACGAACTGATTAAAATGAATTAAACTTTTATTAAACGGTTAAACAATGACACGTAGTGGGGGTGGGTGCCAACCGCGTTTATACGCGACAAGAAAGTTAATTGATAACTTCCGGGTCATCGTAGCTATTTACCGCTGTAGGGGGAGGGAAAAAGAAGGAAGGAAATCAGGGTCCCACATGCATTATCTCCAGTACTCGGCGGTACCGTCAGCAGCGGAAATAATAGTCACCAACCTCTGTATGGCGCAGATTGGAGACACGTCCCGTTATTAGACTCTCTCGCTCTCTTTCTCTCGCACTCTCGCTCAATCTCTCGATAGGTAGCTACGGCTGTTTGGTATAATAGTTAACTGGTCAAGACGGCGGACCATAGTGCTCTGGCTCTAGGCGTTCTCGAGAGCCGTGATCGTTCCACGCGCCTACGCGATACGCATCGTGGACGCAGTACATCGATCTCACATCGCTCTCTATGCTATAGCGGCGTAAGCCAGCTGTATAGTGTGTAATTTCCTGGTGCTGTTGAAATGTTTACGATGCTGAGATAACTTCTCTGCAGGTAATAATTAACTCGTTCCATCGTCTCGTCCTTCCACTAATTAGTACGGTGTGAGTTTCAGGCACCAGCCCACACGCCACTGCGCCACCGCATCGCTGCCCGGAGCCGCCTCGATCCTGCCCCCAAGACGACGTCGAACTACGGTGACCGATAGTTAGCTCCACATACAGCTCCAGTTAATTGCTTAGTTGTGGGTATAACGTGGGTATGCATATTCATTTAGTGTATAGTTTAATAGATATTATGGACACATTGTTTATGTATAGCAACCTAACATCATTTTGTTGGACGATAATATCAAAAGAGTAAATTAATATTTCTTAATTCTTATTAAATATTCATTACTGTTTTGCATTTTTTCTATCTTAATTTACATTACTGAATTGTAGTTCACAATAATTTTTTAACTTTTATATTAATAAAAAAGATAATTATTATAAATTGTAAATTTTAAAGGAAAATACATTCTAAATCAAATATTATAATTAAAATATTAAATAAAAATTTTACACATAAAAAATTATTTTCACACGATGCAAACACATACCACGTACCTCAACACTCACGGCTACCGAGACAATTCGATAACAAATAATCCGAACTTATATTTAAATTCAAATGTATTTATTGGTATAAACAGGTTTATTATTTTTAATTGTAATTATACCTACTATTTACCCTAGTAGAAATTTACCATTTGAAGATTAAATAAAACTCTAATTTTACCATTAATTGGGCATTTATTGGGTATTTTATGACACTTGGCCATTTTTTGGCATAACAAACGTTACATTTATGGTCAGATTTCTACTAGGGTTATTAATACTGTTTTATATATACAACTTAATATTTATTTACTCTTTTGAAATCGAAGTCCAACAATTTATACTTTGCAAAAGAGTAATAATCGCAATTTACATTTTAGCTAAAGTATAAAATCCACTATTTACTCCTTAGAAATTAGTGTCCGAAAATTTATACTTTTCACTAGAGTAAGTATCGCAATTTATACTTTCGCCAAAGTATAAAATCCACTATTTAATCTTTAGAAATTAATGTTTGAAAATTTATACTTTTCAATAGAGTAAATATAGAATTTTATATTTTAGAAAAGTATGAATTGCGACTTTACACTTCCACAAAGTAGAAAATCTCAAATTTGCCCTTTTCAAAGTGTAAATTTAGTTGCTTACTCTCTTCAAAAGAGCAATTTTAGTAACTTACTCTTTTCAGAAAGAGTAAAGTAACCTTTTTGTACTTTTAAAGTACAGTTTTTACACTATTGGGTTTAGAGTGTACAGCTGTACATATATTTCCTTGATTCTTGTCCGCTTAATATGTGCTTTTACTAATTATCTTGATATTTTATAACTGCATAGTGGTTGGCGTTGGGAGTTCCATGGTATGCAGCCTGGATGTGCCTATTCATCTGGCCTGCTTTCTTTCGCTTATTTGAAGGCTGGACTTCTATGTAAAGGAGGGCCCTCGAGACTTCTTCTCATTAGTTTATCGACTCTCTTATTGAAACCTCATCAAGGTGCCAGACCTAGAGCAGCCTGCCTGATGCCCGATGAGCTCGCCCACGCATTTAACGCCAGGACAACTCTAGTGCTACGACAGTGTTTGTGTATCTAGTGTAGATTGGGATTAGGTTTTTCGTATGCCAGAGTAGGCAGAATTTAAGTATTTAGAATTTGTGCGGGTAGGCAAGTAATAGGGTCTAGGTTATGACAAGGGTATTTAGGGCTCAATGTGTAGTTGCTTATATTATATTTGAAATGTGCAAAGCACATTGTCACACGCTGTAAAAAGGCCGTTATGACAAACAATGGCCTAAATTACATAAGAGTATCTCGCTTACTCTCAAAGAGCTTGTGACGACCGGTCGTCATAAGCCCCTTCTATCTCTTTTTATCGTGCTAAAGTAGTATCTTCCCTCTCTTTACCGGTCGCCACAACGGCCATTTCACGTATTTATATGTATATATATATATATATATATGTATACACCGAACCCTACACCGATGTACCTGCATTAGGTCCGTAATTGGGCCCATGAGGGACCGTTTTGGACAATATTTCGACATATGGATGCATTAGGTCGATAAGTCAATTCCATAGTGGCATATATATGTGTGTGTGTGAAATCGAAGATGAGAAAAATGAATATTACTATAACTGTTGGAGTATGTTTTAGAGGTGTCCCGTCGTTCTCCTGAATTTTTTCAGATTTTTCGGGGCCATTATTTTAAGTTACAGGGAGTCAAAGTTGATATTTTAACACTGTTTTACATTTTATGCCCATTTTCATGAATTTGTAGCTCCCAGGGGGTGCATTATTTACTAAAAACATAAATATCACTATATATATATATATAGTTTTCATAGCTTACACCGTCATAGAGTCCCTTCTTTTAAATACTTTTTTGTAAATGAAAATATTATACTCATTTTGGGTTATGTTGGCAAGATAGAACGCATTTTCAGTTACACATCGCCTTAAAGGGTTTTTGTTCTTCAAATTTCGAGGTTACGCTTAAAAATTTATTTCTTCTGCACATTTTTTATTTTTATGACGGGCCACAATATTTAAATGGTTGTTTATTTTTGGATGTTATAATTATTGTATCAAACATTTGTAGTATATAATTTAAAAGAAGGAAAATAAATAATATTTAACAATTTTATATTATAATAATTTAATTATATTTTTAATGAAAATGAACTTTAAAATAATGTATATACTAATAAATAAAAAATTTAAAAAAAAATATTTTAATATTCCGTATTGTAAATTTATACATTCAATTTAACAACTTTTAAAAAATTAGAAATAAAAAGTTATCGTTAAAATTAGTATATGAAATAAGTAAACAAAATCAATTTATCTTGAAAATATTTGCAGTAAACTTGACAAGTCAATTTGTGATTATTACTTTATATTAGTACCGGAGAACAGAGCAATAAATTCTCATTGGTGATAGCTTTCTATGCACTCAAATAATTTTTTCTCGCTTCGCTCGGGTGCAAACATCGGTTCGGGGTGAAATAACTTTTTTTCTTATAATTGTGAGTACTGTTACAGGAAAATTTTATTTTGCCCACAACTGCAGCAATGTACTATCTCGTTCGCTCAATGTCAGCACAAAATGAAATCTTTCCGCAATTCGTTAGGGAAAATAGTATACGATACGCGTGCGCAGAGATCACTCGCACACGAGTCGGATTTGCCACCCGAGCGAAGCGATAACTTTATATACTTTGGCTCGCTTCGCTCGGGCGGCAAATCCGACTCGTGTGGGAATCACCTATTTTGTGCACTTGCATCTTAATATACAATTTGGCCCTCCACCCAATAGAAAAAAAAACATATATATATATATATATATATCAGAGATTCCATGTGAAGTGATCCAGTTCAAAAAAAGGATTTTGTTTTAATGTATGGAATTAGTAAAAAAAACTACTTGAATAGAGAGTAGCTAAATTTTTAGAGCTGAATTTCAAATAGAACCAGAACTATGCCCAGTCAGAAAATTGAAATTTATGAAAAAAATGAATTTTTGGCCATTTTCATCATTTAATAATTCAAAATTTAACAATTTATGAACTTATGTATAATATATACAATGTAAGTACTTATTACCTCACGATTTTCTTCAAAAAGCTCACATGTACTTTATTATTCATCCTAGAACGCCAATAATATATTTGTTTTATATTATAAAAAATTTCAGGTATTTATCCAATTATATAACAGGTATAACTAGTTATACCTACTGTTTTGTATTTGTAAACAGTTTAAAGATTAAAAAGTATCACTGACTAACACTAAACAGTATATTTTAGTGTTATTGTGGAATAACAATGCCCTATTGTTTGAATGCTAGTATACGGTTAATATGTTTTTTTTCATAAAGAGTATCCGCTCTCTTTTTTTTTCAACAAATTTGACTAATAAAACTTTGCATCATTTTGAAGGTAATTAATCATCGATTAATTAGATTTTTGAATGGATATAAATTTTTTTTTCACTAGAATTCAGTACGAGTGTTCTAGAGGGTAATTATCATCGGCCCGTAGCAGTGCCAAGTCGTAACGAGGTGCGGAACACCCCCAAATAGGGCATGGAATATTTAAAACTATGGCCTTTTTTTCTATCAAAAATACCCCGCTGTAATTCAGTACGAATACTATAGATTCTAACCGACCCACAGCAGTCCCAAGTGGTAACGAGGTACGGAACACCCCCAAATAAGGGGTGGAAATTTTCAAATTAAGCCTATTTTTTTCTATCAAAAACACCCCCCCTGCAATTCAGTACGAGTGCTCGTGAGCAGCAACACTTCAAAAAAAAAATTTAATTTAGATTGGTTATACTTACAAAATTCCTATTAAAAAATCTTTAATTCTCCACAAAATAATAATAAATATATGAATATATCGAAGAAATATTCGAAATAGCGTAAAACCGAACTATACGTATGAATAAATACATAGGTATGCTTACACACATAACAAATAAATGACGACAGATGCAAGTCCCTTACCAAAGTAAAAAAAAATTATGAACTCAACGTTCAATACAAATAGTTCTAGGTCCCGGATATGCTATGTTCGGTATTTTTCCAAAATAGCGGACGGTGTACCTGTATGAGGGAAAATGCTTTGCAAATTTTCTATATATGCGATTATTTACGAGAATTTCGAATATATGTATGACAGTCAATGTCAGATATTATTCTGAATTTTTCTATGCCCGTAACATTTCCAAAATGGCGATCAACGTACTAGTAGTGGGGGAAAATGCTCTGTAACTTTGCTATATATAGGACTACACACGTGGATATGAAATCTATATAAGACAGTGAAAGTAAGATGTTACATGTATTTTTTCAAAATTTTTCTATGTCCGGAACATTTCCAAAATGGTGGGCAACATACTAGTGGTGTATGAAAATGCTTTGTAATTTTGCTATTTATAGGATTATCCACGCGGATTTAAAATATAAGTAAGACAGTTAAAGTAAGATGTAACATGAATTTTATCAAAATTTTTCTATATCCGGAACATTTCCAAAATGGCGTCGATGTACTAATAGTGGGGGTAAATGTTTTGATACTTTGCTATTTATGGAATTTTCCACGTGGATATGAAGTATATGTAAGACAGTGAATATAAGAAGTTACCTGCATTTTTTTTAAATTTTTCTCTGTACGGAACATTTTCAAAATGGCGTCGATGTAGTAGTTGTGGAAGAAATGCTTTGTAACTTTGCTATTTATAGGATTATCCATGTGGATTTGAAATATAAGTAAGACAGTGAATGTAAGATGTAACATGAATTTTTTCAAAATTTTTCTATCTCGGGAACACTTCCAAAATGGTGGGGAACATACTAGTGTTGGATGAAAATGCTTTGTAACTTTGCTATTTATAAGATTATCCTTGTGGATTTGAAATAAATGTAAGACAGTAAATATAAGATGTTAATGAATTTTTTCAAAATTTTTCTATGTCCGGAACATTTCCATAATGGCTTCATTTAGATAGATAATTCTATAAATAGCAAAGTTACAAAACATTTTTATCCACCACTAGTACATCGACGCTATTTTGAAAATGTTCCCGACATAGAAAAATTTTGAAAAATTCATGTTACATCTTACTTTAACTGTCTTACTTATATTTTAAATCCGCGTGGATAATCCTATAAATAGCAAAATTACAAAGCATTTTCATACACCACTAGTATGTTGCCCACCATTTTGGAAATGTTCCGGACATAGAAAAATTTTGAAAAAATACATGTAACATCTTACTTTCACTGTCTTATATAGATTTCATATCCACGTGTGTAGTCCTATATATAGCAAAGTTACAGAGCATTTTCCCCCACTACTAGTACGTTGATCGCCATTTTGGAAATGTTACGGGCATAGAAAAATTCAGAATAATATCTGACATTGACTGTCATACATATATTCGAAATTCTCGTAAATAATCGCATATATAGAAAATTTGCAAAGCATTTTCCCTCATACAGGTACACCGTCCGCTATTTTGGAAAAATACCGAACATAGCATATCCGGGACCTAGAACTATTTGTATTGAACGTTGAGTTCATAATTTTTTTTTACTTTGGTAAGGGACTTGCATCTGTCGTCATTTATATGTTATGTGTGTAAGCATACCTATGTATTTATTCATACGTATAGTTCGGTTTTACGCTATTTCGAATATTTCTTCGATATATTCATATATTTATTATTATTTTGTGGAGAATTAAAGATTTTTTAATAGGAATTTTGTAAGTATAACCAATCTAAATTAAATTTTTTTTTTGAAGTGTTGCTGCTCACGAGCACTCGTACTGAATTGCAGGGGAGTATTTTTGATAGAAAAAAATAGGCTGTAATTTGAAAATTTCCACCCTTTATTTGGGGGTGTTCCGGACCTCGTTACCACTTGGGACTGCTACGGGCCGATGAGAATTACCCTCTAGATCACTCGTACTGAATTCCAGCCGGGTATTTTTGATAGAAAAAAATAGTAAGTAGTTTGAAGATTTCCATCCTTTATTTGGGGGTGTTCCGCACCTCGTTACGACTTGGGACTGCTTTGGGTCGATCAGAATTACCCTCTATAGTATTCGTACTGGATTGCAGCGGAGTATTTCTGAACGTTAATTTGAAAATTTCCATCCCCTATTTGGGGGTGTTCCGGACCTCGTTACCACTTGGGACTGCTACGGGCCGATGAGAATTACCCTCTAGATCACTCGTACTGAATTCCAGCCGGGTATTTTTGATAGAAAAAAATAGGCTGTAATTTGAAAATTTCCATCCCCTATTTGGGGGTGTTCCGGACCTCGTTACCACTTGGGACTGCTACGGGCCGATGAGAATTACCCTCTAGATCACTCGTACTGAATTCCAGCCGGGTATTTTTGATAGAAAAAAATAGGCTGTAATTTGAAAATTTCCATCCCCTATTTGGGGGTGTTCCGGACCTCGTTACCACTTGGGACTGCTACGGGCCGATGAGAATTACCCTCTAGATCACTCGTACTGAATTCCAGCCGGGTATTTTTGATAGAAAAAAATAGGCTGTAATTTGAAAATTTCCATCCCCTATTTGGGGGTGTTCCGGACCTCGTTACCACTTGGGACTGCTACGGGCCTTGCAGCGGGTATTTCTGATAGAAAAAATAAGCGTTAATTTGAAAATTTCCATCCCCTATTTGGGGGTGTTCTGCACCTCCTATTGACTTGAAATTCGTTTTAGGGGTAATACTCGTGTGGACCAAGCTTCTCACTTAGTTTGGGCGGGGTATTTTTTTTTATTTTCTTTATAAAGTGCTGCATTTTAGCGTTGCAAACTTCAGATTCATCCTTTTTTTATTATAAAGGTTTTTATTAATTATAACAATAATCAATGTTTTAAAATAATATAAATGAAATATTTCAACAGATTCTTCTTGAAATTTATAAACTTTTTCACATTTAATGTATATAAAATTTATTTTTTTTCAAAAAATTCAATTTTTTGATTGTTGCAGCTTTGGCACTAATTCAAATTCAGATCTGAAAATTTAGCTACACTCTATTCAAGTAATTTTTTTCTGATTCCATACATTAAGACAAAATTGAATTTTTTAACTGTATCACTTCACTTGAAATCTCCCTTAACCCATTAACGCCCAAACGACCAACATTTTTTTCTTTTTTCATAGTCATTATTTAATATTTAAATCATGCGTTACCATAGTACTGATTTTTTTCGTTATAGTTTTGGATATGTTCTTTCGCATACCGTCGGTAAAATTGACTTAACCCTTTTTTGAAAAAAGTTATGATTTTTTTAATTAAAAAAAATACAGAAAATTTATCGCTATTTTTGATAATTAATTTTTTTTTCATATTATAAAATGTATTTAGATCGTTCGATTCATGAACAAAAGTGCATTGTAACCCAGGTAGATAAGTTTTAGAGATTATTATGAACAACAGTTGTTTGTAAGGTTTCTTCAAAAAAATCAATAGATTTTGAGATAAATAGCTTTAAAAATAGAAATTTTCCTAAAAAATTGAAAATTTCCATTTTTTATGGTGGAATAACTCTCAGGCAAGTTATTTTTAACACCTAAAATTTTTTTTCTACCTTCTGGAAGATATTTCCAACCTATTTTCAAATTTTGGAGCGATTTAAAATTTTCATCGTATCACTTGACGTGAAATAGCCCATATATATATATAAATATATATATATATATATATATATAGCGCGCAAGTTTCTATTTTCGGGCTACGCCTGAGAATAAAAACTTATAAGGCACGACCGAATGTAGCTTGCCCTTCGCGCTCGCACTGTCAATGATATCCATTACTGTAATTTTTACAATTAATATATTTTCCTCGAAGTAGATTTTTTATATGCATTTTAATTTTTGAACTTCTAAACTTTTAAGTAATATGTTATTTAGCAAAGGAAATTGTATCTATGTAGCTTTTATAGGTAATCTGTTGTTTCTTCTTTATATCAATATTTTTTATCTGCTATATTTTACAGTGAATTGCTCGTAATGAGGTATATATACAATCTACATAAACGAGAATAATAAAATTAAATTTTGGTGTTTGAACATCTTACTTTTAATTTCACTAACAAACTTCAATAAATTAATAAAAATATTTGTTGTCATTGTTTTGTTTTCACTTTCACTCAAACTTGAAAAAGGTACGTGTGTAAGTAAATTCAAAATTATCTCTTTACTATTTTTCAATATGCTGAAAAACTTTTTCCATGGACACCTGATGTACATAACGCATGTATAAACGAAAATCATCGGCATGTGGCGCTACTGTGTTGCGTATATCAGTGTTGAAACTTGAACAGCTGATAGTGAGCTACCATGTACGTTTAAGGGGGTATCCTGCTTTGGAAGGCCAAAAAAACCGTTTTTTAGGGAATTTTTTTAAGATAGAAAAAAATAACCAACTCCAGAGAACTTTCAGGAATATTTTGTTATATAATTGAACATTATAAAAAAATTTTTTTAAAGAAAAATATCAAAATGCAGCCGATTAGGCACATTTGTTGGGCAATCCGTAATCCGAGTCTTCTATTGGCGGGAGTGATAGAGCTCTAAATCTTGATCTGAAACAGAAAGCCAAAAAAAATTTCATTTTTATACATGTATTTTCTATTTAAACCAAGAAAAATCCGTAGAAATTGTGAAATTTGAAATTTTTTCCGAATTTGAAGCAAAAAGTGCTTTTTACGAGAAAAAAAAATCTCTTCAATGTGCTGAAAAAGTCTTTTAGAAATTTATTTCCAAAAACCATTTCGATTCATATTGAAGAGTAGATAAAACTGAAGCTAACAAACTTCGGATCGTTACGATAGCTTATTTATTTTTTTTTTGCAAACACGCCCGCCAGTTTAGAAAAAGTGGAAAAACGAAAACTCGAGAAAAAGCGCTTTAAAGTTTATGAACTGGAAAAATGTTAATTTTCGACTACTTACGGCCATAATTCGCTAATCAGCTATTCCTGCGCCATACAATAGACCTTCAGCTTCCTCATGGAACTCATTTTGTTGAAGTTGTTCAAGTCTACGGGACGTACGAGCTTCCTTACTGGAAAGAGACGAACGTCATCCTTCTCGTTCAATCCGTTGTATGTCGACATTATCCGCAAACACTTTACATTGCTAGCCGATTTTCAAATTGAGTAATTGCATGGTATGCAGAACTGCTGAATATCCTTCATTGAACATTCCTGCAGCCACATACGCAGCAATTTCTACGATTTTTTGACCAGAATTGAGATGTTTCGGAGTTATGTGCCAGACAGTGGAGTTGAATAATTCGTTCGAATTTTGCGTGTGTCCACCTAAACATCGCGTCATGAGATCGTCATTCGAAAGTTCTTCGTAGATTGGATGAATATGTTCCTTCACCTTTTTGTCACTCAATCGAGCAGAATGTTTGAAGGATCCAAGACGATTCGTAGCTTCGGCTTTGCGCCATTCACACTAGCTGTCAGTGCCTGTCGGACAATTCTCGTGACGAGGAGATTCATCAGTTGAACAATAAAGATCCAGCGTTGCCATCACAGCCTTCTTCATATCTTGGACATATATTGTCAACTTTTTGATGAGACTCTCTGTTAAATGCTTTTTTCGTCCAAGCTTCTCTTCCTTCCGTTTATTGCGGAGTCGAGTACCAATGCGCTTTTGTACGTGTCCCACGCACTCATTTTTTGTCACAGGCTAATCATCACCATATGGATTCATTTTTACAATACCATTGAAAGTTTTCGAATCACCGTCGCCGATGTAATTCGTATACTTTACTCCAAAATTTTCAACAGATCTCAAAAACATCTCCACGATTGAATCTACCTCCATCTACCCTGCGGACCCATCGTGATTTGAAGAGCATGATTCTTTATGATCATTATACCATTCTTCAAATTCTTCTTCGCCTAATATATTCTTTTGTAAAGTACATGAATGACAATATGCACTTTTTACAATAAGGTCGACTACTTTGCCAGAATAATATGCAATGAGCGTTGCAACACCAAACAATGAAGTAAAACCTCGTTTTTTCCAGGATCCATCGCCAGAAACTTTCAAACAGTCAGCAGATCTATCATGTTCTATATTTTTTTCTTTCTCTTCTTTGACAGCTTTTTCACAAACGCTTTTGAACATTGATTTTGACGCTGTATATAAATGCTGCACAAATTGATCATACGTTGATTTTGCTAAACCTTGACATATATCCATACGTCCACAAAACACATTGATACCTTTTCGTCCAACACCGAAAAGCCTCATAACAAAAACAATTCGTCTATTTATTTCGAATCCAGTGTTTATAAACGGTCCTGAATTTATTTCTCTATGACCACACATACACGATAATACAAATTTGAAACCTAAACCTCGATGTCCGCTCTCTGAAAATTGTATATTTTGTTTGCAAGATCTGCAAATTACGATATCAGAAATTGCAAAAAATACTGTGACAAACTCGATTATTCAATAGCAGTGAGTTGGATGCACAATGATGTTCTCGGTGCTAGCAGTGGCTAATTTTCTCTCGGTACTACTTGTGTTGCACTCTGTATCGTCTGATTCTGTTGTGAATTGATTACCATGGAATTTTCGTTTCCGTGGTTTTGCAGCACGATTACTACTCGATTTGACACTTTTCAGATAACTAGACATGATTATATTGAAGCGCACTCGTCAATAGTCAAAGCAGAATTAAACGCTACGCCACAAACAGCTCTATAGGAAGCAGGTAGACACAGATTATATACCCATGACACATACTAAGGTTCAAAAGACGCTTCTATGAAAGCAAAATATTATTTCGAACAGCTGCTGAACCTTTTCAGGTATATAGTTTCGAGTTTAGAGACGAGGGGAGGAGCGCGCGCGTTTCAGTCTGACCGAGCACTGGCACTTGCTCGATGCCCCATTGCGTTTAGTGCTGTAGCTTCGGAAATAGTACGAATCCGACTCTATAACTTATATATATATATATATGTTCTTATACATATAAGGAATAGATTTAAGAATTAAAAAAAATCGATTTTTTGAACGTTCTAAATCAGGATACCCCTTAAACATAACGTAAAGTTTAACTGGTTTTATAGTTGTACACATTGACAAATATTGCATTTTTTACAATATAGTTTTTTGCTGTTCAAACACTTCAAAACTTCAGAATTTATCGGCTTTGGACGTCTTACCACTATGGGGATCCGACTATCCTCTCTACCAGCGAAGTATAGCTACATAAGCATAGCTGCTTTAACATCCATTTGACGTCGCCTTTCATCTGCGAACGGCGTCTAAGGAAAGCTCTTTACTGAAGAGACCAAAGCTAGACAGCCGTGATCGAAACGACAATTTTAATTTTTAATTTTTGAAAAGGCTTACTCTGGGACTTCCATCAACCATAGTAGACGAAGAGAAGGCCTTGCTTAATAAAGTATATTGGTTCGCAAAGCCCGATAAGTTCTATATATCGGAAAAACAGATCTCAAAAACATCTCCACGATTGAATCTACCTCCATCTACCCTGCGGACCATCGTGATTTGAAGAGCATGATTCTTTATGATCATTATACCATTCTTCAAATTCTTCTTCGCCTAATATATTCTTTTGTAAAGTACATGAATGACAATATGCACTTTTTACAATAAGGTCGACTACTTTGCCAGAATAATATGCAATGAGCGTTGCAACACCAAACAATGAAGTAAAACCTCGTTTTTTCCAGGATCCATCGCCAGAAACTTTCAAACAGTCAGCAGATCTATCATGTTCTATATTTTTTTCTTTCTCTTCTTTGACAGCTTTTTCACAAACGCTTTTGAACATTGATTTTGACGCTGTATATAAATGCTGCACAAATTGATCATACGTTGATTTTGCTAAACCTTGACATATATCCATACGTCCACAAAACACATTGATACCTTTTCGTCCAACACCGAAAAGCCTCATAACAAAAACAATTCGTCTATTTATTTCGAATCCAGTGTTTATAAACGGTCCTGAATTTATTTCTCTATGACCACACATACACGATAATACAAATTTGAAACCTAAACCTCGATGTCCGCTCTCTGAAAATTGTATATTTTGTTTGCAAGATCTGCAAATTACGATATCAGAAATTGCAAAAAATACTGTGACAAACTCGATTATTCAATAGCAGTGAGTTGGATGCACAATGATGTTCTCGGTGCTAGCAGTGGCTAATTTTCTCTCGGTACTACTTGTGTTGCACTCTGTATCGTCTGATTCTGTTGTGAATTGATTACCATGGAATTTTCGTTTCCGTGGTTTTGCAGCACGATTACTACTCGATTTGACACTTTTCAGATAACTAGACATGATTATATTGAAGCGCACTCGTCAATAGTCAAGCAGAATTAAACGCTACGCCACAAACAGCTCTATAGGAAGCAGGTAGACACAGATTATATACCCATGACACATACTAAGGTTCAAAAGACGCTTCTATGAAAGCAAAATATTATTTCGAACAGCTGCTGAACCTTTTCAGGTATATAGTTTCGAGTTTAGAGACGAGGGGAGGAGCGCGCGCGTTTCAGTCTGACCGAGCACTGGCACTTGCTCGATGCCCCATTGCGTTTAGTGCTGTAGCTTCGGAAATAGTACGAATCCGACTCTATAACTTATATATATATATATATGTTCTTATACATATAAGGAATAGATTTAAGAATTAAAAAAAATCGATTTTTTGAACGTTCTAAATCAGGATACCCCTTAAACATAACGTAAAGTTTAACTGGTTTTATAGTTGTACACATTGACAAATATTGCATTTTTTACAATATAGTTTTTTGCTGTTCAAACACTTCAAAACTTCAGAATTTATCGGCTTTGGACGTCTTACCACTATGGGGATCCGACTATCCTCTCTACCAGCGAAGTATAGCTACATAAGCATAGCTGCTTTAACATCCATTTGACGTCGCCTTTCATCTGCGAACGGCGTCTAAGGAAAGCTCTTTACTGAAGAGACCAAAGCTAGACAGCCGTGATCGAAACGACAATTTTAATTTTTAATTTTTGAAAAGGCTTACTCTGGGACTTCCATCAACCATAGTAGACGAAGAGAAGGCCTTGCTTAATAAAGTATATTGGTTCGCAAAGCCCGATAAGTTCTATATATCGGAAAAACAGATTTCAAAAATTATTTCTTCTATGCATTTTTAAATTAAACGATGGGCCGCAATATTGGATGAATAATGGGTAAGTAATAATATTTACTTTTGCATTCGTATTAATTATTTTCGGAAAGAGAAACCTAAAATACGTTTATGAATAATTTATTACAATAATATAAATATATTTTAAAAATAAATAAAGTTCATAAGTTTTAATATTTGAATTTTTTCACAAACGCTTTTGAACATTGATTTTGACGCTGTATATAAATGCTGCACAAATTGATCATACGTTGATTTTGCTAAACCTTGACATATATCCATACGTCCACAAAACACATTGATACCTTTTCGTCCAACACCGAAAAGCCTCATAACAAAACAATCGTCTATTTATTTCGAATCCAGTGTTTATAAACGGTCCTGAATTTATTTCTCTATGACCACACATACACGATAATACAAATTTGAAACCTAAACCTCGATGTCCGCTCTCTGAAATTGTATATTTTGTTTGCAAGATCTGCAAATTACGATATCAGAAATTGCAAAAATACTGTGACAAACTCGATTATCAATAGCAGTGAGTGGATGCACAATGATGTTCTCGGTGCTAGCAGTGGCTAATTTTCTCTCGGTACTACTTGTGTTGCACTCTGTATCGTCTGATTCTGTTGTGAATTGATTACCATGGAATTTTCGTTTCCGTGGTTTTGCAGCACGATTACTACTCGATTTGACACTTTTCAGATAACTAGACATGATTATATTGAAGCGCACTCGTCAATAGTCAAAGCAGAATTAAACGCTACGCCACAAACAGCTCTATAGGAAGCAGGTAGACACAGATTATATACCCATGACACATACTAAGGTTCAAAAGACGCTTCTATGAAAGCAAAATATTATTTCGAACAGCTGCTGAACCTTTTCAGGTATATAGTTTCGAGTTTAGAGACGAGGGGAGGAGCGCGCGCGTTTCAGTCTGACCGAGCACTGGCACTTGCTCGATGCCCCATTGCGTTTAGTGCTGTAGCTTCGGAAATAGTACGAATCCGACTCTATAACTTATATATATATATATATGTTCTTATACATATAAGGAATAGATTTAAGAATTAAAAAAAATCGATTTTTTGAACGTTCTAAATCAGGATACCCCTTAAACATAACGTAAAGTTTAACTGGTTTTATAGTTGTACACATTGACAAATATTGCATTTTTTACAATATAGTTTTTTGCTGTTCAAACACTTCAAAACTTCAGAATTTATCGGCTTTGGACGTCTTACCACTATGGGGATCCGACTATCCTCTCTACCAGCGAAGTATAGCTACATAAGCATAGCTGCTTTAACATCCATTTGACGTCGCCTTTCATCTGCGAACGGCGTCTAAGGAAAGCTCTTTACTGAAGAGACCAAAGCTAGACAGCCGTGATCGAAACGACAATTTTAATTTTTAATTTTTGAAAAGGCTTACTCTGGGACTTCCATCAACCATAGTAGACGAAGAGAAGGCCTTGCTTAATAAAGTATATTGGTTCGCAAAGCCCGATAAGTTCTATATATCGGAAAAACAGATTTCAAAAATTATTTCTTCTATGCATTTTTAAATTAAACGATGGGCCGCAATATTGGATGAATAATGGGTAAGTAATAATATTTACTTTTGCATTCGTATTAATTATTTTCGGAAAGAGAAACCTAAAATACGTTTATGAATAATTTATTACAATAATATAAATATATTTTAAAAATAAATAAAGTTCATAAGTTTTAATATTTGAATTTTTTCAAAAATTGGAAAATTCGTGAATCTATTGCTTGTTTACACTATAGGTTATATGATAAATGAATTTATTGATCTCCATAAGCCAAAGACTATTCCTCACAACTCAATAAGGCGGACTGTATTAATACCAGCCACTTTAAATACCTCACAATATGAGTGTTTGAAAAAAGACCAAGACAAGCTAAGCCAAAATAAAAAATTTTATTGATTGTAGTATAAAATTAAAAGAACGGAAAAAAAGGAACAAAGGAAAAGAAAATTTATTGTATTTCGTCCTGAGTATATAGTGTAAACAAGCAATAGATTCACGAATTTTCCAATAGTTGAAAAAATTCAAATATTAAAATTATATGGCACTGGATCACAAAATGCTTTATATGGCAATGTTCTGACGTTTAGCACATTAGTTCTATGTAAGTGCGTTAGGGGGCTACCTGTTAATATGTGGCACTTACTAAAGTTTGATATCGGTAGGGCACATATACCCCCATGGCTTCCCCGTCGGAATAGAGCTGTTTTTCAAAATTTTTGTATTACATCGTTCATCTGTATCTAGAGACGAGATGCCTGGACTCTACTGATGAGCCCACCAGGCATACTCAGGGCGAAATACAATAAATTTTCTTTTCGATACGCCGTGCGCGGAGACACGATTTTACGCACGCTTCGAAAAACTGGCGTGGTGAAATCTCGCTCCGCACACGTTATATCGAAAAATATAGTTCGATACAAGTGCGTTAATGTGATTTGATCCTCGTATGGCCTTTCACTCTCGCTTTGCTCGGGCGCAAACCTCCATACGAGGATCAAATCACATTTACGCACTTATATCGAAATTTACTATTTGCTTTCTTTCTTTTTTCCCCGTTTTTTTAATTTTATACTACAATCAATTAAATTTTTTGTTTTGACTTAGCTTGTCTTGGTCTTTTTTCAAACACTCATCCTGCGAGGTATTTAAAGTGTCTCGTGTTACCAGGAATATTTGAATCAGTTTCTGGATATTTCGGGCATTCTGATATATTTTCAATAATTATTGGTTGTATTCGGGAATTTTTGGAATTTTGAAGGTTTTTCGCGAATTTACACTAAATACGGGATATTTCGGATATTTCGGGATATTTGCATCAATTTCTGGATATTTCGGGAATTCTGGGAATTTTGAAGGTATTTCGGGATACTTTCGAGAAATATTGAGTTTTTTGTTGCGTAATTAATACTGAAAAACTGAACCTTTTCTATTTTTAATTGAGCCACCGCTAAAATTCCTAAAAAAATCGTATATTTATTCAAAAAATTAAAAAAAAACCTTTTTGATAAATTGACTGTGCGTCACCGCCATACGGCGCATGCACACATAGTTTCAGAAGTTTCGTAACGCCGGTCCGAAAGAAATGTGGAACTTTTTTTTTTTATTTAGTAAGCATTCAAATCTTTACAGATTTATTCGCTATACAATAAAGTTTCAACTACATTGAATACTAAATTTTTAAATTACAATTATTTAGGTATTTAAGTACATGGTGACAAGCAGCAATATTTGATTCTGCGATCAACATTTCTATACACAGTGGAAGCTGATAATTTAAACTTAATAACTTTTGTATAAGATGTTTTCTTTCTACATCAAAAAGTGGGCATTGCCACATAATGTGATTAAGATTTTGGTATTTATAAGAGCATGCGCATTTTGGATCGTCTATTATGTTCATTCTTGCTAAAGATGCAGCTAAATTGTAGTGCCTGGATCTACATCGGTTGACAGTGACAATCAGTTCACGAGGCAGTTTTTTGTTAAAGAACCAGGGTTTGGCGGAGTATTTATAGAAATACCTGAAGTATGCTGATCCCTTTTTGGAACTGGCTTCTACTATGACCGTGTTGGTATTATCTATCATGTTCTTTATGTATAAATTTTGTAAGTCCAAATAGGGGAGCTTAACTTCAGGGTTTTCATATGATTTGGTATTGTTTTTGGCGATTTCGTCTGCAATTTCATTTCCAGGAATACCGCTATGAGACGGAATCCAAAAGAATTTTACATTACCATTTACAGTCTTTGATCGCATAAATTGTACATATTTGTGTTTTATCTCTAGTATATAATGATTTGTTTTTATACAAGGATTTGAGTTTTGTAATTTGTTTAAAACGCTTAGTGAATCGGTGAGAATAATATTTGTAGAGCTTAAACTTTTTAGAGCAAGATCAAGTGCATCAGAAATTGTGATGCATTCAGCGGTAAAAATAGTCGAATTGTTGTTGATGCTTTTGCTTATAATAGTATTAGAATCTATTGCAATGCATGCTGTTCCTACGGCAGGCGCATTCTGCCTTTTACTTCCGTCAGTAAATATGATATTTGTTGGAATATCGGTATCATTTAGACTCTTTATTTCATTTGGTGTAATTTTCGCATAAGGAATTGGAGTAATAAGAGTCTCGTAGTCATAGTTATACATACTAAATTGTTTAAGCTTAATTATTTGAGCAGAATTATTTATCGCATCGTTTATACATAATTCGAATATTCTTTTACGTTTTCTGTTACACTTTTTGTTTTTTTTATAATATGAATTTACAGATTTATTTATTAATAACGATTCATTACTTAATATTTTGTATAAATACTTATAACATAAAAATTTACATCTTTCTTCGATTAAAGGAAGCTTGGACTCAGCAAGGACAACGTTTGTGGGAGTGGTTTTGCGAAATCCAAGAGAGAACCTAATTGCAGCGAATTGAATCTGTTTAATTCGATTCTTTAAGTCTTTTCGTGTAGGGAAGTAGATAAAGCTAGCATATTCAATTATCGATCGTATATAACTTTTGTAAAAAGTAAGCAGTATGCTCGGATCTGCTCCCCACCACAAGCCTTGTAAAAATCGAATGATATTTAATGCGTGTTGACATTTCTTTTGTATTTTAAAAATTTGTGGTACAAACGTTAACTTATAATCAAATATTACACCTAAGAACCTAGTGCTCTCCGAGGACTTGATAATACAATTGTTTATTTTAATTATAGTATTTCCAGGTACAATTTGTTTGTTATTGAAGTGTAGTAATATAGTTTTGTGCGGCGCGAGATCAAGGCCAATATTAGCAAAGTTGGTGTTAATAATATTCACTGCTTTTTGTAATGACTGAAGACTTTTCCCATATAGAGCCACATCATCGGCAAACTGGGATATACATATATTTTTAGAAATATTATTTGTAATATCTGAAACATAGATTAGGTATAGCAGAGGGCTAAGTACTCCGCCTTGGGGTACGCCCTTAAAGGTGTGTCTGTAGCTATCTGTTTCCTCTGTATATATTATTCTTTCATAGGTTAAGAATTTTAGAGAAGAAATCTTAGAGGGCAGCCTATTTTGGTTAGCTTATTTATTAGAATGTCATGATTGACATTATCAAATGCTCCGCTAATATCTAAAAATACAGCATATAATGATTTTTTATTTTTTAAGGCTTGTTGTATGCTAATTGTTAGGTTCAAAAGGTTGTCTACACATGACTGACCCTTGCGAAATCCGTTCTGACTGGGAGGTAGTAATTTTTGCGTTTCTGCCCACCATTGAAATTTATTTTTAACTATTATTTCAAATAACTTGCATAGAGCTGATGTTAGGGCTATCGGTCGAAAAGTCTTCCCATCAGACTTTCCAATAAATCCCACAAAAGCATACTTCCAGGCCGTTGGGAAATCACTTGTTCTAAACATTTCGTTGTACAAGTCAATTAAAGTAAGTTTAAATTTAATAGGTAGGTTAATTAAGCTTTCATAGTCCAAGCCATCGAGACCGGGAGAAGAATGAGGATTACGTGATTCAAGGGCTATATTTAATTCGGCAAAGGTAAATTCTGATTCGAGAAAATTGTTTGATTGACAGCGAGGAAGGTTGTCGGGATTGGTAGGGGTCCAAAGAGGGCAAATTTTATCTAAGGTATATAATTTGTTATGTAGTTGGAGATTTTCAGGCAAGTGTGATGGGGAAACTTTAACCCATTTGTTTTTTAAAATTTTTGCAGTATTCCAAATATATCGACTGTCAGTTTGAAAGTTCATTTTTTCTGTAAATTCAATAAACTTTTCCTTTTTCTTTGTTTTAAACATTTTTCTAGCTACTGCGACAAGTCTTTTATATTCAATAAAATTATCAAGGAATTTAGTTTTCTCCCATTTCTTAAAGGCTAATTGTCTTTGTTTTTTTATTTCAGCGCATTCATAATCCCACCACGCGACAGGATTACGATATGTTTGAGGGTTGATAGTTTTTCTTTTAGGTGTATTATCAATGATCGACGTAGATATAATATTTACAAACTTGTCATATTTTTCGTTAGTGCAAAGGTTTTCATATTCGGATGTGAGAAAATAATGATGATTTTTAATGAAGTCTGATTTATATTTTTCCCAGTTTGTTCGTTTCGACTTTAATTTAAATGTCTTTTTTATATAGCATGATTTTTCAACATCAATGTCAATAAAAATAGGATAGTGATCAGATCCCATAGTACCATCGCTTACATGAAATGAGATTTTGTCCGCAAAACTGTTACTGGAAAGAACTAGGTCAATATTAGATTTAGAGGTTTTATCAATATGAGTATGCGTGTTAAAATTATGTAAGAATAAATTGTATTTATCTATACAATCGAGTAGTTTCTCTCCGTTTGCGTCATTTTTATCGCAATTCCAAATTACATGATGAGCGTTGAAGTCGCCTAATAATAAACATCGTTCATTTCCACCACAATTTTGTATAATTGCGTCCCATTGATTTAAGGAAAGTGTTTTGCCCGGCGGTCTATAACATATTATAAGATTGAAAGCGGGATTAGTATTAGTAATTTTTATACCACAAATTTCAGCAGAATCACAAAAAATATTTTTAATTTCTTTATACGCTATTGTTTGTCGAATTAATAATAAATCCCACCTCCAGTCCTATCTTTTCGATCAATTCGATAGTTAACAAAACCTGGAAAATTTACATTTGTAGTTGTATTTGTGAGCCATGACTCAACACAAGCGAGGATGTCGGCCTTCTTCAGAATGTGCTCTATTTCTTCTTTACGCTGGTTGAAACTCCTGGTGTTCCAAAATACGATATTTAGTTTTTGAGGGATAAGATCCATTTTTTTATATTAATGTTTAATAGAAATCTACATCTTCGATGGATTTTGTTTCATCATCACTTTCGGCGTTTTTTAAGCGTTTAATTATTTTAGTTATGCGTGCTTTAAGTGCTCGATCTGATATCAAAGTGTGTGTTTCTTGAAGCATTTCTATGAGTTTTGAAGTGTTTGTTGCGTAATTAGCGGCTACTTCTACCGAGTTAGAACTCCCAAAGGATTTGGACAATTTGGATAATTTTTCATAATTTAGTGGGTACTTGTTTTCATTTGTTATGAAATGTTGTTTTGCTGGAGAGAGCTGAAGATCAATTTCATTTTGGGTACATTGTTTTTTTATTGCAGGTTTGGTTTTATCTTTTGTTATATTTGATAAAATGTGGCCGTTGCCTTCTTTTTCGGAATCAATGTTACTGCTTGATGTTGTACTGCGAGGCCTTTTCAGTCTGGGATTTACTGCAGGTATTGCAAATGTATTATCAGATAACAATGGCTCTACAGATACGTAATTAGCTTCTTGGGACGATGCTTGTAAAGTGTTGTGTTCTTCTAGTTCAGGGTATTGCTTATCGCATTGTATTAAATTCTCAATCTCAGCTAGTACAGTAGCATTGGTACTCTGAATTTCTGAGTCTTGCGTACCATTATTTTTACAGTGCTTCGCGATGTGACCTTCTTCATTACAGGCGAAACATGTAAGTTGTTGGCTAGAGGCATAAATCCAATAAGAGCGTTCATTGTAGGTAACCTTGAAACTTGGTGGTAACTTATTCATATCATCCGCTTTGATATAAACCTGTCGTCGAAAACTAAGCATGTGAGCACAGTCTGAATCGTAGATACTAGCTTTTAGAAATGTAAATTGAGATTCTGGTTTTATATTAAATTCCAAGAATTTTTGTTCCAAGACTGTGTGGAGAATAACAGGGTAAACATTTCATATAATAATTCGTCTGGAATCGTTAATTAATGGCTTGATTGTGAGATTGCGAGAGTTAATGTTTATGTTTACAACTTCTTCTGTTAGCTTTTCCGCAAGACTTTGACTAGTTAGATACATGCAAACTCGATTTTTCAAGATCTTAGATATGAACCGAATGTTTTCCTAGCCAATAATTTTACCAATACTGATTGCGTAGTCTCTTATAGATATTCCTTCAATTGAATCTATAACAACTGCCTGCTCATTTTTTGGAAACTGTGCGTTGTGGGCCATTTTTGCGTAAGACGATTTATTTGCTGTATCGTTGTTCAATTTAATCATTTCACTGTTGCTGTTGATTGACGGATGAGCATTCCTGTCGTCAGAAATGCTCATGTTGTATGAGGATGGTTTGGTTGTCACTATTAAATCAGACAGTGCAAATGCACCATCTGATTCGGTGATATCACTATTCACTAATCACTCTCTAATATATTACTCGCACATGTGAATCACTCAGTAACTAAACTTGCCGGAGCGTCGATACAAACACGTCTTGCCGCGTCAACGATCCAAACACGAATGAAATGTGGAACTTGCTTTGTGTTTTTAGAATAACCCATCCTTCCTATTACCGACTAAATGGGGTCGAACTCGCTTTTCAATTTTAACAAACAATGGAATTTTGAATTCTTTAACCAAAAACGGGTTATAGACGGCAGATCGCAAAAGAACCTGAGTCTGCATAAGTAGCCTTCCGTGTAGTTTGTATAATGCAGACGTCAGCAAAGGTCGATGAGCGTCAGCATATATGACACAAAACCGCCACGCTCCATATTTCTTTTAAACCGACGTTCCAAGACTTCCGAAAGAATCTGCGCATGCAGTGACGCACATAAGATTTATCAAAAATGTTTTTTTTTAATTTTTTAAATAAATATATGATTTTTTAGGAATTTTAGCGGTGGCTCAATTATAAATAGAAAAGGTTCGATTTTTTAGTATGAATTATATAACGATTAACTCAATCTTTCTCGAGATTTAAGCGTTTTTTAAATTAGTTGTGACGATTAATTAAAAATAGCTGTTATTTCAAGAAGTGCATATAAATAATCTTTGCAACCTGGGGTAAGGGAGTGAACATGTTTAGTATTATTCCGTGTTCCATGCGTATCGTTAATTCGCCACCTAGAAGCTCTTTACGACCGTCCCAAAATCCGATCGGTAAGGGTATGTTATTGTTTTACACAAGTTTTACGACAGATTATTTTTGACTGCATGATTTATTGGTTTTTAACGTTTATATGTAAATTTTTATATATATTTAAGGTGTTTTATTTATATTAACGTTTTCATTTGTCATTTCAATGATCTTTTAATATTTTTACGACAGATCCCAGAAAACATCACGTGCTGGCACGACTGTGCCATCATGGTGAGACACAAGGTGCTGTCACTGTGCGGTTATTTTTTCAAATTCGTGCTGCAAAATACATACTTTCATAATGTCCGCATTTTGCGACCACATCATGCGTGCCACAAAAGTCTGCGAAATGCTGTTTCCGTGTGGGCACTCGTGCGGCCATCCGTCCTGGCAGAATGAGGTAAGTGTATATTTCATATATTTTAATTATATCTTTAGATTAGATATGTGTATATCTATCTCCATGAACTTGTAGCAATTCGCATTTTATTTGTCGACTGTATAATTTAATATAATTTAATTTATATCGCGTCAGTATAGTTAACTTATAACCTAACCTTAAACGCATATATAAATATATATTGTTATATTGTGTATGTAAGTCGATTATATTTGAAGTTTTGAAGTCCATAATAACAAATTTTTTAATTTATTCAAAATAAATTTCTGTTTGATAAATGTATATAGAATTTGATAAAATAAATTTTTTTATAACATAGATGTTTTTATACGGAGTTATCTTTGTGCTAATTTTAGTGTAATTTTATTCTAGTTATTTTAATGTTGCCTTAATCATAAAACACATCATATTCAATTTATAATATAAATAAAAATATTGATATAATAATATTTTAAAAAATATAAATATTTTAAAATCCAATTCAAAATTCGCGCGTTTGTGTATGTCCGCTATTGCTAGAATCCATAGCCAATGAAAAGAGAAGCAGAAGCCCGCTATTTTGTGGTTTTGAATGCGGCAATTGTTTTTTATAAGTATACACTTTTTTTATTATAAAGTATACACTTGTCGATGCAATTTGTTTCTTACTGTTTTTTGGTAGAGTCCTGATTATAGTTATTTCAATATCGCTAATATTTAATTGTATGTATTCAACTGTTATTTAACCATCTCATTATTTAACCGTTTCGTGCATATAAGGAACTGACAATCATAACGTCTCTGAAACTAGAAAATTTCGATGACCGGCATCGAGCTGAATCCAAATCTGGAGTCAGATTTTGGAAATTATAATAATTGGGCCCAATACCGAAGGGGCCCACTCTTAGAATGCAAAGTTTAGAAAAATAAAAAATACCATCGTATTCTACATAGAATTTTAAGAAGAAATCATTCTTGTCATTTTTTTGATAAGACACACCAAGTCCAAGTAAAAAATAATTGAATTTCTAGGATATTGGACCCCTGAGTAAAAGCAGATGTATGTTTTATCATCCCGTGCATAGAAGAGACTCAAACATCAAACCAAGCGAAATAAAGTCTTTCTATGGAGTTTTGGAGTAGCTGATAACGTAGCTGTAACGTAGTACATGATTTTCCACTATTTTTGGCCCTAGAGACTCGCAAAGTCGCTAATGTCATCAATTTGAAAATAAAAAATTTCGATGTTCCACAAATATCTTAAAAAATTTTCAACTGATTTCGCTGAAATTTTAAGAGTAGTTTCCTCTACCCTTTGGATGGTGCTGGTTCTCTTTCGTGTAAGATTGGTGGAATCATATTTTTATTCTGCTATAACAAGGTCGGTAGAACTATATTTCAGCTGTAAATAGACGAAAACTTGGTGCTATACTCAATAATCCGGATATTTTCTTTTGTATTATAATGTTTTATGCATTAGTTTTTTTATAAATCTTTTTTCGAATTAAAAAAAATCAGTATTAATAGTAACTAGCAACAAATACCTCGCTCTCTAACGCTCGCTCGGGTGCATTATAATTATGTTTTTTTTAGATGTGTAAATATAGAAAAAATTCCTTTAGTTTACATAATTATAGACATAATATTTTACTAATTCCGATAATTTTGAACAATTTATTAGTAATTTAAAATAATTTGAAATTGATATAAATGAACATTTTTATTAATTGCTTGCATTTCAAAAACGATTAGCAATATAGCAAAATAACTTAAATTAAGAAATTAATGATTTTGTACAAAGTGCAATTTTGCGGTGCAATTGAAATTGCCTAATGTCCGCATTTTTAACTCTTTTAATTATATTGAATGAATTCATAAAATAGACGTTTATAATTACTTAGTTTATGATTCTAAAAAGTTCAATTATTTATATATTTTTTATATTCATTTTTATTTAATATTGAAAAAATACACCTTTTTCAATCATTAATAACTTTTAAAAATTTAACAATTTTAATTAACTAATATTATATCTAAAAGTAAAATGAAGTTTGACGTTTAAAAAATATAAAATAAAACTTTTTTATATTATATTTTTTATTTGCCGAAAGTTTGTATTTTCCAATTGTCGGCAAATCTAAAATAATTACTTATATTTACTATTATAAAACTAATTCTATTAACATTCAGTTTCTTAATTTATTATCAATATTTGTTTAAAATATAATTAATAATTGCAGCTATAAAAAGTAATAAAAGTTTGGCGTAAACAAAATTGACGTCAAAGATTTCTGCATAAGCGTCTAGTTAAATGTCTATTATATGAAGTCGCTGAATTCTAAGTATTATAGATGACTTGAAATCTATTTACTATCAGCTATCAGAGTGACAAGTAATTTTATGTGTATTGAGTATACATGTGTTTAACGTTCTGCTAGAACAACATAGACTAATGAATTCATATAATAAACAAAAAAATTATCATGTAGATTCTGTATTGTAACGGAGCGATTCTTGCGCGTGCTCCTCGTCGAGCACCGCTTTCGAGGTGAGGACTTACCTGCGCGGGCCTCGCGCCGCGCTGCCGTGTCCCTCGATGCCGCGATACCGCGCACGAGCTATAGCCGTGGTGCAACCGCGGTATCTCGGTGTTGATGCGCCGTAAACAACGAGGACGATTCTCCGCCGCGTGGAGAATCGCCGGACCGAGTCGCACTCGGGTAGATTTGTACAAGCCGCGTGAAGGATGCGTGCTTGTGATTTCTCGTGCCCGTCGTTGGAACACGAGGCTCGGCCGCTCAGAATGCACGTTAGCTAAAATGCTAACGTGCCCGCGGAGGCGGCTGGGTAAGCGGGAATAGGAATACGGGGATTTAGTAATGAACACGCGTGAGAATAAGAATTTACAATTAAATATATATTAAACACTAATATTTACAACGATATGTACAAGCGCTCGGATGCGCTACAAACAAACAAAGTTTAGGACGAGTAATACGGGCGACCTCGGGGTCGCACGCTATAACGCGACGCGTTCGCGATACACGGGAAGGACGCGCCGATCGGCAACTCGCGTTGCTCCACGGGAGAATCTCGCGCACGAGGAGACCAGACAGCGTTTCCACGACCGCTTATCCTACGCGCTTGTTAGAGTGCTGAGCTTATAGCGGGAAAGCTCAGCACTGCGAGATACGTAACAAAAACTTACTTTGCGCAAACGTGCGCCGCCGGGTTCTTCTCCCAGTCACTCGCTCCCGCTCTCTCACTCGTCCTCGCCTTCTCGGAGGTGTCCTCCTGGCTGCGCGGCGACGGCGAAGACGGGCTCTTTCCACGGGCGGTGTCTCGCCCCGGGGTGGCTGATCGTGCCCTCGGCTCTATCTCACTTCCACTCCCTCTCACTCTCACTCTCTCTTACTCGCTCACTCGTTCACACACGTTCTCTCGTTCCTCTCTCTCTCGCTCTTTATCTCGTCGCACGTACTCACGCTCGTACGGCTCCCGACGGACTGCGCGAGACTCGGTGTCTCGCGGCCCTTTGCGACGTTGCGCGCAATCACGTGATTACGCGGTTTTCGAGTTTACGGGCTATTGTGTGTTTCAGAACACGCGCCCGTTATAGTATCAATGGAAATAGACAATGAAATGCCATATTACAGTTCATCTGAAGATACTGATATCTCTTTAATTTTAGAAAATACTCATTTAGATGACGTATATTTATTAAATAAAAATAATGAAATTCTTAAAATTGAAAATACAAAAAATTATGAATCGATTATTGAAAAAAAATTTAAGAAAAAAGAAAATATATTGAAAAAATTCAAATAAAAGACGATGAAAAATTAATGAAAAAAACTAATGAAAGACAGCGTAAAAAAGAAACTTACTGGAAGATTAAAAGTAAATAATATAATAAACTTAAAGAAAAGCAAATAAAAAGAAAACAACAAAAAATGCTAAAATTGCAAAACATGAATAGTGATGAATTAAAAAAAAAGAGAAGCTTACATGAAAAGTAAAAATATTGATAATTGCAAAATAGAAGAGAATAAACTAAAAAGAAAACTACAAAATACAGAAAACATGAAAAAAATGAATTCTGATGAATTAAATAATAAACGAGAAAAAGAAGCATTGCGCAAAAGAGAAATTTATAAAACTAATACAGAAATGACTAAAGATGTAAATGAATTAATGAATTTTTATTTGAAAAGAAGTATGAAACGAACAATAAGTGTAAGAAATATTAACAAAAATAAAGAACCGGTAATATTAATTAAAAAATTAAAAATTAATGATAATGGCCAATATTATAATATATATAATAAATCAAATATTTAAAAAAATAAAAGCAAATTAGAAAAAACAAAAAAACGTCTCCTTATTAAAAACGAAAAAACATTGGAATTCGTAAGTAAATAAAAAATTATAGGTTTAATAGCAAATATGCAGTTTAAAGAAAAATTAATTCATGAAAATTACTTAGGTTCTATGACGGAAATTTGTGAATACTGTAAGGCCAAACATTTTTTATTTGAAAAAACAACGAACAAAAAATTTTCTAATTGCTGTCACAAAGGAAAAGTAGAACTATCAGAAAATCCTGTATATCCAAATTGCTTAAAGGAATTAGCAACAGAATTTTCAGAACAAAGTATTACTTTCCGAAAAAATATTAGGACATATAATAGTACCTTAGCTATTGTAAGT
This sequence comes from Theocolax elegans, assembly GCA_026168455.1. NCBI lineage: Eukaryota > Metazoa > Arthropoda > Insecta > Hymenoptera > Cerocephalidae > Theocolax > Theocolax elegans. The sequence goes on along the minus strand of CM047426.1, from coordinate 39,816,161 downwards.
TTTGGAGCAAATTATGACAAACTGTGTGGTTTTTTTTTGCATTGCATCCTAATGAAAATGAAGCTCGTACATATGGACAATTATACGTTCTTGATAATGAATTAGCAACAATAGAAAGAAAAACTAATAAAAATAATTCAAATACACAATTAGAATTATTAAGAGAATTAAATATCTTACTAAGAGATATTAGTCCGTATGCTAAAGATTATAAAATGATGCATGAAATAGAAAAAGAAGAAATAGAACGGTGTGCAAAAACAGGTTGCGCACCAAAAACAATAACCATGTCCATAAAACGAAATGAAAAATTAGATAAAAACATATATAATGAAGCTGCTTGTAATGAAGTTGCGATGGTATTTGTAGGTAAAGATGGTCTACCTCCAGCAGAACGTGATATTGTTATATACTCAAGACATAAAAAACCAATCAGTATTCCACTTTGTGGCATGAGACTTTTAAGTGCTGAATAAAAAATGAAGCGGGCGTCGGGTCTTGAACCCGAGCCCCTTCGGACGCGAAGGCGTTCACGCTAACCACTGCGCTACGCCCGCACTGGTTGTAGCGCCTGCTTATTGCTCTTATATGCTACCGATACCGCGCCGCCTCGCGGTGTCGGTAATGCTGGCATCTATGACAAGTGGATTAAATCCACCTTGTCACAACTTATAAGTAAACACACTGATCCAATGACATACCCACTTATTTATCCAAATGGAGGATACGGATGGATGCCTCAACTAAAATGTAAAAATAGTAATAATAATATTTCGAATTTACAATTTTATAATTATAGGCTTTCAGTAAGAAATGGATTTAATCCATATCTTAATTTGGGAAAAGTATCTCAACAGGCAATAATCGATGCATTTGTAAAAGTTGAAAGTTCAAGATTGTATTTTATTAAAAAAAAGCAAAACATTTTACGAAGCGATTGTTATAAAAGTGTAATAGATTCTTTACATAAAAAAAAAGAATCTGAAAATATTAAAATTGGAAAAATGATCATTTTACCATCCAATTTTACTGAAAGTGCAAGATTCTTAAAACTACACTACTAAAATTATATCGATTCAATGACCCTCGTAAATCATTATGAAAAACCAGACTTATTTATAACAATGACATGCAATCCAAAATGAAAAAAATAACTGAAAATATAGAAAAATATGAAGACCCAATTGACAGACCAGATATTGTTGTTAAAGTTTTTCAACAAAAAGTAAAAGAACTAAAAGAATTAGTGGTTAAACAATAAGTTTTAGGAAAAAGTATCGCGTATACATATGTCATTGAATTTGAAAAGTGAGGACTTCCACATATGCATATACTTTTGTTTCTAAATGAAAAAATCAAAACTCCTGAAATAGTCGACGAATATATAAGTGCAGAAATTCCAAATGAAGAAATTTATCCAGGTTTACACAGTATTGTAAAACAATTCATGATTCATGGTCCTTGCGGAAAAAAAACTTGAATTCTCCTTGCATGGATAAAACTACACAAAAATGTACAAAAAGTTTTCCTAAGAAGTATAATTCAAAAACAATTTTTGGATCATCCGGATATCCAATTTATATGCAAAGAGATGATGGCAAAAAAAATTCATTTTAAGAGTAGAAATGGTTTAAAAATAGCTGATAACCAATTTGTCGTTTCATATAATCCTTATTTGCTCTTAAAATTTAATTCCTATATAAACGTAGAAAAATGTTCAACTGTACAATGTATAAAATACTTATTTAAATATTGCTACAAAGGACATGACTGTGCATTTATTGAAATACGTGATATGAATATCAATTTTATCGATAATTCCAACGAAAATGAAAAAATTGATAGTCAAGAATGTGATTATGATGAAATAAAACAATATATAAATACAAGGTATTTATGTCCACCAGAAGCAGAGATTAGTAGAATGAGATTGCCGATGAGCATGGCAGGAGTGCGCTGCTCGTTTTGCCTAAGAAAGTGGCGACACTCTCGGTTCGCATATGAAGCTTTCGCACAATTTGAGAGTAATGGGGGAGGGAAAGTAGCTGGAGTAGGGTGGTGCGAACAACGAAGAAAGAGAAGAGAGAGAGAGAGAGAAAGCAAACATATTGTTGATGCGCGCATTATATCCTTGGAATTTTTTTTTTTCTGCCCTTTTTTTCAGCCATGAGTTCGTTGGTCAAGTGGATTAAATGAAATGCAAGATTCCAAGCGGTCGTGGGTTCGAATCCCATGCATTACATTTTTTTTTTTTTTATAATTATTATTTATTATTATTGTTATAATTATAAATTCAATATTAGCAATGAAATTGTAATTTTTTTTCATATTTTAAAAACAAGACAAAAACTTAATGAAATATTTAAATACCTTTGAAAAATGAAAGTATTTATTAAAATATTTAATACATTTAGTATAATGAAAATAGTACATTTGTTGTTTCTTATAAACTTTTTAAACTTTTGTACATTCAAAATAATTGAAATAAAAATATATAACACTTAAATGTATACAACTTTTATTTGTAAACGATTAAACAAATTAATTATAAATAATCATTAAATATTCTTTTACATTTTATGCACCGTTAAATTTTTTCAGTGACGTCAATATTGATGTAAACATTAATTACATGTTTATATTAAAATTAATACAAAAACGAACGTCAAACAAATTTTGAATTAATTGATTGTTACGCGCCTTTAAAGTTACGCAGTGTTTTGTTTAACGTATGATTTATTTACATCATATGTTAACAGTCTATTCGCGCCTATAAGTTTTTATTTTATCGGAGATATAAAAAATGTTTACGGTTTAATTAAGTACATAAAGTAGCATAATATTAATTTAAGAAAAGTTAAATAGTGTCAATTTAACGTTCAACAACATCGCTTGAAGAGGAGAAATAACTTTTAATTGAGGAATCTGTAACCAGGGAAGTATAGTTTTTTAAAGGTTAATATACACTTTTTTAGTTGTGAAAGAGATTTGTTTATTTAAGTTGTTTGGGTTTAATTGTAGTTTATATTACACATAGACAGTTACTTTACTGTTTTATTGTGAATCACGGAAATTGATTATTTTGCTGCGTTTTTAATTTGAGTTTGTTACAGATAGAGGGTAATAATGAAAAATAACAAGGTCTACGATAGGTGTCAATATTTCCTGTGCAACAATGGTAAACACAAAGGGCAGCATCTTTTTAGATTTCCAGGAGACGGTAGCCGACAGAAAACTTGGATTGAAAATTCAGGTGCCAGGTTTTTTTGTACATACTATTTAATGTTGCATTAGTCATTTTCTCTGCAATTAGTACACCGTTTTTTTAATTGTTTAATGTTATCGTTAAAATAGCCATGTTTGTGAAATATAAATTTGCAAAGTATAAATTTATTTATTCTTTGGTTGAAGGTTTTTTTGTATATTTTCGTTTTTGATTGGGTTATTGTAAAAAAAGTTAAATTTTTTTAATTTGCAGTTCAAAAAAATGTCGATATTTATGGTTGAAAAATTGTTAATAGTACAAAAGTTTTGATACTAAAGTATTGTTTTGACACACTTACACACACACACACATATATATATATATTACTTTTTTAAAAAAGAGCGCGCTCGGTCTTTTGATTTTTCTGTAATTGAAGTATATTTTAAAAATACCAAATATAAGTCTTTTCCCGAAAATTGAGCCTCCGAAAAATTTTTTCCGCAAAAATACAGTTAATTGACGTTGCACAAACACAGTTTTTTGGTTTTTTTTAAGCTATTTTTCAATTTTAGCTGTAATACCCCCTTCATTTCTTATTTTTCCCATAACTTTTAGGCAAATTAACCGATTTCAGCTTAGTTTTGTGTTTGTAAGTCATAGTACTTTTCATGTAGCGATTAATCTCGTGCCAAATTGAATGATCCCGTGCGCGCACTTATGTAATAATTAATAACTATATGTACATATTGAAAATGTATCGTGTATAGAGTATTGCACTTTTTATAGGCTTTTTAGAGGTTTTAAATGCATTTTCATCGCTCTATCTTAAATTTTTCAAAATTTTTCTGTTTATTTGATCGAAAACACCATAATCTTCTAATTGAAAATAAAATGTGAATTATGTTTTCAAGTTTCGTTGTTTATAAAGCAGTATTTAACTAGAAAATACTTCCTTATTAAGTATATATTTTGCATGTAATGAAAGGATTAAATAGGCCAAATTACAGGAATCTACACGTTTTAACCCAAAAATTGTATAAAAGTATTGAATTAAAAATCGGAAATAATTTGTACGGATAGCTTCAAATATAAGGGAAGTCCTGCGGTTTCATATTTGAAGAAAAAAATTACTTTTTTAATAACAATTATTAGTCAAAAAAGGCAGAAATGTTTAACTTAAACATCAGCATTAAATGATCGGTTTAAAAATCTGGAAAAATTTATATTTTATTGTTTAAAACGTGTTTGAACGCCTAACGGTCAGGATTTTTTCAAAAATTCATATTTTTGTTTTTAAAAAATTTTTAAATAACCATTTTCTCAGTGTGATATGTCCTTATACTAAATAATTTAATTAGGTAATCCTCGTCTTCGATATTTGGCACCAACCAGTGTGCGGACTGCAGGGCTTTGTGCTGCCCATTTTACCGATGCCGATTTTAGTGACAGCACAAAGACAAGATTGCGTAGGAATAGTTGCCCTATACATTGGCAGACTGTACAAAACGCCCAACGAGATGTTCAGTCTGCCAATGATACACTATCACAACCTCTATTTCAAGGCGATACATTAGCTGTCTCAAATCAATCTGTTACTGCGAATGTTACAGTTGAAGAGGCATCTAATTTAAGTACCGAAGTAATTACTGAATTACATGTCTCAAATAATTCTGTTATTGTAAATAATTTACCTGAAGAGACATCTAATTGCATTGCCTTGAATACTGATAATCAGATTCAAAATAGTTTGCCAAAATCTACGTACCCTTCTGGTAAAGAGATTTTTTTTAATATCGGAGAAGAAGATGTAGAAACATCATATTTAAATTCTGAAATTCCTTCAAGTATGTCAAGAAAAGAATCTGAATACCAGAAAAAAACTCCCGTACCTCCAAAAAAACGTTTTAAAAGTATTGTTTTTAAAGCAAATTATTATAGATCTAAGTGCTTGTCTTTACAATCAATAACTTTACCTTCAGAGTCTACTGTAAGAGCGTGGGTTTCCGAGTATAGCGTTTTTCCAGGTGTAAATAAAATAATTCTAGATAAAGTCCAAATTTACTTAAATTCATTGCCTCCGATAGAAAGAGTATGCGCGTTAAAATTCGACGAAATGTCTATTAAATGTTTTGAAGAATATTCAAAAAGTCAAGATTTGATTGAAGGTCTTTGCGATATGGGTAGTAACCGTAGAAGCCATGGTGTTGCAAAGCACGCTCTTTTGTTTATGTTAGATAGTATTAATGCTTCAAATCCATGGCATCAAATAATATGGTTTGGTTTCAATGAAAATGGCGCTTCTGCAGATGACCTTTCAAGTATTGTAAAAGAAATTATAGTTTCACTGCGTAGTATTGGAGCAGATCTGCGTTTAATTGTATGTGACCAAGGTAGTGCTAATCGCAAATTGTTTAGTAATTTACAAATAACTTCTTTAAATCCTTATTTTTTCGTTAATGAAATCAAAATTTTTGCATGTTTCGATTGGCCTCACCTTATTAAACGACTGATCGCTCAATTAAGGTCCCACGATTTTATTTACATTGATGAAGATATAATAATATCTTTTCACGATTTAATAAAAACGTGGGAGTTGGATCGATCACATGGCACATCAAATCTATTAGGACACTTAACTGAAGCTCATTTTCATCCTAATAATTTTGAAGCCATGAAAGTTAAATTAGCTTTTCAGCTATTTAGTCGACGAATGGCTAGTTCGATAAAAACCGCCGGCGAAGATCCCCACGGTTTACAGACAAAAACGTGGCAAATGTCGGCCAGTTTTGTAGAAAAATTAGATACCGTTATTGACGCATGTAATTGTTATTATTTATTCAATAAGAACCAGCAGAAAAAGCCATTGTCGAATAAGCATCCGGAAATTCAAAAGCTACTAGTTGATTTTGTTCATTGGTCGAAACAATGGACTGTTAAATCTAAGGGTAAAGTTTTAAAACCACCTTCTTTTACCGGTATTCCTTTGACTGTTACAGTTTTCATCGAATTATATAATGATATCCAACTTTCATTTCCGGATTTTCAATTGGCAACAGCTTTGTGTAATCAAGATTCTGTAGAGCACATTCACTCAAAATTACGAGGAAGGGGTGGTTTCAATGCTAATCCCACTTGCAGAATGTACAGGTTAAGTATTAGGCATATTTTATCTACTGATTTTATTGAAACAAGTAAAAAAGGGAATGTTTTGATTGAAGAAGCCCACTCCTTGCTCGAATCGAGTAAAACTACAGATTCAGGAAAACCTTTGAACTTGATTACACAAGCTCAAGCACAGTTAATTGAATATGATTCACAAGAATTGAGTGAAATTAAAGAACTTCTAGAAGCTGCTAGAATGATGGATGCTTATGAACCGATCGATTCAACTAATATAGGAGATTTAGAAGCAAAATCCTTGTACGAAAGAAATGCTGTTGCATACTTGGCAGGATATGTTGCTCGTAAGTCTCTTAAAAAAAGTGGATGTTCTGAGTGTGAGATTGATTTTATGAAAAACAATGATGATCCTCGAAGTAGTAACGAAGTGTATATTGAACACAGAGAATATCCACATTCAGATCAGAAACTTTCACAAGTTGCGTACTTGACTAGACCAACGGATCTTTTCATGGAGGTTGTTCATTGCCAACTAGAAGCTTTTAATGTTCATTACCAAAATGTATGGCACCAGAGACAATTATTGCAACAATTGACAGAGATAGCAATGAAATATACTCATGAAAAGTACGCCTCTTGGTTTGACGACGTCCATAAATGTTTTAATCATAGATTAGATGCATTAAAATTTTTATTATTAGTTAAAATTTATGCAAAAACTCGAGAGAGAAACAATAGCAGAAAATCTGTGAAAAGGCATTTATCGACAAAAAATCAAAAATTAAAGAATGTTCAAAATTTGTAAACTACGTTGTCACTTTTTATAATTTGTGATTATAAATTTAATTATTATTTTTAATGAATGCACATGTATGTTATTTTGTTTTTTGATTATCCAAAGATTATTTAATTTAATTTAATTTAATTTTTCATTACCAATTTTAAGGTAAATAGTGTACTTCATATTGTATTTGTTTTGTAACAACGCTAGTCAAAAATAATTTTATATATCGCTCTTTTAATTTTAAACTTTTCTTAACTTTAATTATAACGCATTTTACTGCAATATTAAATAAAATTTAATAGTATTCTTTTTTTTGTAATATTTTAGTACATTTAACAGTATAAATAACATTATTTTTGAGTTTCAGTTGATTATTTACTTTTTATGTATATATAATGTAAATATAAATTGTTTTATATTCTTCGAGTTGTGGAGGATTGTGGAGACTCCAGTGGTTAAAATAGGGCTATTGGCGAAGGTTCCACAATTATATTTAAAAATAAATAAATCAATTAAATATAACCACATTGTATAAATTTATCAGATCGTAAATTATTTTTTAAGTTGCATATGATGATTGATTTATTTAATTTTAAATATAATAAACAAAAACCTAACGCGCTTTCGGCAGTACCTCGAGGGTAGTGTGGAAAACTGTCGCGTTAATATTTTTATTGTTAAGGTAATATAATCATATAATTGAAAGATTATTATACAGTTTATTTTATTAAAATTAATGTTTTAGAAATTCATTCTTTAATTATTGAAATAGTTATTATTATTATATGAATTTATATTATAAAAATAATAATAATTAATATAAATCAAATTTTAAACATATAAAAACTAAGGAATATATGAATTTACAAAAATTATAATTCACATATTAAAAATAATTAATTTATTAAATAAATTTAATAAATGGTTTGTATGTACGTTGAATAAATTGAAAAAAATTAATTATTTAAAAATACAGTAAAACTACAATAAATAAGTAGTTCATGTAAGTTATTTATTCAAGTTACTTATAATTTTATTATAGTATCAATTAATTAACTTTTTTTTTAAATTTATACAACAAACTTATAATTACTCTTTTATTAAACTTAATTATTAAGCTTATTATTTTTAATATGCAAATTATAATGTTTATTAAATAATATATTCCTTAATTTTTATATGTTTAAAAATTGTTTTATATTTGTTATTATTATTTTTATGATATAAATTCATATAATAATAATAACTATTTCAATATTTAGTTATATAAAATCTATTATATAAGTAATTATTAAAATAGATATTTATCAATTATTTATTAAAATTATGTAATACAAACGTATCAAATAATTAAATAAATTAAATAACTTAAAAAAAAAAAATTAAGATTACGTGTTTTGAACCCGAGACCCTTTGGGTAACCGATTGCATACGCGCACCTTAACGCTCACGGCTACCGTATCTATACGGTTTGCAAATGTCGAAACTTATATTTAAGCTGTGCCCCGTGGTAGGAGCTTACGGTTAAGTATTTATTTATTTTAATGTCTACTGTTTTAATTTTTTTTAATTTTTAGTTTTATAATTTTAATTATTTGATTTTATTAAGAACTAGGAAAAAAAAAATTTTTTAAGAGTCAGGTGATTTGAACCATGGTCACACTGGTCTGGTTCTCGTTACCCCCTGCTTCGCTAGTCGAGTTCATACTCCCCGCCGGAGTAGGAACCAATCGGAATCATTTGGTATACCCCGCCTCTTCTATTTTCAAATCGTGCGAAAGCTTCGAGCAGCAGCAGCTAGGTGGTATCGCTGTCGTTTCTGTCTCGACTTTTTAACATTGGATCGGCAATCTCATTCTACTAATCTCTGCCAGAAGCTATGCACAGACTGTCAGAATATAATTTACACCAAATATCACATGCTATTATAAGATTAGCAATTCACGATGAAAATGAGCAAGAAGTATACTTTGAAGATGGAAAAGAAGAACAAATAATTAATAATATTCTAGAAACGACTTTAACTGCATATTTTAAATTAAATAACAACGATTCTGATGCAAAAAAACTATTTATATTCTGAAATACATTGACAATAAGTTAAAAACATGGAATAAAAAAAAAATTCAATAAACCTATTTTAAGCAAAATGTATTTAGTTAATCCGAAAAATAGATCAAGATATTTTATTAGATTATTAAAGGAGCTACTTCATTTGAAGATTTGCGCACAATCAATGGTATTATATATCCTTCATTTTACGAAGCTGCTATTGCTAAAGGATTAGTAAATGAAGATGATGAATGGGATAGATGTTTAGAGGAAGCAACACAAGTACAGTTTCCTACTTCCCTTTGTGATAATTCATGATAATTCATGATAATTATATTTTTATTTATTAAATCAGGTAAAATTACAACATTATGTATATGCCGCAATTCCTACAGAGATAAAATTAATTTATCTGTACGTAGGTCTGGCAAGTTAAAACTATAAACTTAAGACTAATACTTAAAACTAAAACTATAACTAAAGCTTAAGCAAAAAATACTTAAGCTTCCTAACTAGTAACCAATAAAAACAATGATAAAATTTTATAAACATAACAAAGTAAATTCAGCGAAAACAGCACCCCTTAACAAGTATAACTAGTATACAAGGTAGTGTGACTGTCTCGCTACCAATACTTAATCAACATTTGTCTAGCTGTCGTATAACTTTCAATTGATGCATTTCTGTCTCTTGCAAATATAATTTTCTCTATGCTGTTTAATCTGGCTGGACAAGTAAGTCCCACCGCGCATGTAACTCTAAAGTGTGGAAACATTTCTTTATGTTGTTTAGAGGAATCACATTTACAGGTAGATGTAAAAACTATGTCGTCAATAACTACTAGATCTTTATATGGTGGTTGTCGTTTCAATGGGAAAACCGAGTTAGTAAAAATTTGCTTCCCTCGTATTCCTCTATCAAAATAAAAAATTGCTTTATTCGATCCTATGTAGTTAAGATCACCATAAGACATACGAATGGCATTATGCTGTAGAACCTTTTTTCCCGTTGAATTTACAACTTTCATTTTTTTACTATTTTCGTTAGCTATATTGTCTATTTTAGAGAAAACTGTTTCAATGGGGATATATTTTTCTTTTTCATTGATTATTTTTTCTTCTGATTTTACTGATGCTTTCACAAATCTTATATACTTAAAAGTTGAAGAACAGCTCTTTTTATCCCATTCGTTGTCTTTTACAAATCCAATAACATTTTTATCGTTTTGCTTAATCTTATTTGTAGTTAGATCCCTCACCTCACTTATCGCTAACAGCTCAGTAGGATTTAATTTATTATCAACTTCTCCTTCATACATATATTTTATCTCTTTGGCTAATTTAATTACATTGTTTAAAATGGTTTCATCCATTCTATAAATCATTTTTTTCCAATTATAACTTGAAATACGCCGATGTGATCGATTATTGTTTAAACAACAAAAATTATTTGCACAGAAGTATGTTCTAATATCAAGAAACAATTTGTTAAGCAAAACAAGATCCTGTCGCACTTCCATTACAGGATTTGTTCACTCAACAAAATTGTTGTTAATTTGAAGAACTAGCTTATAAAATATTTTTTTTATTTCAATACAGTTAATTTTCTCCATGATAATTACGTTCATATGTTTGTTTTAATCCAATTTTTAATTTTAGATCTTATGTTTTGTCTACTTGTTGATAATATTTTTAATTCATTTGGTAATTTATTGAACTGTCTTACAGCTACAACGTAACTATTTTTATTACTTATCGTTTTGTGAATTATTTTCATTTATTTATGTTTTGCATAATCCTATTAATGCAAGAAATTTATATGAAAAATACAAATATTTATTATATAGTCCAAAATTAGAAAAAAATATTGGTGAAAATTTAGCATTAAATATAATTGAAAGAAATTTACAAATAAATGGATATTCTCTAAATGATTTTAATTTACCACATATAACAACACACTTAAACAAATCTGATGACATAACGGAATGCTATGAAGAAACTTATGCATTTAATAATTTTCAAAATAAAGTCAATTCATCAAAAGACCAACAAAAAATAATTTATTTATTTATTTATTTATTTATTATATAATAAACGGATACAAGATCCTTATACATAACGTAATAAGAAAAATATAAACGTGAAGGTGGCGCAAAAAAAAAGTTAACATAATGTAGCAGTTTAATAAGCATATTTGCAATAAACATTAACAGACTTTGAAATTTGATTAATAAAGATTCTTCATATGAAAAACTAAGAGAATAAATATTAAGTAATAATTAGTAATAACGGGTGTATTTATGACGTGCTATGGCTTTGAACGATAAGAAATTTAATTCCTCTCGAATACAATTAGGCATCGAGTTCCATAACCGCAACATTCTAGCTTTAGGCGAGTAAAAAATATAATTTTGTCTACAAATTACTTCATCATACATTATATTCGACCTAATCGGATAACTCATCTGCCTATGCGAATAGATGTCCCAAAGTACAGGTACATTTACCATGTGATGAAAAATTTTATAAGAATGGATTGAATCATGTAGGTCGTGTAAAGATTTTACAGTACATAACTTGTATCTGCTTGAAATTTCACTATAGTCGTGGTTATCAAACATCATAGGTTGACCAGACTTATAAGAAATGTACCTTAAAAATCTATGTTGTGCAGATTCAAGTTTTGCGATACCATTATAAGTATATGGAGACCAGATGAGCGATCCGTACATTGCAATTGTCAAGACCAATGTTTTATATAAGCGAACTATTGAGTCAATCGATGAAAAACTCCTTGTAGTTCTAGTAATAAACCCAAGTGATTTAAACATTTTAACCATGATATAATTTAGGTGATCGTCAAAATTCAAGTCAGAACAAATATTAATGCCCAGATCAGAAAACTTAGTTACTCTATCTATAACATTATCATAAAGTAAATATTGAAATTCAGTGGAAGATCTTGTTCTAAATATAGACATAATTTTAGTTTTATTAATATTCAATTTTAAACCATTTAATAAAGACCACTGAATTACATTATTGAGATCGGTTTGGAGCTTACTACAATCTAATGGAGATTTTACCTCACAGTACAATTTCAAATCATCAGCATATAAGAGAATCTTAGAGAATTTTATAACCGATTCGATATCATTTATAAAGAGGGTAAACAACCCCCGCAATACCAAAAGATTTAAGCTTAGATAATAATTTCGCATGATTTACCGAATCGAAGGCCTTTGAGAAATCCAAATATATTACATCCATTTGTGACTGTCTGGCGATGATATCAAAACCATCATTTATAAAACATAATAAATTAGAGATCGTTGATCTATCTTTAACAAAGCCATGCTGCTGCAGGCATATCATTGATCCTACACAATCTGACAACTTCTCAGCTATAATAGCATCCAATAGTTTCGGAATGGCTCCAATAATCGAAATAGGACGGAAATTTGCAATGTTATTTTTATCGCCAGATTTAAAAATTGGCGTAATGTAAGACATTTTCCATTTATCAGGAAATACACCTGTATTTATAGATTATAGAAATATAATATAAAGTGGATCCCTCAAAGACGAGATACATAATTTCAAAAATATACTAGGGACCACATCAAGACCAGGATCAGTGCTATCCGTTAACAAACTAACATGCTTTAATATGTCATTATGGTCTATTTCAAAGTGACTAAGTATACATGGCTGAGGGGGTTCATCGACAATCGGTAAAGAGTGATCACAAAAAACCGAGCCAAAGTAATCTGCATATAGGTCAGCGACATCCTGTAATCCAAATGCGGCGCGATCCGAGTGATGCAATTCACTCGGTAATCTGTTATCTTTTTTAAGATTGTTTACATAGGCAAAGAAAGATTTTAAATTATGACGAGAGTAAGATTGAATTTTTTCAATATAATTATTATAACAGTTTTTTGAGCATCAAATACATTTTGCACGAAGTTTTTTAAATTCTATATAATCAACTAGATTATTAGTACGCTTCGAAGTACGATGCAACTCTTTCTTATGAATAATTAACTGCCTCAATTCAGCAGAATACCATCTGGGAAAAGTCCCAATAACCAATTGTTTTTTAGGAATATACTTATCGATAATATTACGTATTATATTACAAAATACTGATAAGTTATCGTTTATGTCATCATGAGACAAAACATTTGGCCAATTAATGTTGCCCAAAATACCAGTTATAAGTTCATAGTTCGCATTATTGAAATCTAAAAAATATTTGTAATTAGAATGACTATGATTCAAAGGAAAATCGAATCTAAAATAACATGGTATGTGGTGAACATCAATCGGTAAAAGCGACTCCTCATCTAAGATCAGACTCAATTTTATAGAACTAAATAACAAATCAAGAGTATAAACTTTATTATAATTAATAGGATAATATTGACAAAAATTTAGAAAAACAAATAAATCTCTTAACACTTCAGCGCTCGATAGGCTAACTGGCGTGACATAACCGGTACACTCAAAGCTCAGAAGTGGATCATTACACCAAATGATCCTCGGTAAGTTGTAGTCACCAAATAAAAAAAATTCGCTGTCGTGATAAGTTTCCCTTAAGCTAGTAACCTGGTGCGCATATTCTTGATAAATCTCCAATGGTGAAGATGGAGGAATATAAACAGATCCGATGACAAATGAATGATGATGAGATGTCACCTTGACAAAAACACACTCAGACGATGACGAATAAGCATTCAAAAGCGAAGATGTCAGATTGTCCTTTATCGCTACCATCACACCACCGCCTCTCACATCACGATTTGGTAAACCGACTCTGTCACACCGGTATATAATGTATCCTGATAAACCAATTTCTTGATCAAAAATATCATTATGTAACCACGTTTCTGTGAAGCAATAGATATCAGGTTTGAGATTTAACTGGTGTAAGTTACTATGGACCAAGTCCGCCTTATTCCTAATACTTCTGATATTTTGATAGTAAAATATGAGACCATCATGATTTGGTTCAGTTAGTTTTTTGAAGCAGAGTTGGAATGAGAGCAAGAAGGACGAGAATGACTATCATGATCCTGCGATATTATGCTCCTGGTGACAGTTGGAACTCCATTAATGTATTTCAAAATCAAATCTTCATCGCCGTTCACCCTTCTCTTATTTAATTCATCCAGAGCGTCATTAAAGAGCTTACGCTGATATTTTGCCTTATCATAAGAAATTCTAATAGCCGAGAACTTCTGATCTAAGTTCTTACGGAGGTTAAACATCCTACGAACTTCACCAGTATCTTTTAGAGTGATACAGATAGGTCTTATTTTGCCTACATTGAAAGCACCCAGACTATTGTGGCGAACAGTTGATGTATCGATATTAGCGATCTTAAGAATGTCACATGATCTTTGCTGTGATCGTTTGAATCAGCAACATTAAAAAAAATTAGATTGTTGCACTTAGACATACGTTCTTGAACCTCATGAATAATTGATTCTTGATTTTGGCAGCTTAACGCTTCTTGAGCTGGAAGTTGAGATGCAGCTTTCAAGGCCTCTACATCACTGACCAGTGATGGAAAAACAGCAGTTAAAGATTCAATCTTATCCACTTTACCTTTCAACATCTTAACTTCCTTTATAAGAGGCCTGAGTGTTTCGCAAGTATTTTTTATATGAGATAAATCAGCTTGAACATTATTTAATGCTTCGCTGACACAGGTAAGGCCCTTATCAGTACAAGTTTTGCATTTGTAAATCATAAGAGGTTTAGATTTCAGCTCCGCTACCTTGACCTCAGATGCTGTGAGATTCGAGCAATTTGAAACTGCATGAAATAAACCATTGCATACACAGCAAGAAACTATAACGTTGCCTGTAACGAAGTCTTTTTTACACGCCCGACAGTTCGACATACTCAAAATTTAAATATAAGATTGTACACTATTAATAATTTAATATAATTTGTTCAAGTATAGAGTCAGTATGATATAAGCATAACTTAATACACTCATACACACGCACATGGAGAGAGATACTGTAGTCAGATATAGCTATATATACTACCACGTGTTCACCTTTTATAATCCGCTTACAGAATTATAATCCCAACAGGGATCGTGGAATGTAATATATGCAAGCGGTAAAGTTGAGTCGCAAAACAAACTCCAATACTTATATAGAAACTTTATGATAAATAAACTATTAAAAATTAATCACTATTGTAGAGCAATATGAAATTTACTATTTCCATACAGCGCCACCTTACGGATTTATAAATAATTTTTTTTTGAATGCTTAAAGAACAAAAAAGAAAATTGTATTTTCATAGATGGACCAGGAGGAAGTGGAAAAAGTTATTTACTGAACGTTTTGATACATTATCTAAATCTTTCAAATATGCCATTTCTATGTGTTGCTTGGACAGGAATAGCAGCAAATTTATTAAAAAATGGAAAAACAGTACATACAACGTTTAAATTACCTCTTAATATTACAGAAAATACTACATGCAATATAAAATATAACTCAAAAGACGGTAAAACACTAAAGGAAGTAGAATTAATAATATGGGATGAAATATCTATGACTTCAAAATTTGCTTTTGAAGCCGTCGATCGTCTTCTTCAAAATTTATGTAATAACAAAAAAATATTTGGTGATAAAATTATGCTTGTTTCAGGAGATTTTAGACAAACATTACCAGTTGTTCGACATGGAAATCACATTGATGTTATTAAAAATTCAGTAAAGTACAGTTATTTATGGCAAAATTTTAAACGCATGACATTGAATAAAAATCTTCGAGTAACAGAAGACGACAACAATTTTAAAGATTGGTTATTGGATGCCGGTGAAGAAAAACGTGCAAATATTTTCGAAGAAGAAAATGAATTACTTGAAATACCTAATGACGTAATGGTAAAAGAAAACAACATCATTGTTGAAATTTTTTGAAACAAAATAAAAGTAAATGATAAAGTTATATTGGCACCAACCAATAATGATGTAATCGATATTAACAATAAAATAATAGCTATAATGGAAGGTGAAAGTGTTGAATACTTAAGTATAGATACAGCAGAAAATGATAATGAAGAAAATCTTGATGTTATGTTACCTGTAGAATTTTTAAATACTTTGACACCTAATGGACTTCCACCTCATAAATTATAATTAAAAATTGGTGCTATTATAATTTTTCTCAGAAATATAAATTTAAACGAAGGTCTTTGTATTGGAACCAGATTATCAATAACAAAACTGATGAAATATTCAATTCAAGCAGAAATTTTAAATGGAAATAATTCTGGAAAATTAGCATTATTACCAAGAATTGCATTGTCACCAACCAAAGAAGAAATACCATTTAATATGCGTCGTAAACAAATTCCCATTCGTTTAGGTTTTGCTATGACAATTAATAAATCACAAGGACAATCGTACAATGAAGTGGGTGTGTATTTGCCATCACCAGTTTTTAGACACGGCCAATTATATGTTGCTCTTTCAAGAACTAAAAGTATGAAAAATTTAAAAATTTTGCTAGAAAATCATGCAAAAAATAAAGATAATAATTTAAAAAATAAAAACAAAACATACACAAAGAACATTGTGCACAAAGAAATATTATAAACAAAAACAAAATTAAATAAAAAATCTATAAATGCTAAATCTTAAATAAATTTAAAAAAAATGAACAACAACAATCTAATGATTGCAGCGCGAAATAAAAATAACAAACAGTAGCAGTATTCCAATGAATGCAGCGCTGAATAAAAATAACAAACGGCAGCAGTATTCCAATTAATGCAGCGCTGAATAAAAATAACAAACGCCAGCAGCATTCCAATGAATGCAGCGCTGAATTAAAATAACAGACGGCAGCAGCATTCCAATAAATGCAGCGCTGAATAAAAAAAACAAAGGGCAGCAGCATTCTAATGAATGCAGCGCTGAATAAAAATAACAAACGGCAGCAGCATTCCAATGAATGCAGCGCTGAATAAAAATAACAAACGGCAGCAGCATTGCAATAAATGCAGCGCTGAATAAAAATAACAAACGGCAGCAGCATTCCAATAAATGCAGCGCTGAATAAAAAAAAACAAAGAACAGCAGCATTCCAATGAATGTAGCGCTGAATAAAAATAACAAACGGCAACAGCATTGCAATAAATGCAGCGCTGAAAAAAAATAACAAAGGGCAGCAGAATTCCAATGAATGCTACACTGAATAAAAACAACACTGAACAAAAAAACCAGCAGGAGCATTCCAATTAATATTATATCAATGAAATATTATATTTCTAATGGCATTCCATACGATTAAAGTCACAAAGTATATTATAAAATTATCTAATTTATATTTTAAATTATTATTGTTTTAAATATAATAAGTCTTTTTGTATTTCAGTATCCTGATTAGTTTATTAAGACTATCGAAATAATCAAAAATGCAGTAGTTTTTCTTAATGATTAAGTTAAAAGGTATAGTTTTGACTTTGTCAATTTATTTATAATTAATAATAAAAATTTTTTTGTTACAGATATAACATATATAATATCAATAATATGTGACAATATGCATATTGGATATAAATCTTCTAAATGGCATTTTAAAAACAGTAATATTTATTTTAATATTTTATTTAATGTTTAATTAATTATACATTTAATATTTAATGATATAATTTAATTTTTCTGTTAAAGATGATTTCGATGAATACTTGCTGAACTTATAAATTATATAAACAATAAAAACGATATGTTAAAAAAATATATCTTATGAAATATACAATATATAGTTTTCCCGGGCAGGTGTACATATATATATATATATATATATATATATATATGGGGTATTCCACGTGAAGTGGTCCGATCAAAATTTTAAAATGCACCTAATTTTGGGTACACTTTGCAAATATTTTTCAGAATACAGAAAAAATTTTTTAGGTACTGGAATCTATTTGCTCAAAAGTTATTCTAACCTCAAAAAGTGAATTTTTCCATATTTTTTCAACACCAGCTGGGTTTACCGCGATATAACTCAAAATCTATCAACTTTTACTATATAACATTATACGTAACATTCGTTGCTAATTATATCTAGAATTTATTCTTCTGGGTTAGAATTTCTAATCTCAAGGTCAATGTTACATAAACTACATGTCAATATTCAACTTGAAAAAAGTGCAAGTGCGCCACCTTTGATTTTTTCATCCAAAAGTCTAAAAGAAAGCTTGGAGCAATACCTTTCAAATGGTCTGTAGCATTTTTATGGCCTCCAATTCTGTAAAAAAGTTATGACACTTTAAAGAAACATGAAATTTTTTTAAAAATTTAAATGGGAATTACCATGTTAATTTTTATGAATTTTTGGTCTTTCTTTAAATTGTCATAACTTTTTACAGAATTGGAGGCCATAAAAATGCTACAGACCATTTGAAAGGTATTGCTCCAAGCTTTCTTTTAAACTTTTGGATGAAAAAATCAAAGGTGGCGCGCTTGCACTTTTTTTAAATTGAATATTGACATGTAGTTTATGTAACATTGACCTTGAGATTAGAAATTCTAACCCAGAAGAATAAATTCTAGATATAATTAGCAACGAATGTTACATATAATATTCTATAGTAAAAGTTGATAGATTTTGAGTGTTGAAAAAAATATGGAAAAATTCACTTTTTGAGGTTAGAATAACTTTTGAGCAAATAGATTCCAGTACCTAAAAATTTTTTTCTGTATTCTGAAAAACATTTGCAAAGTGTACCCAAAATTTGGTGCATTTTAAAATTTTGATCGGACCACTTCACGTGGAATACCCCATATATATATATGTATATACTCATGTATGAAAGTATTTGCACATATAAAATTTATAAGGCCCAAAATTTGTAAACACAAATAAAAAAAATATGAAGGAAAACGTTCACCTCTATTCGGAATGTAAATCAACCATAAAAATTGTCATTTACAGTTTTTATAAAATTATATAAAATTACTATCAAATTGTTCATAAAAATTAGTTTCCCGTTTTCTAAGCCTCACATAAGTAATTTTGCTATATTCTTAAACGTTTTAAATTTTTTAATTTTTAAGTTTTTAATTTTAGTATTTTTTTTTTTTAAATTTTGGTAGGATCCACGTATACCCTTCTCGGGTTTTTACGTACGTATTCGCTACATCTTTATTTATTTCTATTTTTGTTTTTTCTTTCCAATTTCCCCCCGTTACGCCACCTTCTCGCATTCGCCCGGGGTTATGCCCGTGGAGAGAGGGAAAACCTGTGGCCAAACCCCGTGGGATAAATGCCTATTAGGAAAACCTCCTCCGAGAAGGGCGGTGCATTCGAGAACAATTCTGTTTGGGTGGCAAGGTCACATTGCGTAGACTTTAACACCGAAACCGAATGTCTCACACCTCCCGCTCACGTTGTGGAATGTGAAAAAACACCTAACCGATCATTTAAGCTAAGTCCGAGAACGGTCACCCATCCAAGTGCCAACCACGCTCGGTGCTACTTAACTTTCATGACCGGCCGAGGTGCGCTTCCGCCACTCCGCCACCGTGTCGGTCTTTAATTTTTTTTTTTTTTAAGTTTATCATTTTTTTATTTTTTCATTTTAAAAAATTTATTAAATTAAATTTTACAAGTGAATAGAATACAATTGTAACATAATCATTGTAATTTGAAATTTTTACAAAAATAAGGTTGCAAAATAAACAATAAAAATTAATTTGATTTATTGTATGTTCCAGTGTTGAAATTTTTTTAAATTTAATTACGTAATCAAATGTTATTTTAATTATTGTTGTTAAGATAATTTTCTGGTAATAATATCGACATAGTAGTTAATATCTATTTGTTCAAACAAAATATAAGGCCCAAAATTTATAAGGCCCAAAAATGTAAGGCCCAAAAAATGAAAGGCCCAAAATTGTAAAGTCCAATTAAAATAAAACTTTGAAATTAAAAAAATGCACTTTTACAAAACCGGAGAACCGGAGAACCGGAGACCAAAAGTCGATCCACTTTAATATAATATCAGATTATTGATAATACTATTATTATCTTGAATGCTGTAAAAGAAAAGAAAACAAAAACCATAAATTAAATGTTTTTAATAAAAACAATACTTTTTTTTAGGAATTGCAATAAATTAGTATATATATATATATTGCAAATCAGCGAGAAATCAAGAAAATAATATCAAACCTTTAAAATGTAAACGTAAAAAATAAATAACGTTAGTTGACTTAAGATATCTTGATGACATTATGACAAAGGCGAAATCCAATTCGTTTATTTGGATGTTGATGCAGCGGGTTATTGAACCATCATAAGTATATTTTGGAAAATAGAGGACGATAACGAAGAAACAAGTAATTCCTTGTAGTAGGCACTAAATTCAGGTGGTACAAATAGACAAGTCAGTCAAGCAGTATTCAATGATATTGATCCTGAGAAAAAGCCATTGTAAAACGTCAAGTAATAATCAAATTGAGAATCAGAAGAAATTTGTCAGGCGTTGCCGCTGAATAACCTGCAAGTTAGTGAGCGAGATACGTTGAATGGTTACTTGTTAATTATGGTATGAAACCAATTAGGAGATTTGGAATACATAGATGTTTCTTTTAAACCTATGATGAAATATAAATAATATATAAATTACTGAATTTGATTTATAGATTAGAAGACAGAGTGTTAAAGATATAGCGAAAGTCGATGTCATCAAATATACTGAATAATATAATATAAGCAGCAAACAGTTTTAATAAGACATTCAAACTCCAGAGAAAAAAATAAACATTATTATTTTTTTTTTCAGCTTACCAAGAACCCGAGGAGGATTCGTACAGCTATTTTTTTTTTTTTTTTCTGTTATTTAACGTCGCTCTATTTATGCTGCCAGGTGAACGGTGTGTCTGTAAACAAAGCACATGTAGTTGAAACAGTGGTGCTTGTGTCCATCGGAAGATATCATCGGTCACTGTAATTAGTCTAATAATTACAGTTTCCTGTCCTCCCGATGGAACCACCGCGATCCTCTTTACATCTTCGCGTCCCTAACGTTCCCTATAGTTCAGATGCCCGTGCCTCTCATGCACTGAGAAGTGCACGAAACGCACGCACACCTGAACTGGCGTCACAGTATAGTGACACGCCGAGCCACTGAGTAGCGGTGTTCGAAAAATGCACATGAAAAAATTTTCAGAGGTACACGTCTGGGATCGAACCCACGACCCTCGGTGTGAGAGTCGAGAGCTCTACCCATGAGCCACCGCGGCTCTTTCGTACAGCTATAAACATTATTAATAATAATAATAATAAAATATTATTTTATTATATAATACACATTCCAAACTAAATAAACATTAAAAGTAAAATCAATTATAATAAGTAGATTCAAAGCAAAATATAGAAGTATTTTCAGTTCACTTTTACAATTTTATAACTCATTTTCCATATTTTCAATCGTTAAATGCATATTATTCGAACTATCTATGTTTTTCTCTGAAGTTTGAATTTTTGGTTAAAACCGTTTGCTTCTTGTGTGTTCATATTAATCAGTACATTTGATGACAATGATTTTCGATATATCTTTATCATTTTGTCTCCTAATCTATAAATCAAAATCGCTAATTGTTTTATTATAAAATTGCAGATATATTAAAAAAAAACAAACGAAAATGAAAACTACCTCGTGGTTAGAATAATTCTGATACATGCCTTTGTAATTAGGCATTTCTTTATTCACACTGTCAGAAAATGAATCGCCAGACAACGAATACTTTGACTGAGATGATGACGGCTGTTGTCGAGCGACGTTGTTGGTACAGTTAACTCGACATTATTATGTCTAGTACAAACAGTATTACTTATTGACGCAAATGGCCGCGTTGGTAATAGAGGTGGTAGCTGCTGTGACTGCTGTAGACCGGGACCACTGTTCGAGCTCAACCATAGTAATAATTGTAGTGATGTCGAAGCACCCTGTTAAATTATAATGACCAAATTTTAAAAATTAGTAAGTCAGAAAATTTTATCTACATGTGTTTTAAAAGTGTTCCATCGTCGTTGACTTACCACTCATAAGCTCATTCACTTTTTCGTAGTCTTGACAACTTCTTCAGATTTACCCATTGTGTCCGAATCGTGTCTATTCTTCGATTACGCTTGATGAGGTTGAGCGTGCAACGTAGACGCTGTGGAATTATTTGCAGTCGGCAGTTACTATGTCCGATCCATCTGCTAATCGGCGTATACGATTTCCCGATGATGAAGCTTCAATACCGCTTGCACTTTCCAATACGCTTCTGTTGCGGCAATTAGCAGCTTCTGATCTCGAGAATTCATTTATTTAAGGCTAAAATTTATAAAGTATATAGTTATGTTTATTTAATAATAATTTGAATAATCGGGATTTAAAAATTCGCAAATTAACACGAATCTTTCATTTAAAGTTTTCTTAAAAAATATCCAATCTTAACATAAAATCAATAATTTCCAATAAATTATAGAAAATTTAAAAAAAATTAATTCACCTCTACTACTCTAAAATCTTCGATAGTTTTAAATTTATAGAAATATTCTTATATTTTATTTATTATTTTTTTCCATCTTTTTAAGATTTTATTAATTTTATATTACAATCAATTAAATTTTATATATTTTTTTTTACTTAGCTTGTCTTAGTCTTTTTTCTAACACTCATCCTGTGAGGTTTCTATAGTGGCTGGTATTAATACAGTCCGCCTTACTTGAGTTGTGAGGAATATTTCTTTGGCTTGTGGAGATCAATAAATTCATTTATCATATAACTTATAATATAAACAAGCAATAAATTCACGAATTTTAAAATTATACGGCATTAGATCACAAAAATGCCTTATGTGACAATATTCTGACGATTAAGACATTAGTTCTATGTAAGTGCGTTAGGGGGCTACCTGTTAATATGTGGCACTTAATAAAGTTTGCTATCGGTAGGGCATATATACCCCATGTCTTCCTAGTCGGGATAGAGCTGATTTTCAAAAATTTGTATATCTTTCATCTGTATCTAGAGACGAGATGCCTGGACTCTACTGATGAGCCCACCAGGCATACTCAGGGCGGAATACATTAAATTTTCTTTTCTTTTCTTATTATTTTTTTTCCATCTTTTTAAGTTTTTATTAATTTTATATTACAATCAATTAAATTTTATATATTTTTTTTGACTTAGCTTGTCTTAGTCTTTTTTCTAACACTCATCCTGTGAGGTTTCTATAGTGGCTGGTATTAATACAGTCCGCCTTACTTGAGTTGTGAGGAATATTTCTTTGGCTTGTGGAGATCAATAAATTCATTTATCATATAACTTATAATTTTATATACACAATAAAATAAATAAACTAACTATCCGTTATATTTATTGTCCGTTGAAATAGCGCAATCAGCGCCATCATATACACATAAGTACAATGTATATCGCATTTTATGTAACCCGCGTCCCGTATCCAAATTTGAATTTCAAATTTCTTTTATTTTTTTACAAAAATATTTATTTATAACAATTCTCTTTTTTTATTTATTTTTTAATACAAAAAATCGAATAGAAAAAAAAAGAAATATAATAAAAAAATTTATTTATTAAAAAAATACTAATATTTTATAACAAAATTTGATATAAAAAAATATAAAACATATTAACATAAAAAATATTTACATCACACAAAAATAAAATTTTAAAAGAAATCTAAACGTCAAACCCTATATATCATGTTTTCAATATTTCCAAATTTTTCTAAAATTTTAAATTAAAATTTAATTAAAATTTTTATATAAAATTAAACAAAAAACTTTGTTCTTAAACTTGAAAAATTTAGACTTGAACGTTGAATAAACATAACGAATTTTTTCTAAATATAAGCTTATCTTTAATATTAAATAATATTAACTATTTTTCTTAAATTAAATTTCAATTTCAGGAACATAATCAACATAAACAGTTATACCAGTAAATAAAAAATTAACAAATTTAATAAACAATATACATGAATGTTGCTCTATATCGAATAAATAAATTAATTATATGGTTTCATATAGACAAATTGAAATTGTACAATATTTTATCACATTTACTTACCTTTACTATCCAAAATATATGTGCCATTAACATTGTTTCACCGAATATTCTTTAGAAGAAACATTAATGTAAATAAAAACTATATGGTTTTATATAAACATATGAAAATTATGTATTTTTTTTTAAATCACGTTAACTCTTCTTTCAAAAATATGCTTCCTATTACTTCTTTCTTACCAAATATTTTTTTTTAAATTTTTGAGATATTTGAGGAACAACACTTTTTTCTTTAATACATTGATATTCAGAATATTAGAATAATATCTAAAATTTAACAACTATAAATACATTTTAATTTTTTTTAGAACATATATGTATATGCAAAATAATAATTCCGCATACTATAATTACAATTCTAATTTTTATTATTATTATTATTTTATAGAAAAACAAAAACCACCAACGGTGCGAGCGCGAAGCGCGAGCTATATTCGGTCGTGCCTCATAAGTTTCTGTTCTCAGGCGCAGCCTGAGAAGAGAAACTTGCACGCGACGCGCGCGGGGGGTTGGCGCGCTGCAGCGCGCAAGGGGGCTCAGCCCCCCTAGTTTTTATTTAGTATCTTTTTTTAAATATTAAGGTGATTTCTTCTACATTATCTTATATATACCTATTGCGCGATATATATAAATTGAAAACCATGCGCAGTTGCCAATGTTGGATGGATTATTCTTATGGACATAAGGTTTATATAGAACGGTTGATAAGATAAGGTCGGCTAGAGTTAATAGCATCCTCATCAAGCGAAAACGTGAATTCAATTAATAATTTTGCTGAGAATGATTCTACTGTTGAATTTATCCCAAACAATTTTTCACCAAGCAATCCTGAAGTCGATGTTTCTGATTCAATCCCTCTCAGCATATCATTAGAAGAAGAATCTGAACATGTTCCTCAATTAGATACTTCTGATTTTCTTTTCAGCATTAAATCTGAAGATGAATTTTGTGATCAGGAAGCTGAAAACGAGTAAAATTTTCAAACTAAACTCGCTTCAGCTTTTATAGTTGCTCAAATGTTGCATTCGCAATGTAAGCAAATTTTGCAGGTGCTTCGTACTTATGACCCCTAGTTTTTCGATGCCTGTTGCTCGTATAGCAGGAGATGAATATTTGCATTTAGGTGTAGCAGAAGGAATATTTACTATTCTAAACAGTATAGATCCCAAAAAGATTCCTGAAATTTTGTACGTCTATTTCAGTACCGATGAATCCTCTTTAGATAAAGCAAGTAGAATCATTATGTGGCCTATTCAAATTAGAATAGTAAACATTTCTATTATTTAAACCTTTCATTGACGAGGTTCTTTCCCTTCAGGAAGATGGCGGCATCGACTTTGTTAATAGGAAGATACAGTTTCAATTAAGATGCTTTGTTGCTGATGCGCCTGCTCGAGCATTTGCATTGGCTCATCGCAGCCACAACTCCAAATTTCCTTGCTGTAAATGTTGGGTGTCTGGCACATATTTAAGGCCTGGTGTTATGGTTTTTCGTGGCATTAATCATGTTTTTGAGTATATACATCTAGCATGTTTAGGAGTTATGGAAAAAATTTTGCAAGCCATTATTAATGGCTTTAAAACAAATAAAAGATTACTGCCCAAGAGAGTTTGCTCGAAAACCGGTTGACATTATTAAACATAACAAAATGAAAGCCACTGGTTTAGTTAATTCCATATTATACACTCGTTTTTTGTTATTTCACGTTGAAATCTATAGAAATATTTGTCGAAAGAGCTAAATTAATTTACGGTGCAGAGTTTTTATCCTTTAATGTTCATGAGCTTCTACATCTGATTGATGATGTCAACAACTTCGGTTCACTTGATTTCTATTCAGCGTTCCCATATGAGAACAATATGACTTATTTTCGCAAGTGTTGTAGAAAGCCACATCAACATTTGCAATAGATTGCTAAGCGCCGTTAGGAAGCGGATGCAATTCAAATAGTCCATCAATAAGTACTCAACCTTACAGACATTACACTAAATCTACTCTAGGTATTTGGTGTATGTCGTTGAATCAACAAGACAATACAGTAATTTTGAAAGATTCAACTATTAGTCTTGTCTAAAATATATTAGTACTTCAAGATAGTACTTATTCCCTATTAGTACAATGTTTTAATCAAAAGAGTAATCTTTTTAACAGTACATGTTCGTCATCTTCCGTGGGAGTTTATGTCGCTTCTTCGCTTTAACCCTTAACTTATCCTTAAGTGATTTTAGTCAAGTTGAATGTAAATGCTTCAGAATGCCTTACTGGCCACAAGTTGCATCAAAACATTGTACTCCGAATTTTTATATTGTTATTAAAATGTCTTCTTTTATTACTTAATTAAAAAATACATTTATTATTTTTTTATTATTTATTTTGCCTTTATTATCACATTCAACAATATTATTTGTAAACTTTAATATTTTAAATTTACCTTACATCCTTTATATTGCACCAAAAAGTCTTCGCGTTATGAAGCCGATAAGACTTGTACCTGCAAAACCAGCTACGAAAATGCAAGCTTCAGTCAGCGGTAAAAGGTATCAATCGCCTGAAAAGATTTTTAATGAAGACGTCGCTGCCGTTTATGAATCCAGAGCGACTTGTAGTAGTCCTTCCCTCATTGCACCGAAAAGTGTTCACGTTATGAAGCCAATAAAACGTTTACCTACAAAACCAACCCTGGAAATGCATGATTCAGTCAGCGATCAAGGGCTGCAATTGTCTGAAACATCTGCTAACGATATTAATCCAACCGCTTGTCAGCCGGTTCAGACTATAACGTTTCAGCAGGCCGTCTTTGATTCTTTTAAGTAAATATTTTTATGAATTTCCTAAACTTGCATGAAATTTTAAAAAAGAATTTTTCTTAAAAAGTTGTTGCGAAAAGGATACTATTTCACCACGATAATGTAAAACCTACCTAATAAGTAACTTTCATTTCTCGTTTCAGAAAGGTCTTCCGAAAATTGGATGCCATTGAGCAACAACAAAAGTACGCATTTGTTTTTTTATAAAGCCACTTTCTGAATTATATTTTTGGGTCGCTATCTAGTAAATATCACTTTTTTAAAGTAAAAATTAATTATAAATTTAAAAAATCATTATAAACAATTATTAAATTTATAACAATTGTTAACTGAAATTGTTTCATGGCAAAAATAATAACTACTTGAATAATTATTATATTAATTTTTGTTGCAGATTAAATAATGATCGTTTATCCCAATTAAAAAAAGAAGAATAAAACTGGGACCGTCCTATCTAAGTCTAAAGTTTTCCCGTTTAAAACGATTGACGATCTACTAAAATTTGATGATGCCGATGATGATTTATACAAAGAAGTTGTAAATATTTTCGATTCACTTTATTCTATAAATTTATGTAAATATGGTAATTATGTTTATTTTTATTTATTGCAGGTAAATTATTTAATCTATTTAGGGGGAGTCAATGCCACTTACTGCACCGCAATTTACCTTAAAAATGCTTTCGAAATCAAAGCAGACCTTCTTCCATCGTTTACATGGGTAGGGTATAATAAATTAAACAAAAAAGTTCTCAACTCTACTCTATTCGCAAAAGCATGTGAAGGTATTTATAAGATAGAGTTTGCACACTAATTACAATGCCTTTTCTGAATTCCATAAATATTTAATGACTAATTTTTAGGTGCACTTTCAAGAAACGCCTTCATGTTAGCAAAAACAACTCGAACCGAGTTCTTTTTAGTCCAAGCAATGGGGACGGCCCCAATGTTAAATTTGCCTAAATTGATACCCGAAAAGAAAAAATACGGTTATATAGGGAAAAAAAAATAAATATGAGTTTCTGTTTCATGCAACTCGAGCCTACGTTGGGAACTTTGCGAAAAAAATTCGCAAAGTTGCAAAAACCGGTTTTTAATTAATAGCTTAAAAACTACTGCTCCGATCAAAAAAGTTTAAATGAGAAAATTATAGCTATTAAAAATATCTATCGAACGGTAAAATAAAGTTTTTGTTATTTTTTTTAGTTTTTTATATATTTTGAAAAAAACCGGTAAAATACCGATATACTGTATCTCCGGAAAGGTGTAGTCAAATCAATTGAAATTTTGCAAAAATGCAGGCAACAATGAGTAAAGAAAGTTGTCTTTTTTAAATTTTCGAAAATTTTAATATTTGTTAATATATAACGTTTTTTTGCAAAAAAGGCGCTCCCGGAAATTGGTCACTCTTGCCCGAGGGCCCAATTTAGCACAACTTTTTTGGGCTAGTTTTCTTTCTTAATACTTGGACTATTATTCTATTTTAAAAAATTATGGATTTTTTAAATTTTAAAGACTCAAAAACTTCTTTAAAAACCTTGTACGTATTTTTGCATACT
This sequence comes from Theocolax elegans, assembly GCA_026168455.1. Taxonomy (NCBI): domain Eukaryota; kingdom Metazoa; phylum Arthropoda; class Insecta; order Hymenoptera; family Cerocephalidae; genus Theocolax; species Theocolax elegans. The sequence continues at coordinate 39,787,502 of CM047426.1, read as the reverse complement.
TTTTCCTTAATAACAATTCGGATTTTTATGTTATTAAAAAATCTTTTTCACAGATCAATTAACTGTATTTTTTTACATTTTTAAAAAAAAAAACGTCTTTTTTTTACAATCCAGAGCCGAGATACTTTTTTTTTTTATAAAAAATCCCTAAGACGTAATAATCGTTGTACAGCGATACGATTTATACATTTTACTAGTAAATATATAGAGGTACTAATATAAAAATAATACAAGTTTCAAAAGTTATTTATGTAGTTAATAATTAAGACGCAAAGCGAAGCGGAGTACGTCGAGTGAATCGGGAAGCGGAGTGGGGGTAATCGCGCTCACTCGATTCTGAAATTGATTTCGCGCGTTCAAAATAACTTGCGCTCACGAAATTTTTATTATTGTGGACCAATGGATGAAAATATGTCGCTGATAGTTATTCACGTTACTGATCACATCCTTAAAAATGCAGATGATCCTCAGTTCTCGCTTAAAGAAATGATTGAAGGTTTCCGTGAGAATTTGCCAAAAATTTCTAAGATAAAGGAACATATAAAACAATATTTTGAAGATGACATAATTATGTATACGGTGCCTAATGATACAATAATTTGCTTTGTAAATCGACAAGGAAAGGAACTTGACAATAAATGGTATCAAGAAAGGGCTCCCACGAACGAAGAAGAGCGACTTAGAATAATAGAAATGGCTGCGAATATTATTTGCCAAGATGTACGCATGCAACATTACGATACTCAGAATTATAAGGCACCAAGTTCATTTTTAGACAATGTTGAACAGGATATTCCAAAAACTTTACTCGCATTTTTAAATACGCTTATTAAAAGTAATAAGAAATCGAAGGAAATGTTACAAAACAAGTGGACGAATCGAGTTTCAACAATTGCACATATTTTAATATCTTGCGTCAGACCGCGATCATTTCTATCGCCAATTTTATTAGGCTTGTCATCATTTATTCACAAAAAATTCGCTGCAACGAATCTTTTAGATACGCTATCATATTTGGGTCTGTGTGCATCTTACCATGAAACTTTGCAGTTCGAATCATCCATAGTCAACGATCCTGAACATTTTAAAATTGCGGATGACGCCTTTATTCAATTTTCTTTTGATAACGCAGACCATAATACAAACACTATTGATGGTTTCAAAACTTTTCACGCTATGGCCGGTATAATGTGTGTCACTCCTTCTTCTGCTGTCACGTCAAATAGTTCTATAAGTAAATTAAGTTCAATACCAAATTCTTTAGAAATGGGAAAATTTGGATTTCTTCCTCTTAAATTATTTGAAAAAGGCACGTCAGCAGGATTAAATAATATGATTATCGATAATCTTGATGATCTACTGGATGAATTTGATATTTCTACTACAGATTTTGTTTGGTTATATCAAAAAACCACACGCCCGCTTGAAACGAAAGGTTGGAGTGAATTTCAAGAAGAATGTAATGAAAGTAATTATTATAAAACATCAAGAATAATACCAATTCCATTCGTAAATAATCCTCCAAGTGATTACAATACAATATTTACAGTTCTTGTCGAAGCAGCTGAAAGATGCAAAACAAGAGCTCAGGAGCGTTGCTTTGTCACTTTCGATCAGCCTTTATATTTAAAAGCACGTGAAATACTTTCTTGCTTAGATCCTGAAAATGATCCTCACAATTTAAAATCCATTACTGTACCGCTTGGAGGTTTCATATGCTCATGAGTTTCTTGGGATCAATTGGATTTATTATGAAAGGATCTGGACTTCGGGAAGCATTTTGCGTTTTATTTGCCGAAAAATCTGCAGAAAAAGCACTTGGAAGTTCATGCTTATTCAAGAGCAATAAGAGGGCACACGCTGGTACAAGCATCGCTTGCCTACAAAATTTTTGAAGATCTTTTATTAGATGAACAAGAAATTCTTTGCTTATCGGAATATTCAGAGGCAATTAAAAAAAGTTACGAAGAAGCAACAGCTTGTTGTAACAAAGTAATTGCAATAAAGCAAAAATTTATTCAACACTTAACAAAAATTGAAAATAGAGGACCGACTTGCAAATTGTGGATTCAATATTTTACGATGATAAATATTGTAAAACGTTTCGTCGAAGTCGAACGTATTGGCAATTGGAAATTGCATTTGCAATGCGTAAAAAGTATGTTACCGTATTTTCATGCCAGCGGGCATAATTTATATGCAAAATGCAGCCATATGTACCTTCAAGATATGTTGAAACTAGAGAGTACCATGGATATTTTTGAGTACGATAAATTTGCAAAGTGTGGTTTTTTTACAATCAGACGAACTGATAAACTGTGGTCTGGTGTGTTTTCGGATATGACGATAGAGCAAGTTTTAATGAAATCCATGAAAAGTAGCGGTGGGTTGACTCACGGCCGTGGTATTTCTGACAGTGTCGTTGCAAAATGGATTTTAACAACGATAGTATTAACTGAAGTATGCAACGAAATGGAAAAGTTTTGTAATGTTTCCTTCGATACTTCGGAGCAACATGTTGATACTCGCGTTTCAAGAATAAAAAGAGATTCAGCAGATCTTCAGAAAATTAACGACTTTTTCGAGAAGTACAATCCATTTTTAGAATGCGAATTTCTCATGTCTATTTATTCTGGAATAGTAGGAGATTCTACCATTAATTGTCACAATTCACGCGAAGAAGGTATAAAGATATTTGAAACTCATATTGGTAAATCTTTTACAAGCATGAAAGCTTCGTTAAAAAATAAAGTCAGATCTCTTTCATCGATGACATCTAGTATGAAAATTGAAGGGGACTTGGTTGAAGTCAATCCACTACTGATTTTTCAACGAATTTCTTTAAATATTAAAAATCAGGATGATATGAAGAAGTACCTGCAGTATGAATTAGCGCCATTTCCTCTTTCCTTATTTGATGAAAATGGAATGCGTAAAACATCAAAATCTACTTTTTACGATAATTTTCAAGCATTATCTGAGTGCCCATTAACAAATTTAAATGATATTTACATAATAGACGGAGGTAGTTTACTCCACCGTGTTGTTTGGCAACGAAACTTAACTATATCCGAAATAATTGATAAGTACGTGCAATATGTACAGCGTTATAAAAATGCCATTGTTGTATTTGATGGATATCCAGAGGATTCGTGCTCAACATTAAAATCATGGGAAAGATTCAGGCGTCACCGCAACAATTTAAGCCGACAATTTTATTTTGATCAGAACACAAAAATTACGGAAAAACAAACGTCGTTTTTATCCAACAGTTCTAACAAGAAGAGGCTTATAAGTATGCTTTCAAATGCTTTACAAAGCGCTGGATTTCATACGAAGGTTGCAGATGAAGATGCCGATTTATTAATTATTGAAACAGCAGCAAATGTGAACACAAATAATAATGTAATTGTGGTTGGAGAGGACGTGGATTTAATTGTATTGCTGACGCAATTAATACCGCCAACAAAAAAAATTTATTATTTAAAGAAAGGTAGAGGTCGAGATGTAGATCGATGGTACACAAATGGAAGTTTTAAGTACCCGCAGTTATCACCGTACATTACATTTTTCCATGCAGTATCAGGCTGTGACACAGTATCTGCTTTTTATAAACAAGGGAAAAATAAATTATTAAAAATATTTAATAATAAGCCAGATTTAATTAATCTCGTAAAAGTATTTTACAATGAAGGTGCAGAACGCCAAGAATTAGTTGATAATTTATGTAACATAATAGCCTGGCTGTATTGTAACAAAGGTGAAGGCAGGTTAAATGAACATAGGTTTGATTATTTCAAAAAATCATCTAATCGTTCTGCATTTCAATTAGAAAATTTACCTCCAACAGAAGGAGCAGCAAAACAGCATGCGTTCAGAGTCTACCTGCAAATTCAAAATTGGATGGGACATCAATTGGATGTGTGTCAGTGGGGTTGGAGAGTATGCGATAATACATTGATGCCTATTTATACAGAGGACCCTCTAATACCATCTGAAATCTTAAAACAGATTTCCTGTAGCTGCGCAAGTGGTTGCAAGACCAAATCCTGCGGTTGCAGGAAAAATAATTTAAAGTGCACGAGCATGTGCAAACAATGTCATTCAAGCATATGCGAAAATTTCGAATATCAATCAATCGATTTAGAAGATACCGAAGATATGTCAGAAACAATTACGCTTCAAACTGAAGAAGATGAGATTGTTGAAACTGATTCTGAATGTCCTTTTAAAAAAATAAGATTTTTTTGAATTAATGTTCATTTTGTAAATAAAAATTTGGAATAAAAGTTATTTTAAACAAATAAATGGTACATATTGTATTTTATTAAGAATTTATCCTATTATATTATTATAAGAAAATACTTACGTAGTGTAAAAATATTATCAAATGAAAAAAATTGTAAAACATATAAAATTAAAATTAAAATTAAATTTTCGGAGGTCTAGTGATCATTTTAGAGAAAAATAAATAGCGCAGATTTGTTTATCTCAACGAGCTACCCCAGATCAAGTACAAAACGATTTTTGTACGATGACCGGAAGCCACAATAATAAAAATTTCGTGAGCGCAAGTTATTTTGAACGCGCGAAATCAATTTCAGAAGCGAGTGAGCGCGATCACCCCCACTCCGCTTCCCGATTCACTCGACGTACTCCGCTTCGCTTTGCGTCTTAATTATTAACTACATAAATAACTTTTGAAACTTGTATTATTTTTATATTAGTACCTCTATATATTTACTAGTAAAATGTATAAATCGTATCGCTGTACAACGATTATTACGTCTTAGGGATTTTTTATAAAAAAAAAAAGTATCTCGGCTCTGGATTGTAAAAAAAGACGTTTTTTTTTTAAAAAATGTAAAAAAATACAGTTAATTGATCTGTGAAAAAGATTTTTTAATAACATAAAAATCCGAATTGTTATTAAGGAAAAAGTATGCAAAAATACGTACAAGGTTTTTAAAGAAGTTTTTGAGTCTTTAAAATTTAAAAAATCCATAATTTTTTAAAATAGAATAATAGTCCAAGTATTAAGAAAGAAAACTAGCCCAAAAAAGTTGTGCTAAATTGGGCCCTCGGGCAAGAGTGACCAATTTCCGGGAGCGCCTTTTTTGCAAAAAAACGTTATATATTAACAAATATTAAAATTTTCGAAAATTTAAAAAAAACAACTTTCTTTACTCATTGTTGCCTGCATTTTTGCAAAATTTCAATTGATTTGACTACACCTTTCCGGAGATACAGTATATCGGTATTTTACCGGTTTTTTCAAAATATATAAAAAACCAAAAAAAAATAACAAAAACTTTATTTTACCGTTCGATAGATATTTTTAATAGCTATAATTTTCTCATTTAAACTTTTTTGATCGGAGCAGTAGTTTTTAAGCTATTAATTAAAAACCGGTTTTTGCAACTTTGCGAATTTTTTTCGCAAAGTTCCCAACGTAGGCTCGAGTTGCATGAAACAGAAACTCATATTTATTTTTTTTTTCCTATATAACCGTATTTTTTCTTTTCGGGTATCAATTTAGGCATCAACGTCTCCCCATTGCTTGGACTATTTGTGCAATGACCAAGGCTCTAAAAAGTATAAAGGAGCGCTTGAGGCGAAACTCGCAAAGATCCGAAAGAACGTCATCTACTTGCTGTAAACACTGGGTAACTGAATCTACAATTCGAAAAGCGGAGCCAACAAAGGATTTCGATAATTTAGGTTCAATCATAGTCGAGAGTCCTGAATATTTGTATGACAACGATAAATCCACGGTCGTTAGACAAGTTCCTGAAAGCAAAGTTGACGGGAACAGCGAATGTAATAAAGTTTTTTGATTTAATATTTTATAGTAGCATATAGCATAATTATTAATATATTGTTTGTACTATATTCTTAATTTTATACTTAGTTTATGATAAGATAATCTATTTCAGAATGTACACCCTTCATGGTTATGATAAAATCCACAATAACGATTATAAAGGGTTAAATCCAGGTTGTAATAAATTAACAACCAATTTTGATTTTAAAAGTTGTACGACGTTTCGTCTGCCAGGTTTTGCAGACCTCTTCAAGTACATAAATGTCAAACAGTTAGCAATGATCATTTGACTCTACTCATCTACGAGTAATGGAAGATCATTGCTAACTGTTTGACATTTATGTACTTGAAGAGGTCTGCAAAACCTGGCAGACGAAACGTCGTACAACTTTTAAAATCAAAATTGGTTGTCAATTTATTACAACCTGGATTTCACCCTTTATAATCGTTATTGTGGATTTTATGATAAGATAATCATACGAGAAAAAGCAGAAATAAAAATTAAGTAAGATTTAGATTACAATTGCTAGAGTGCTCAGTCTATAGTACAGGAGTAAACAGTACGCTTAAGGGGATGCTAAATCCAATTAATAATTAAAATTGTCAACAGAAAAAAAAGATATTTTTACAAAAATTGATTATAGTGATATGTAAGTTATAAGTATGTAAAGCTTCAGGGCGATTGGTAGAGTATTTTACGAAATAAATGTTTTTTAGATATCAGTAGAAGGAATTTTACATTTTTTGAATATACTTTTAAAACATTATTTATTTGTTTATTTTTCTAATAATAAAATAAAAGTACGAATTGTAAAACAGTGCCATATTTTCCAAACAGCATGTAAATAGTCAAATTTAAGTTAAATTATAGTATTTGTGTTCTCAAAAATAATATAACAAATTATACAAATATTAAAATATTAAAAAATTGTTACTAAAGTGTCGCAAAATTAAATAGTTTATGAGATTATAGAGATGTAAAGAGATTTGATAAAATTAGTATTTTTACTTTGTTTATAAAACATTACAAATTTTATCTTACTTATTTACAAAAATGATTGTTTTATAACATGTCCATGTACTTTTTTCACGGGTTCACATATATATATATATATATATATCGGCAAAAAATAAAGTTTCATATATTTACTTACATTTTTTACTCATTTACATCGTATTTATAATAAGTTAGTAACTATTATAAAGTATTGAATGATTCTATACCGAATAATATTATCCAGGAAATATTTGAGCAGGAGCAAGTGAGAAGTTTTTATCTATTATTAGTTTCTAGAGTTATAATAATAGCCCTCTCTCTAAAATCGTTTTAAAATTGATACTTTTATCTTATGTATTATTTAATACCACTTCAGTACTTGAGAGGATGTCAAAAATAAAATCAATAATTCAAATGTCCCGCGCTTAAAATTATCGACTGAGAATTAATTTTTTATACAAAAGTAATAGTCGATAATTTTAAGCGCGAACAATTTGAATTATCGATTTGGTTTACTTAGTATACTTTATCAAAAAAACGCTCTGTAACGGTGTTTTATTTACACTAAAGATAGTCTATAAATTTTTTCAAATTTTTTTATCAATAAATCAATAATTATTTTGAAACAATCGCTCTGTAACGGTATTCTATTTGCTTTTAACATTATCTGTAAATTTTTTCAGATTTTTAATTCCATTAGTTTTTCAAATTTTTGGGATTTTAGAGGTAGGTTCCTGTAATTTGGGTATCACATCTCCTAAAGCAAATATTAACAAATTTATATTTTGACTACTTTTTTTCTATTCAATAAATGTTTATTGCATTTTTTTACATATTTTAACCTTTTAAGGAGTAAAAACCACTATGGTGGCCGCCAAGTCATAACAAGTCTATCTTAAAATTGTAAAAATTGAAACTGTATCAAGTACGTTGAAGGGGGAAGAAATGAAAATGAAAAACAATTACATATATACCTTATAATTATTTAAAATTTAATCCGATAGCGGTTCAGATTAATTTGGAGTGGAGCAGAGGATAAAACATTAACTGTAGTATATTTTATTAATTATTAATATTTTACATTTATTTATATTTATTATTTATTCATAGTGAGATATAGATGTAAGTTTTTAGTTTATAAGAGACAGTTTTGATCTTTTAGTTTTAAAATTTTACTTTTTCAGTGTTTTATTTGAATTTCTATTTTTTTCTTATTTCTTTTGAACATTTAAAATGTATGCTATAAAAACTAGACGTACACGATGTGGCATGAGACTTTTAAGTACTGAATAAAAAATGAAGCGGGCGTCGAGTCTTGAACCCGAGCCCCTTTGGATCCGAAGGCGTTCACGCTAACCACTGCGCTACGCCCGCACTGGTCGTAGCGCTTCTTATTGCTCTTATATGCTACCGATACCGCGCCACCTCGCGGTGTCGGTAATGCTGGCATCTTATGACAAGTGGATTAAATCCACCTTGTCACAACGAAAATTGCTGGAAAATTGTACTCCGGGATATAAAATTCGTAGAAATAGATTATTTGATAGGGCGTGTGAAGTTTATTTACAAAATAATATTGTTCAATCGGAATACACCAATGCACTTTCAAACATCGTCGCAGGCCCTTCGTGTCAACTTCCTTATGGTGGTGAAAATCTGTCGTCGTTGGAAATTGTTGATGATAATGCGTGCCCATTGTCAGAACCAAAAACTACTTACCTACAAGTAGTTTCCGGCACTATTAATGAATTGCAGAATTTGGATTTTTCCTCGTCTTCTTCGGCATTGCAATGCGACGATAGCTTGGAAGCTTTCGAAGCCAGATTAGCTTCGACATTTACTGACCAAAACATGAGCCATCAACAAATAAAAGCAGCAGTTGATCCTCGTACCATCTTAAAAACCCCAGCTTTTTCGTGTTCTGCGAGAAAAATTGCTGGAGGTGAATATCTTCATGTAGGTGTTAGATCTGGTTTAATTTCCATTCTTCGGTCGACTCCTCCTCATATAATTCCAGACGTTCTAGAAATAGATTGCGGTACCGACGAAGCTTCACTTGATAAACAAAGTAAGATTTTAATGTGGCCTATACAAATACGTATAGCCAATATTCAAGGGTCTTCTCCAGAAATTGTTGGTTTTTTTCAAGGATCCAGAAAGCCTACCAGTGCTACAGATTTTTTTCAGCCATTTGTAAACGATTTACTTTCCGTATTGGAAGCCGGTGTTCAATTTAGCAATGAATTTAAGTCTGAATTACTGAGATGCTTTGTTGCGGATGCTCCTGCACGAGCTTTCTCTTCGGGTCATCGTAGTCATAATTCCAAAGCACCTTGTTCAAAATGTTGGGTCGTGGGGGAATGAAAACAATATGACTTTCTGTCGAAAATTATGTAGGAAGCCCCATAATCATAAACAGCAGATTGCCAAAAGAAAAGCGGAACATTGTCGTACACCCTCAGGTAAATATGTTGATTCGAGTTTTTTGAAATTCATTAGAAACCATGCGAGAGGTCCTACACCCCCAATAGGTACTTGTCCTTTTATTTATAAACAATTTGAGAAGGTTATTTCGAGAAGAATTCATTTATCATCGTCGCAAAAAGACAGTACTGTTGTTCTTCGAAACGGTTCCATCGGTATTACTCAAAACATATTTAAAAGCGAAAAGTGTAAATATTTTTTTATCGTACGGCTTTTTTCGAAGGTTGAGGATTTTTTTGAGCTGCTGTGTTCTTCATCTGCAGTTAATGTTTACGTATGCTCTTTGCTTTCCAAAGATATGATATTAATTGAAATCGATGAAATTTTAGGCAAATGTTTTAGATTATCGTACTGGTCGACGGAAAATGCACACGTAAATTTTACTGACGATCGTTGTGTTGTAGTAGTCATTATATCGTCTCATCGTGATGGCGCTTTAGTTTAAGGGAATGTCGAGCCCAAAAAGTTTTATATTTTAATATAAAATAGTTTATTTTAAAAAGTGTGATACCGTCAAGCTCTTGTTTTAGGCAATAAGTGTGAATTTTCTCAAATTTATAAATCGATAATATCAATACAATTTTTTGGTTAGAATTAGTGCTTATTAAATTACCATTAAATATTCATTACTTAAAATTAATTCTAAAAATTATTTTTTTTAACAAGCTTTCAGATTTTTCATTTAATATCTTAGACATTAATTTTATATTGAAAAAGGTAAATCTCTATAATTTGGATCCGACATGTTCTTAAATTAAATGATTTATTTTTATTTCATAAGACATTTTAACTTACGGTGTAATTATGCAATATATGTTTTATCTTTTTTGCGTTTCAAAACGCATTTCCTTTTTAGATGAGTAAAAATTTTCACGCAAACTGTGGAGTATTGCCCACTGACTTTGCCTCTGTCAAATTGGTCGAGAGAATGTCATCTTTAAAATCGTCCATGGGTAGCTTGGAATCGATAAAGCAGGTAATGGCATCATCGTCAGGTTTTGGCTAAAGAAATCGCATTCGCAACCCTCGATAAAACCGAACAACAGGAAATGGCCGTTTTATTATAAACAAGTACAGACAAAGGAGACATTTTCACAACCAAAGGCTCTAGACCGATAACAAATCGATAGGTGTCAAACGTATTTACGAAAGGCTGATGCACAAAATGCACCCACTTAACAACATTCAGAGATACAAAATGTGCATAAACTGAAATCTATAGACAACTTTAGACGAAAGCAAAAGACACCAATAACGCAAAAAAACGTGAGGGAAACTTACTTGGACGACGAAAGTAAACAGTTAATTTTATTAATTATTTACTAGCTAAAATCCTCACTCGCTCACGCTCGCTCGCTCGCTGAAAAATCATTATATAATAGATAATATTGAATTAAACTAAAAAATATTTTATTATTTAATTACATTCAAATATTATTTATTAAATTGTACCCATATAGATTTATTATCATATGTATAATAATTAATGAATTTATTATTATTATACGATGAATTAAAATGATAATATTAAAAAAATAGAAATTATCTATAAAAATAATTATTTTTGTATGAAATAGAGTTTAATTATTACTGCAATAGCACTTTTCATAAAGGAATTATTATTGATTTTTTATTGTCATGTGATCTGTATACATCCTTTGCAAATAATTGTTTTATTTATTTAGCAGTACTTATTAATTTGTGTGTTATTGGTAATTTGGTAATAGCACTTTTTATACACTGAGAAAAATATTACAATAAATAATAAAATAATCTATATTAAAAATTACTATATTGTATAGGAAAAGTGTGACATCTCAGCAATATAATAATTTTTGCTATGTTATATAGTAAAATTTAGATATAATATCTTTTAATATCAAATATCGTAATTTTTGATATTCAATATAGTAATTTTTATTATATAAGTCAGCAAATTTTATTATTCAATCTGGTATTTTTTAAATGCGAATTTAAGCAAGTAAAAATGAATTATATTTTGTTTTTAATTAATTCGAAATAGAATGTATATATTGGGGGAATTCCTTTTGTCAATTAAGTACTACAGAAACATTTAATATTTGGAGATTTAATTATATACTATTCTTACGCAGTTGATCGCAATTTTTATTCACTCGCATATATTTATTCATTACACTTATTAGTCACAAACTTAAATATTATTTCAATCACTATCATTGCAATACGCTGAACGGAAGATACATTTTCGCATAATATCTAAATATCTTGTTGTTTCCTCCTCCTTTTCCTCCTTTTCCCACCATTTATGTATTTATGTATGTATTTATGTATATATTTATGTATATATTCTATTTACAATTTATGTATATATTTCTGCTTAATATTATTAATTAATTAATATTATTATATTAATCGCTGCACGCTAATATTTTGATTAGTCCGTCAAATGAAGTACGTTGTAGAACGAAAGCTGGTGCATATATTTTCGGTTTTTTTGTCGACGAAGGTGAAAACTGATTCTCCTTATTTGATGTTTGTAGATCGGAATCAATTTCGATATTTTCATGATCCAGAATAATAGCTTTTGAACCGTATGTAGTAGTAAAATTCACTGACACTTCATGGAAAGAAATTTTGTTTTGTGTAGTAGAAGAATAGTCACTTTCGAAATACGTTGTGATATCTTTAAATAATAATTTGAAACTTTCCCAAGCTTCTAATGTAAATACAATGCCATAGAACGATTGGTTTATAATTTTAAATGAACATTTAAAATTATTATTTTTATCACAGTTGAATCGAATGATGACTTTTTAAATAGGAACTATTTGGATAAACGCGCGAGTATAAGAAATAACTGGAGGCTTCTTCTCTTGAATTATATGATGCCATTTTGCTGCGTTTCTGATTTATTGAGGCTAATACTGTATGTTCACCACTGTTCATTTTAAACGTTAAAACTTAACGTTGTTATGTATAGAAACGAGAAGTGAAGTGTTTCAGGTAACGATTCTTTGCTTTATAATGTATAATTCAATTTTCTGTTTCTTAAATACTGCAAACAAGTACAGTTACGAGAGTTGTAAAAGGGCGCGAGTGAAGATAACAAACATGAGTAAGAAGTAAAAATATATACAAGTTAGATGCGTAAAATCGGAGAAAGTAGAGAGTAGGTAATTAAGTGAGTATAGAAAAGTCATTAATGTCCATTAAGGGACGTTATATCTATGAACAAGTCCAGTACGCTTAAAGAGATGTGATATCCAAATTACAGGAACCTACCTCTAAAATCCCAAAAATTTTAAAAACTAATTTAATTAAAAATCTTAAAAAATTTACAGATAATGTTGAAAGTAAATAAATACCGTTACACAGCGATTATTTCAAAATAATTAATTTAAAATGAATTATATAGAAATAACCATTTTTTGGTCGGTATATATAGCTAAAAACAATGCTGTACGGCTGCTCAAAAATCTCGTTGATTTATTCATAAAAAAATTTTTAAAAATTCATAGACTATCATTAATGTAAATACAACACCGTTACAGAGCGTTATTTTCGATAAAGTATACTGTTCGCTTGAGAAAAAATAAATAGTGATTATGTTTTAATGGGTTTACATCTCCTTAAAGAATAATTAGAAGCTTGTACACTCATCGCTAAGGGCTTTTTAATGAGATTTAATTGGATATGAAAACTTTTATGTATTAAGTATTAAGAAACGACATTTTCACGTATAACTACTAAAATAATATACGTTTTATCTGCTACATAGCCGTCTAGAGAAATATTAAGGGTTATAAAAAGAGAAGAAAAAAAAGTTTCTTTAAATTATTTTAGGAAAATGTTTTTATTACTTAATATGATATATAAAAAAAAAAATAAATAGCTTGTTCATTAGGTAAATGTATATAATATGAATATTTGGACAAGAGTTTTCAGTCTGTGCACAGAGTTTTGATAGTGTGCTTCTGTTTCCCATAAGTTTTACTTTGAAAGTGTTTTTAGAAAACGCGGTAGTATTTAAAGTGTTTAAAAAATGTTAGAAAATGTTCAATTCGAGAGAATTCGTCGAGAAGAGCCTAAAAATATAAAAATTAATAAACAGTCGTGCATATTAAGAAACCAAAATTCGCGCTTTCGTATTTATAATAATCGCGTGAGTGATGGTTGTAGTGTTACTATTTACAGACGATCGCTTGTACAAAGCATGATAGACATGTTTAAGTCTTGGTTGCAAATAAGAAAGAAAAATTTTTATGCCAAGTTTTTAAGGTTTGTACAAAGGAAAGTGATGTGACCCTTTTAAAAATTGTCATGGACGAGATGAAAAACCAATTTCCAGAAGGAGAAAAAACTAAAATAGTGTTGATACGATATTACCAAATTCTGGAAGGTAACTATAAAATTCATTCATTATATTTGTATAAGTGAAATATATATTTAGTGTCTAAAGTTATAAATGAATCAAAGCTAACACTGTTTTGTATTATACTTGAAATGTACCTAAAAATTAAGTACTTATTTTCTGGATAAAAATTATTTAAAAAATTTACGTTTTATTAAATATTAACTTTAATTTATCTTATTTTAATTTGTAATTTATATATTTAAATTGAAAATATTTGGATATTCAAATTTTATAAACTTATTTAAATAAATACATAAGTTACACAAGTTAAAACATGTTTCTCGACCTTGCTTTACTTAATTTATGATTAAATTATATATTTTAATTTAAATATTAATGTATAATTGTTTTTATGTTACTTACAGAAAATGAGCAGGATGCAGTTCATGATGATGAGTTGGATAGAAAGGTCACAATACCTATGAATGATGGTGAACTTAAGATTTAAACATATTTATATCAATAAATTAAGAAATTTTACAAAAAATATTTATAAATAATATTAATCTCAAAAAATTTCAAAGTTGAATGAAAAAATTTATTATTAATTTTTAATACGTGAAATAATATGTTACATTTTGCATTTTCAGACAGTGTAGCAGAGAACGAAACCTCGTCACCGATCAATTCCCAAAATGGTACAGGAATGTGTGAAAGAGAAGGACATTAGCTCATTATATCCTTATATATGTAAGGTAGGGAAATTCTCTGTAGGTCATCCTGATATTTTTGTGCGTGATAAATGTAAAATTTTAACATGAAATAATTTTAATATTCAAAAAGTTGAAGGATTGATAAAATGTAGTTTTACCTCCAAGAGAGTTATTTTTACCCGTACTACCAGTACCGATGCATAACAAATTAATATTTCCATTGTGTCGATCCTGTTGTGAAAATTTGACACAAACTAAATGCACCCACGAAAACATTATGGATAGAGAGTTAGCAGGTACTTGAATCTCTGAAGAATTAAAAAAAGGTTTAAATGTAGGGTACACTATATCAGCTATATATGAAATATGGCAATATAGTGTAACTCAGTTTAAACGTGATGAGAGCAATGATAAAGGTGGACTATTTGTTGAATACATTAATACATTTTTAAAACTTAAACAACAAGCGAGTGGGTGGCTTACAAATTGTACTGATAATGAATCGCGTGAAAAGTATTTAAAAGAATATGAAACAGAGGAAGGCATACTTTAAAAAAAAAAGAAAATTGGTTAGGGGGAAAATATGGGTACTACTGAAGTTATTAGAGACAGAAACAGATTAATTGAAATTCTTGAATGTAATGATAAAGAATTATTTAATGTTTTACCGGTTAATCAGGAAGTTTTTTGCATAAATTGGAAGTATAATGTTGTTATTGCAGCATATACAACAGCTCCAACACGATTAAAATTACATTCTTACTTATAAACATTACATAGTAGAATATTATATTACGATACAGACTCGTGTACCTATATAAATAAAAACACTCCAAATGAATACAAGATACCTACAGACGGATTATTGGGCGATATGACGTATGAATTAGAATGCTACGGAAAAAACAGTTATATTTGTAAATTTGTTTCAACCGGTCCTAACTTTTATTCTTACATTGTAAATACCCCTAACGGAACTACTCATGAAGTTTGTAAAATTAAGGGTATCACGTTAAATTCATCGACTGTGAATACTGTAAATTATGATAAGATTAAAGCTCTCGTATTAAATATAGATAATATAATTGAATGTAAATATAACGCTACACGTCGTACTGCTTTTCATGACGTTGTAACAAAAGAAAAAACCAAAAAAACTAAAGCCAATAACCTTAAAAGACGGCATGAAAATGAATATATATCATATTCTTATGGTTATAAGAAAATGTGTGTATAATAATAATAGAAAATATGTACACTTAGTTTTAAATATAAGTATGGTGTGTTATGTAAATATATATATATGTATATATATATATATGGGCTATTTTACGTCAAGTG
Organism: Theocolax elegans; assembly: GCA_026168455.1. Lineage (NCBI taxonomy): Eukaryota > Metazoa > Arthropoda > Insecta > Hymenoptera > Cerocephalidae > Theocolax > Theocolax elegans. The sequence continues at coordinate 39,771,807 of CM047426.1, read as the reverse complement.
GTACGATGAAAATTTTAAATCGCTCCAAAATTTGAGAACAGGCTGGAAATATCTTCCAGAAGATAGAAAAAAAATGTTAGGTGTTAAAAATAATTTGCCTACGAGTTATTCCACCATGAAAAATGGAAATTTTTCAATTTTTTAGAAAAATTGCTATTTTCAAAGCCATTTATCACAAAATCTATTGATTTTTTTGAAAATACATTATAAACAACTATTGTTCAAAATAATCGTTAGAACTTATCTACCTGAGTTACAATTCTTAATTTCAAAATCTCGAAGAAATAGAACACCCGGAAATATTCAATATCAAAAAAAGGCGACCACGCCACAATCGATTTTGATCTAACACCGCTCAAAAGATCACATTTTTCGAGAGCTTTCGACTGGCGGTGGTTAGGTTATTGGCCAAGACTGCTGGTGTCAGTTATGCCTCATAAACCTCATAAAATCACTAATTTTCATGTATTTTAGGGCATAACTTACACCAGCAGTCTTGGCCAATAACCTAACCCACGCCATTCGTAAGCTCTCGAAAAATGTGATCTTTTGAGCGGTGTTAGATCAAAACCGATTGTGACGTGGTCGCCTTTTTTTCATATTCAATATTTCCGGGTGTTCTATTTCTTCGAGATTTTGAAATTAAGAATTGTAACTCAGGTAGATAAGTTCTAACGATTATTTTGAACAAAAGTTGTTTATAATGTATTTTCAAAAAAATCAATAGATTTTGAGATAAATGGCTTCGAAAATAGCAATTTTTCTAAAAAATTGAAAAATTTCCATTTTCCATGATGGAATAACTCGTAGGCAAATTATTTTTAACACCTAACATTTTTTTTCTATCTTCTGGAAGATATTTCCAGCCTGTTCTCAAATTTTGGAGCGATTTAAAATTTTCATCGTACCACTTGACGTAAAATAGCCCACATATATATATTTAATAATGAAGTATAAATAAAAATATTATTTTTTATGTTCCAGATAATAATGCTTGGCTTAATTTAACCAATACATATTGTAAAAATTGTATATAATTATTTTCCACAATACAAAAATACATTGGAAGGATTAGCATGGCACAAAGCTTTGCACACATTAATAATTTTAAAGGAAAATAGTTATAAGAGCGAAGAATGCAATACAAAATATAACGAAATGTTAAAAATGTTAAAAAAATTGTCAAAACTTTGTAATGTACATATATTTTATCAGATGAATTTTGACTGTTGTTGGAAGTTTGTAGTTTATGTGATATGTTAGTGTGCGAGACTGATGATTGCGAACGCTTGAAAAAAAATATTGTACTCAACGATATTGTAACTCGCGAGAACGTACACGTAACAAAAATATTGCAAACTATAGAAGTGAGAAAAATTAATTCTTTACATTTCACAATAGCTAATATCAAGTCTCAAAATATGTTGAATGAAAATCCTCATTGTCCGATTCATATGGACAGTACGCGATATTTTTATTTGTATAACAATGATAATAGTTTAAAAAGAATTGTATATTAATGTATTGTTGTAAATCTGTATAAATTATATTACAAATAATATATATATATATATATATATATATATAATCGTTAGAACTTATCTACCTGAGTTACAATTCTTAATTTCAAAATCTCGAAGAAATAGAACACCCGGAAATATTCAATATCAAAAAAAGGCGACCACGCCACAATCGATTTTGATCTAACACCGCTCAAAAGATCACATTTTTCGAGAGCTTTCGACTGGCGGTGGTTAGGTTATTGGCCAAGACTGCTGGTGTCAGTTATGCCTCATAAACCTCATAAAATCACTAATTTTCATGTATTTTAGGGCATAACTTACACCAGCAGTCTTGGCCAATAACCTAACCCACGCCATTCGTAAGCTCTCGAAAAATGTGATCTTTTGAGCGGTGTTAGATCAAAACCGATTGTGACGTGGTCGCCTTTTTTTCATATTCAATATTTCCGGGTGTTCTATTTCTTCGAGATTTTGAAATTAAGAATTGTAACTCAGGTAGATAAGTTCTAACGATTATTTTGAACAAAAGTTGTTTATAATGTATTTTCAAAAAAATCAATAGACTATAAATTGTAATAATATGTGTTATTTAAATATTTTCACTTCCTCTATCCTTTCTATCCATATTATTAATAAAAAAATTTATTTAATAAATTCAATATTTTAATGCATAAATTACACTCCAATTACTTTTACAATTGTATTATAAATTCATATTTTTATTTCAAACTAGCTTATTCTTATTTGTTTATTAAATATCAGCTTATAAATATATCTAAGCTAATACCCGCGGTTCAGTACGCTAGATTCTTTCGCCGCATACGTACGATTATTAGCTGAATTCTCGTACGTATCCGCCCTTGTGGCCCTCCGCGGTCAGAAACAAGCTTGAATTTAGAGTTTTTATTGTTAATTTTAAAACGATATCGTGGAAACACACATGGACATCAATGATTTGTGGACCCACAGGATGTGGTAAAACGTACTTTGTTAAACGGTTTTTCCGACAAATTGACAAAATGTCCGATACCGTTTTTGCCCGTAAACTATTGTATTACTCAGAGTGGCAAGACTGAGACAGTATGGTTACCTCAAAACGAGGATTTTGCGTCGGATTCTCGTCCAAAGTTGGTAGTGATCGATGATTTAATGCGCGAGTCATCAAATAATACTGTTGCCGATTTATTTACAAAAAGAAGTCACCATAAAAATATGAGTATAATTTTTATAACGCAAAATTTATTTCATCAAGGTACAAAACAAAAAGACATTTCACTCAATTCAAATTATATTGTAATTTTTAAAAATCCAAGGGATCGTGCTCAAATACAACATATGGCTTGCCAAGTATACCCTGAAAATCCAAAATTTTTACAAGAATCTTATATGGATGCTACGTCTGTACCTCATGGCTATTTATTACTTGACTTAAAACAAAATACTCCAGAAATATGTAGAGTGCGCACTAATATTTTTCCTGACGATTCTTTTCAATATGTTTATACACCGAAAAATATTAAGAGAGGTGTTCCTTCTCGTGACCTATCAGTATTGCATATATAATGGCTCCGACAATGTCGACAGTCACTCGATCCCAAACCAGCAAACGTACTGCATGCTCTATATCATTTAAACAATTGTCAAAGAAATGCTGTATTAAAATTAGCTGATCGTAGAATAACACAGGCCCACAAAATGAAAAAAAATGTCTGAACTTTTGACCGGACATACATATTCCCATGTATTTTTCGACGCTGAATGCGAATCTGTGATAAAAATATAGGGTTTTCCTACCTTTTCTGAGAGTTTTATTGAAAAAACCTCATTTTTTACGGTTTTTTTGCGGTTTTTCGAGTCTAGAAAAAACAAATCATGAGATATGGTTAATTGGACTTCAAAATCGAATTCTACGTGAAAAAATACATGGAAAACCATACCTTCAAATTTTTTTTAACGCGATTCTAGTCCTCTGTATGGGGCTGAAACGATGACGAAATCGGTAAAAGTCGAAATTTTGCTTAAACTGGCTTTAAACAATATTAAAATTTAATCATGCGTCTTTTGAAGAGTCGATAAACATTGGAAATACTATCCTGGGGGTTTTTCAGATCGCTGATCATGAATTTGAAGTCAGATTGTGTAAAAACTACTTCTAGAGGGCGGTGGCTAGAACTGTATGTGGTAAATTTATCGATTTTTTACAAATTTTACGTCTGAAATACGAGTCTTTCACAGCATTGACTATAAATTCAAGATATTAACTTAGCCTATTGTTTATGTTAATCTTAACATTTTGTCTATGTTTGTCTCTCTCTCTCTCTCTATCTCTCTCTGCTCCGTGAGTAAAAGCCTCCTTATTTTTGTACTCTGTGTTCTCGCTATCATTGTTTGCTCACATCGCCGCCTGGAGTTTTTACAGCAGTTGATAGGACCGGAGGCTGTCTGCAGGAGCTATTCAAATAATAGTTGCAACTTTCTGTGGACAGTGGTACTTGTGATTTTATATTGAAAATCGAGATATTCTTTGGAGGTTAGCTGAGCAGTTCAGTGGACTTCGCATGGGCGGTTAAAAACAGCAGGTCAGCCAATATTTAGGAGTACGTGACACCTGGCAAGGTTAGATGAGTTGCAAAAAATACCGCGGTGGTCGTGTCACGAGGAAGGATTATTCCGAGGTTTGCGCAGTATGTAACAGCCTAGTTCATACTAATTGTTTTGAAATCGCGCCGGGCTCATCAGAGCGTCGCTGTTGCGTACTAGCGCGAATCAAGGCGGTGATTCATAACACTACCGAGGCGGGGGCGCCACCGACTGGGTTGCCGCGGCTGACTGAGGAGACCGACGTTATCCCACCGATGGCCACGCCCACTCCCTCTACTTCTTGCGCGAAGCGCGTTGCCTCGCCTCCGTCGCCATCAACAACGAAGGTTGCCAAGCAACCACGCGACACCGCGCCCACCTTCTCCAATCAGATAGCTTGTGATACTCTCGTGGACTCCGTTCAAATAGCGACCGCTCCACCGCCGTGGTTAGAAACATTTGCGCGTGGTCTCAGAGAAGATCTGAAAAGATATTAGTTTGATTACGGAAATGGTTGATCGAGTAGAAGAGAAGGTGGATATGGTCGGGGCTGATCTTAAGGCGCTTCGAGAACGCGTTGACACGCTCGAGGAGCAGACAAACCGGAAAATTAGTGACATGAGTACAAAATTAAACACGGTAAACTCGCGATTACAGGCGTTGGAGACTGACGTGTCGAAGTGTTCTATGAACGTCTCGCGCACCGCTGTTTCAGTCGACTCACTTAAAGACACTTGTGAAGTGCTTGTACTGGGCCTTCCGCTGGTCTCGAGATCCTCGGATGAGATGTTAGTAGAAAAATTAGTTGGAGTAATTAACCTGCCGTTGCTGGCAAAGCCGGTTGTTGACATTCGTCCGTGGGTTTCGCGAGTGGGTTCAGGCTCCGGTGAGAGCGCTTCGCAACCTAAAAGCAAAGGGGTTGTTGTTAGATTATTCTCTACGTCAGCCAGAGATGCGGTCGGGAACAAAGCGTACCTTCTGAAAGGACGAAAGGCGCGTGAAATTTTCGGAGAGGGAGAAAATAATGCCATTTTTATTAGACCATTATGGCCAAATCCATTTTTAAACTTTGGTCGTCAGCTAATCGAAAGTGTTCAGAGTTGGGCTATGCGAGGCCCCTAGTAGTTAATTTAAAAGTATATATACGGGAGACGAGAGATGGGCCATTGAAGCGTGTAACCTCTGAAGCCGACATACTAAACCTGCAGCCGCTTTCCTCATCTTCCTCGCATGCTAAATGAGACAGGAGTGGTCGGGCCAATAAAAATAATAAACTCATTTCATCTAACTCATTTTCCATCTCTCATACTAACATAAATCGTCTAAAAACTCATTTTGCAGCCATTGAAGCTTCAATCTATCCGAGATCTTTCGATGTCATCGCTTTAACCGAAACCTTCCTTACTGAACACGATTCATCTGATATTTTTGAATTACCTGGTTATGTATTGCACAGATTGGATCGTGTAGGTAGGGGGGGGGGCGGTGGAGTGGCGGCGTACATACGTGAGGAGTATAAGGTTAGCGTTGTTGCAAACTCGGATCCGGTTTTTTCTAACAAACCGGAATTCTTAATCCTACGCTTGGTGAGTGGCTCATTAACGACTCTTCTAGCGGTGGTCTATCGTAGACCAACAACCGCCTATCCTACCGAATTTTTTGAGGTTCTTTCTGATATTTTACCTGATTGCAACAGCGTTATCGTCACGGGTGATTTCAACATCGATATGAACTCAAACAGTGCAGCTGCTAACATGATGAAGTCGAATCTGATGGCATTGGGCCTTTCGCTCATACCATCGGAGCCGACCCATCATGCAGCGACATCGAACGGTTTCTCTCACACTTGGTTAGACCTCTTCCTGATTCGTGAGCCGGTGCCAAACTTCAAATATCTGAAATCTACTGCTCCCTTCGCAGCCGGCCACGACTCCATTAGTCTGGAATTAATTGTACCGAGTAATCAAAAAGTAGGGGAGAGGAAGTTTTGGAGGAGAAATCTGGAAGAGGTAAACTTACAGACTCTCGCCACCACATTCACATCTTTCATGAACAACCCATTGGCTCCTGCTTGGCCCGACCAACCCCTTTCCTCATATTCTAACTCATTCGAAATCATCTCCTCTTTATTAACAAACATTAACCAATCAATCATAAATTCATTTAATGCTCTGGCACCATTGAAATTCATCACCATTAAAAATTCACAGAAACCATGGGTCACACGTGAAATAAAACTGTCCATTAGAGAAAGAAATAATGCTTTTGTAAGGTTCCGTATTTCAGGAGATCCACTGGATTATAGAAACTATAAGGAGCTTAGAAATAGAGTATCAAATTCGTTAAATTCCAGTAAATTTAAGTTTCTTGCAAATAAATTAGGTGTAAATAAAGATCCTGCTAGCTCCTGGAAGTCTCTTCGGAATATGGGATTTTGCTCAAGGGCTCATACTTCTCCATTAAAAGTTGTTTCACCTCATCAACTCAATACCCATTATGCCTCCATCTCAAACCGATCACCCCCTCTCTCAGTTCAGTCGTTAGCATCCATCATTTCTAACACTTGCTCATCGTCATCCTCATCTCCTTCCTTTTCTTTCTCTGTAGTAACGGCCAAAGGGGTTAGACATGCAATACTGAAATCTATCTCTAAAGCAGTAGGTATTGACGGAATCTCCTTAAAGATGCTTAGACTCTTAGAGACACAATTAATCTTTCCGCTTGCCGAAGTATATAACAATAAGTTTTTTTCCCGACTGCTAAAACTAGTAAAATTGTAACGTGTGCGGATACCAGGCCAATTGCTAAGTTATGCGAATTATCGAAAGTACTCGAGCGCATTGTACATCTACAACTCTCTAATTACTTAGAGACAAATAATTTATTGACAGACAGGCAGGCTTTCGTAAAGGCCATAGCACTCAGACAGCATTGTTGGGGGTCCTGGATGATGTCAGAAGAGCCATCGACTCTCGGAAGATTACTATTCTTATGTTGTTTGACTTCTCCAAGGCCTTCGATACTGTGCCTCATGATGTGCTTATTACCAAATTAAGTAATATTGGTTGTTCAGAAAATGTCTTAAATTGGTTCTACAGGTATCTGGTAGGTCGCTTACAGGCGGTGGAGGGTGAGGGTGGTGAACTGTCCGATTGGTTGAATATAAATGCGGGTGTACCTCAGGGCAGTGTACTTGGTTCGATTTTATTTTCCATTTTTATTAATGATTTACCGAATGTCTTGAAATATAGCAAATGTATGTTGTTTGCGGATGATGCCCAGGTTTATTCTTCGTTTTATCCGGCGGGATTCGAAACAGGAGTTCAGCAAATCTCGGAAGATGCAAATGCGATTGCCGGTTGGGCGAACAAAAATGGTCTCAAATTGAATGTAAATAAAACGAAGGTTATAATCCTGGGCAGTCAGGCGTTTATTTCCCGTATAGATCTTAACACTGCCCCGAGAGTTCAAATTGGGAATGAATATTTGCAGTATGAAAGTGAGGTTAAGTCTCTGGGATTGTTCATTTCGCCCACATTGGATTGGTCAAAACAGGTTTTAGCAATTTCCAAACGGGTTCATGGAGTCCTTCACTCCTTAAGATACTATAGAAGAACTCTATCGCGTAAACTAAGGAAAAACCTGGTGGAAGCGCTCATTTTCCCGCATTTTGATTATGCGTGTGCGGTTTATGACGACATTGATCAAACCAAAAATCTAAAGTTACAGAGATTACTAAATGCGTGCGTAAGATTTGTGAGGGGCGATCTGCGCAGATATGATCATGTGACGCCGCATAGGCTTGATCTAAAATGGCTGTCGGTCGAGTCCAGACGCTCCTACCTCATTGGATCATTAGCATACAATATCATAATACATAACTCACCATCATACCTCGCAGTTCATTTCTCATTATTAAATAACCCAGTCACCAATCCTCGTACCTCATCACGCCATCCGCCTAAAGCACTCACATACTTACCACCTCGCGTAGAAGCCTTAAATAAATCTTTCGTCATTACATCATCCCGCATAGTAAACTCCCTGCCCATCGACAACTTTATGAATTCCTCTATAAACCATTTCACACGTTCCCTTTTCGATCATCTGTTTGGACTCGACCAGGCAGCTTGGTCCGACCGGGTAAACAACGAGCGAATAGTTTTGCGGTCCATCCCTCGTTTCCAAGCGGAGTAGAATAGATTTTATAGTTTAGTTATTAAATCAGTATTATTCATGCGTTATTTAAATTTAAATTTTTCATTGCTTGTAATTCTTGTATGGCGATCATTGTATTTTATTTTATTTATTATTTTTACAATGCGTTAAAATTTCTTTTGTTTAACCATCAAATTTTAATTTTTAATTTTATTATGTTTGTATATATATATTTTATTTTTTGTTGCGTAGTTTTAAGGATTTTTATTCATTGTTATTTTTATTTATTTGTACATATTATCTCAAATGTATTGCTGAAGTGCCTACGGGGTTTCTATCCCAAAAGGCCCAAAAACCAGATTCATTCATTCATTCATTCTCTCTCTCTCTCTCTCTCTTCCGATGTTTTTTTAAATTGGTTTACGCTTACGTACACGTTTCTCTTCGAATGACCGATGTAGTGGATTTCTGACACGTTTTTGTCCTTTTTTCGCAGATGTTTCTCTTTTTATCATCCAGCAGTAATCTGCTAACATGTTGATACTCCAGTTTCCTTGAAATCTACGTTCAAACTCCTTTAAATCTTGGTGAAATCGTTCACCATGCTCTTCACTAAAGTCTCCGTTATTTTCAGGAAACTGATCAACGTGTGAATCAAGAAAATGAAGTTTTAAGTTCATTAGACAACCCAATTTTTCAAAATTACCTACCATTCTTTTCACAATAGCTTTATAATTCGTGTCTTTGGTATTACCCAAAAATTTCGTCGATACCTCTTTAAAACTTAACCATGCTGCCTTTTCAACATCGGTCATGCTTTGTTCAAAGTTTTCGTCTCTAAATAAAGTTCGGATTTCAGGACCATCAAAAATACCTTCATTTAATTTAGCATCAGATTTATGGGGAAATACTTTGCTTATATATTGAAAGCATTGACCGTCCTTGTTCAAAGCTTTAACTAATTGCTTTATCAATCCAAGCTTTATATGCAGAGGCGGTATCAAAATTTGCGAAGGATCAACGAGTGGATCTTTTATAACATTCTGTTTACCAGGTTCAAACGATTCTCTTAATGGCCAAATTTTCTTTTTGTAGTGTTTTTCTCTATCTCTGCTATCAAACATGCATAAATAACATGGGTACTTCGTAAATCCAGATTGTTGTCCAAGTATTATAGATAAAATCTTTAAATCGCCACATATTTGCCATTTATGTTCTCTATATTTTATTTTCGTTAAAAGTAGTTCAAGATTGGAATACTCTTCTTTAAGTACTGTTGAATGTGCTAATGGTATAGGAGCATATTTATTTGTGATATGGAGGAGTACTGCTTTAAGGCTGCGCTTTGATGAATCAATGAATAGTCGCCAATTTTCAGGTTTGTATATGTCAGGTTTCAATTCATCAATAAGACCTTTCACATCCGTGCAATAAACCATATTAGAATCATTCTTGAAATAATTTCTAAAGCGCTCCTCTCGATTACGATATGCACATACTTGAGTACCCTTTGTCAACATATTTCGTCTCTTAAACTCTGAAGCCATGAACTCTGATTGTTCCTTAGATAAACCACTCTTTCTAAATAAATTGTTCAGACTTTTTTGATCAAACTTTTCAACAGTTCGTTCTTCACCCTTAGGAATATACTCTTCATATAATCAAAGGTATATGCAAATGTGCTTTAAATACTTAAAAAGGCAGCGTCTCTCACTAATACACAGAAAGCTAAACTATCTGAACATAAACACGTATTACGTAAATTGTCAAATAAAAATTCTACGTCATGGAAAAGTAAGAAACGTTTGATTGTACAAAAAGGGCACGGTTTCTTAACAGTACTACTTGCACCTGTACTAGGTACAGTTTTGTCAGCTCTTATTCCTTCCCGTTCATAAATATCTAGAATGCAAAATACACGCAAATTAGTTCTTATACCTCAAGATAGTTTGGAAAAGCTTAACAGAGTAAACGATTTTCAAAATGTACATAATGAGAATTATTTAAAACCTGCTACCGTACAAACTCCTGGTAATCATTTGTCACGATTAGATACTCAAATGAATGAAATATTATACTCAAATGAACTAGATGAACGCACTAAATGGTCAAAATATCTTAGTAGAGGTTAAGTCTTTTACATTGCACACGGGTATCACAGTTGAAACCTTAGATAATATCTTCTTAGGACAAATTCCAAAACGTGTAATTGTTGGGTTATTATCTAACAAAGCGTTTAACGGAAATAGAAAAGAAAACCCGTTCAACTTTGAACATTTCAATCTTTCTTATCTAGCCTTAAACGTCGATGGTGTACAAGTACCCAACAAAGCTATCCAACCTAATTATCCTAATACATACATCGATGCATTCCACACTTTGTTCAGCGAAACTGGCATACATTTTCTAAATGAAGGAAATTGTGTATCTAGAGAGTCATACCCTAATGGCTTTTGTTTATATGCATTTGACTTAACACCCGATCTTTCTACAAACTGTAATACGCATTGGAATTTAGTCAAAACAGGTGTCGTTCGTTTGGAATTACGCTTCGATAACGTTCTACAACAATCCGTTAATTGCGTCGTATATGCCGAGTATGATAATATTCTTGAGATTGATTCATCTCGACTGATAATCATCGATTTTAGTGGTTAAACTCACTAATGGATAAATTTCTTAATAATCTTAGAAAGTTTAGAAAGTGATTGTAGTTATAATATAACATTCCTACATTACGTCAGAGATAAAGAAATGGATTTATGTATAAATTACGTGCACTTGTACACAAATTTGTTAAAAGTCATTTAGATTTAGTCTTATACACAACATATGTGACATGGACTACGTTATTGACATTCAAGTATTACGGGACACCCATGGAAAATTCTTGCTCAAAGGGGATGGGCTAGAACAACGAAGCAGATTTTAGTTCGAAGTTCTCAAGAAAAGAAACATTTAGAGAGTATAACAGCACGACGAGTCGAGAGTTTGGAAGAGTTTAACTGTCCAGCTACGCATAATTTACCAAGAACCAACGGTTTATGCTATATTCACGGATCTATTCATAAAGAAGTTTTCATATGTGCTTTAAATAATGCTCTGAAAATTAAACGTTGGGTTAATAATAATATTGCACTACTATCAGCCATCATCGTGTGTAACGAAGACGCTTATTCTCACTCAAGATTTTCACGATCTGTTGCCGATTGTGGCTTAAAGAAAATTAATTTCGACGATTCACCTGTACGTTCGAATAACTTTAAAAAATTAAATAAGAAATCTATTCGTACAAGACCACCAACTCCAGGATCATTAGACAATCCACTTTACGAATCCATAAATGAGGCAGGATACTTCGCAGCTAAAAATAGGGACGATCTATCCACCTCGGCCATATACACTACACCGGTACATAATGAATACTCTCCAAATAAAGGGTGCTCCTCTATCATTAAGAATACCATCGCAGGGTGTATTTCCTGCGGATCAGATCCCGAAGGTATTGACGAGACCGACGGGTTGCGTGATTAACACCAATATACATACACAACCTGGTTCACACTGGGTAGCCAGTTACATTGATCATCGAGGATAGACTAAAATCAGTACTGAATGAGCAGTAACTTTTTCCCAAAACGCAGAATTGAATTGGTACAGAATCAGTACAAAATCGGTAATTCAGGGTGTCCAGTAATATTTTTGAATACGAATCCCTGAGTTTTCCATGTTTTCCAGAAGACATTATATTAGTTTCCATATATGGTATAAACGGAAAAGGATATAAAAATACACCAGATTTTACAAGTATAAAATTTTTATTTACTAACGTTTATAGATACAATGTCATCATTATTTTTTTAATATAATTTAATTAAGACCTTTAAATTTAACATTTTTTTTCTATTTCCGCACTCTGCTTTAAAGCATCACCGATTATTTTTTGTTTTTTTTTTTATTTCAGTTCGTTCAATATTTCTGACCGTCTTTTTAAATTCAACTTTTCAGCAACTTCTTTTTCTTTCTTTTTCTTTTCGTTATCGACCGCTTCTTTGTAACGACTGTATGCCATTCTAACAGCACTAATCATTTACCTGCTGATTTCAAATTAACTTAATGACGCATTCGTGGCATTAATAGCATCACATATAATACATTGGGCCATAAGAGATTTTTCTTGTTGATTTTCCGCTAAAACCTCTTTATTAATTGAGAAGCCACACTCTAGTGCTGCGTTATCGTGTGATAAAATAATTATTGTTTTAACAAATTCTAAAAAGCATGAATATTTTTCAAATCCATATAATTCAAGAAGTTTAATCCGAAAATGATCAAGTCGTCTTTCACTTCGTTTAAATGACTTAAGCATTTCTTTTGTTGCATGAAAAGACATAATTTCTTTAAATTCGCGATCAATTTTTTTTGCTTTTGAAGTAGATATAATGTTATTACTAACTAAAGCGGTATTTGCTACATTTAATCTACTTGTAGCCTTTTCTAGTTGCAAAGTTACTTCCGGATTAACCCTTTCACTGGCAATGTATCATATATGATCAAATTGAATAACTGCTGCATTTTTCAGTCAATTCATTTCAACTTCGGTGTGTAAGAGTTCTGGGATTTGCTGATTACGTAAAAAATTCAAAATGACGCAAACATACCATCAAAATCGATTCTGCGTCCCCAAAAGCCTTCCTTGGCGGAAGTATTAACTGTTATTTCGTACATTTCTGCATATTTCCGTATATTTCTAAATATTTTCGTATATTTCTGTATATTTTTATCAGTTATTAGACTTTATTATGAAAATATACAGAAATATACGGATATATTCAGAAATGTACGAAATTGTATAAGAATATGTAACAATGTACTGAATTATGCACTAATGTACAAAAATATACAAATATAACTTAACCGACACGGTGGCGGAGTGACGGAGACGCACCTCGGCCGATCACGAAAGTTAAGCAGCACTGAGTGCGGTTCGCACTTGGATGGGTGACACCATTCTTGTGCGGCTTTCGGGATTGGTTAGGTGTTTTTCCACACTTCACAACGTGAGCGGAAGGTGTGGAACATTCAGTTTCGGTGTTTGGGCCTACGGAAGGTGACCTGAACATCTAAACAGAATGTTTCAATACACCGGCCGTCTCGGGGAAGGTTTTCCTACAAGGTTTTCCCTTCCTCACGGGCATAACTCCGGGCGAATGCGAGACGGTGGGGACAGGGATGGGAAAAATTGGAATGTTTTCACCCCCACACATAGATGGTAGAGGTGTCCCTGTAAAAAACCGTTTAATAATGGGTGTACGGGGTGACGAGTAAAGAGAATTAAAAAAAAAAATAAAAAAAAAATATACAAATATAACTTTATGCATGAATAATATGAATTTTATTATTTTTGCTCTTTTAGGTAATATTATTAATTAATATTTGAAATTATTAGGTATAACGATATAAATCCTTTACGATTCAAAAATGTTCTAAGAGACTGTACTTAAGACATTTTTTTTATTTTACTTGCAAAATAAACCATTTTTATTTTATTATAATTTTAATTAATTCTCTATAACTATCTCAAAAGTAGTTGTGTATACTAGTATTGGGTCTCGAGTTTTTGAGTTCGTTGAAAGCTTTGAAAACAAGCTTAAGAATATTTTTAATTTAGACGACACAATTTTAATCGGCAATGGCAAAGACTATATTTTTACTGAAGAAGAACAACGATTTGGCTTTGGAGAAACTTGTACAAGATATGAAAAAATTATTCATAGAAAGAGAAGATATTGTACATATTCTTATGCTCGTGACCGACACGGTGGCGGAGTGGCGGAAACGCACCTCGGCCGGTCATGAAAGTTAAGCAGCACCGAGCGCGGTTGGCACTTGGATGGGTGACCGTTCTCGGGCTTAGCTTAAATGATCGGTTAGGTGTTTCTTCGCATTCCACAACGTGAGCGGGAGGTGTGAGGCATTCGGTTTCGGTGTTAAAGTCTACGCAATGTGACCTTGCCACCCAAACAGAATTGTTCTCGAATACACCGCCCTTCTCGGAGGAGGTTTTCCTAAATGGCATTTATCCCAACGGGTTTGGCCACAGGTTTTCCCTCTCTCCACGGGCATAACCCCGGGCGAATGCGAGAAGGTGGGGTAAAGAGGGGGTAAAAATTGGAAATGGAATGAAATGGAATAATAAAGATGTAGGGGATACGTAAAAATCTGTAAAAAGGTGTACGTGGAAACTACCAAAATTTTTTTTCTTATGCTCGTTCATTAAAAATTAATGACTCAATCGTGAAACTACATTCTGGAAAATTTGGTATAATTGAACATATATATGTGTTATTTCAGTTAATAGTAAAAAAAAGTTATAATCATATACAAAATTGTCAATGTAAAAACCAATGATACTTTCTCACCATTTACTAAAATAAAGCAATGTGAAATTGACTCGCACCGTTTGCAATACTGCAAACCAGAAGATTTATCAACGCAATGTATTTTAATCGAAATTGATGGAAAAAATTACATCAGTTGTGTTCCTACAGCTTGTATTGGTGACTAAAATACAGTTATGTAAATATATTTTTTTATTTATTTAGAATAAAACGTTAATTGGAATATTGCTCTTGTCTTATTAATTACAAACTATTCCAAAATAGTTAGCATCTGCCTTTAATTTAAAAAGTAAAAAAAAAATTTTAATTTACAATATACTTTTATCATTGAATATTTTTCTATATTCTTGTATGCTTTTGTTTGCTTATTTTTAAATCTTTATGTACATTTTCGTACATCTCCGTACATTTCTGTATATTTCTGTATATTTCTGTATAAAAGTCCAATAACTGATAAAAATATACAGAAATATACAAAAATATATAGAAATATACGGAGATATACAGAAACATACAAAAATGTTTAACAATATACAAAAAAATACGGAAATATTTGCCAATGTACAATTTATTCTTCCACCAGGGTTATATTCATAGTTAATCGTATAATTTCTTTAGTTTATTGTCCTACCATTTTTGGCCCGTACAGTAAAAAAGCTGCACCAGTGAAACGGTTAAGACACGAAATACCCTTAACTAACGTATATTTTAAAGGTGATTTTTCTTTAAGCGCATTAGTAAAATTTTTATAAATTGTACGACATTGATTCTTAAATTGTAAAATTTCTTTAATAGAAATATCAGTAACTCTTTAATGCAATTTTAGTCGAGTAATCTAATTTTATTTTATCCGCAAATAAAAGGTTTTCATCATTGTTTAAATTAATTTTTAAAACATTCCTTTTAAATGTTTCCAGACATTCAGGCTTCACAATTCGTTCTAGTAAATTTACAAACACTAAAACTAGATCCTCATAAAGATAAGATGCTTTACATTCACTGGATTGAAATTCGATAAGAAATGGATGCAAATCATTGGCAAATGATTTAAAACATGCTAATTTTGCATCTAAAAATTTATCAAATATTTGATTTTTAACTATTTTATAACTATTATTAGACGGCTCAATTTTATTTTTTGTAACATATAATACATATTTTTGTATAGATGGTAACATTTTTCTAGCCCTTTCTGCAACAAGAGAGTTTTCGATCCATCTAATACCGGTAAAATTCAAAGGAAAAAGTTTTAATTCGGTAACATCTAAGAAATCTCGACGCCGCGAAGCACTATACTAAAATAAATTAAATAAAGCTTTCAAAAAGTCACCTATTTCCCACTGAACTTTTACAAAACTCGATTTGAAAGCGTTATGCAAGTATGTAAACCACATGTACCAATATCTAATATCTCGAAAATACCGTTCTCTATAGAAATAATTTCTTGAAAATCCTTTAAGAATTTTAAATTAACATTAGGTCCATCCATCGAAATTTGTATTATTTTTTTAATTAATTCGTCAGGTATATTATCAATAAAAGCTTTTAGTGAATCAGTGGCTCGCGTATAACCTAAGAAAGCAGATGTAAAATAGCGCGTAGAAACTTCGTTATTTTTTATGTTCCAAAATCTGATAACAAAATCCATTTGTTGTTTTTTATATACATTGTTCATACTTTCATCGAAACCTACTACTATCTCATCACAATTTTTTATTAAATTTATCAGTTCGTTCTTAAAATAATGGCTAATACCGTAATTAATTACAAAAGAAGCTTTAGTTTTACCTAATTGCATTGTTGAAGCTATTTCACTATCTTTAAACATTTTACAAAAAATTGGAATACTAAATTCTTATGTCATGTAATGAAATATGTCGAATGATGGAATTTAAAATCTACCATATTTCTGCTTCAGAAATATGATTTTAACGTATTTTGTTTGCCTTTTTCATCAACAGTCGACTTAATATTTTGAATCTGTATCTTCATACTGGTTGAAGCAGGTTCATTTGTTACCTTTACATGATCAGTTTTGTTAGATAGCGAACCAAAAATCGCGCTGCTACAGCTATTCGATTTGGAAGAGAGAAACGCTTCTGCTATCGAAGGAGTGAATGATAACATTTTCGCAGCTTTCTTATGTCTTTCTGACTTTTCATAACTCGAGAATGCACCTTTTCCCATATTGCTTAGATTAATCGGCCGATTAATCTACTTTACTATTGCATATGCTGCACTTAAAACTGTGGACATCGTTAGGTACTGCCTTTGTCCAAGGGAATTCTTTAAAGAACAAAATATAAGGGAACAAAATATTTTTTTAATTCTCGTTTTTACGTAAATTTAAATATATAGTTATGAAAAATTATCCGTATACGATGTATATAATTAAAATACTTACTGTAATTTTGTGAAATGTATAAAATTATGCAAAAAGAATAATAACTGCGAGTAATTATGACTAACTGCGACGAGCAACTGAATAACTTCACAAAATTTTGTACACAAACTCGAGCGAATTCGGAAATCTAGAATTCTTAGTATCAAATACTGCGAATACGCCGTGTAAACAGAATAAAAACAAAAACGCCAATTCCAATGATTTTGTTTTATAATCTCGCAACTTTTTCATTCAGTTTTATGATATTCCAGATTCACATAAAAATTCCCTGAATTTTCCATATTTTCCAGTGCAAAAATGATTCCCTGAGTTTTCCATGTGTTCCTTGTTTTCCAGAAAACTGGACACCCTGGGTATTGAATGTTTACTGAATCTGCGATGAATCAGAGTTACACGCAGAGTAATAAAACAATAAAAGTTAATTTATATGCGATTAATAAAAGTGTTAAATCACATGATTTTTTACATGTAAAATAACGTGATTATTTCGTTGTAATTTACAAGAGAAAGGTATGTAGTATAATTCTCTAAAAAAAATTAGGTAAAAACAAATAAAATTGTCAAAAAAACATAAAATAAATAAAAAAAAGTATTACACATTTTTCTGTTTATGTTAGTTATTCACCCATCCACTTATTAACCGCGGTCAATGTTGATTAACTTTCATGATCAATCATTTCTCAGTCTATTCTCAATGCTACATTCACAAACAGTTACAGAGATAACAAAATAGTAGTTTTCGTGCCAAGGCCGTAAAGTAGAACTTTTTCAGCCGAGTGTGGAAAGTAGATCGTACTTTACATGCGAGGCTGAAAAAGTTTACGGCCGAGGCGCGAACATTACTTTTCGAGAGAGTATCCGTAAAGTTCTTAGCAATTTCAATACAATATTTTTTTTTGTACACGTGTCCGTAAAGACTGTACACGTGTTCGTAAAGTCGCACTTTACGTCCGCAAAATAGTACGTAAAGTCGTACTTTACGGATACTCTATCGAAAACATATTTGTAGGCGTTTCAAAAAGCCCAGTTAGAGTTTATTTTACTGGTATTAGTTTTAATGGAATAAATATATTTTTAAAAATATGGACAATTTCATACAAGTTACCATATTAGAAGAACAATATATATTTAGTAATATATTGCAGCAATTTCATATTAATTGTAACTAGGTTTTTTGACAGTGTTGCCAGATAGAGGTATTTTTTCTTTGTTCCACTCACACAGTACGACCTCATTCACATTAGATAATAGAGGACAGAAAAACCCTAAATGGTAACTCTGCTTTTTGAAACGTCTACAAATAATTTTCATTATCTTTGTAACTGTTTGTGAATGTAGCAGTTAACAGATAGTAAATCATGCAATAGAAAATACTAAAATCAGTATGGTTCATTCATTTGTACGATATTAATTTCTTCACATGTACTAAAACGTAAATATCTCTATTTTATTGGTTTAAAAAAAGATACAAAAAATAATTTTAAACCAATAAAAAAGAGATATTTACGTTTTGATGGATGATAGCAACAACCGAGGTACTTACACTTCAAGCAGTGGTTACAGCATTCCACAACAAAAATTATTATTAGATGAGTATACAAATATCAAAATAAATTATTGATTTGAATAATAAATACTAATTAACAGACTGAGGATGTTTATGCAATATCAAATATTGCATTTAGAGAAATAATAAATTTCAATTATAGATAAAGTCATTTTTTTATTACGTTTACAACATGCATATCCGAAATATGCCAAAAATATGCAAGAACCATATGCAGTGCATATGCTAAATTCATGTTGCATAAGTATACAATATGCAAAATATTTACTTCACTGATATTGTACATATACATGAAAATAATACTTAAATAATAATAATTAAACAATTTCTTTACAATTTTTACACTTCAAGAATAATTTTGGAAACAATATATAACTAATTTTTTTTCTAAATTACTGATTACGAATTGATGACGATTGTCAGTAAAAATTAATTTGTAC
Organism: Theocolax elegans; assembly: GCA_026168455.1. Taxonomy (NCBI): domain Eukaryota; kingdom Metazoa; phylum Arthropoda; class Insecta; order Hymenoptera; family Cerocephalidae; genus Theocolax; species Theocolax elegans. The sequence continues at coordinate 39,752,734 of CM047426.1, read as the reverse complement.
GCTGAAAAAGACCTTTCAACATCGCATGACGTTAATGGAGCAAATTTGTATTTAGTCCACAAAGATGCTGGAACTGCAGTATTTACGCCTCTTTTATTTAGCAGTATATCAGTAATTTTAAAAATTTCATTGATATCCGGATTTCTTTCCATTACATTTTTTATTTTTAATGATACTTTTTCATCGCAAACTCCAGGTGTAGCATGAATGTCTGTAATAAAAGTGCGAGTAATCTCAGAAGATTCGATCAATGACAGTCCATGAGACTCTAATTTTTCCATAATCATTGAAAAATTTGTGAAGTGAGCTTTAATAAAAGCTAAATCTTGAGCAAGTTGTGGAATTTAAAAAACATGCTTAGCTTCTTCAATACATTTAGCATCTCACGTGTCGAATTTGCTAATCACCTGGTTTACAAAATAAAGATTAAGAGGAAGTCGTAACAGAAAAAACTGTCAATCAAATATGACAGTTCATAAAATTAAATTTGTATTCTGCACTATTCTTCTCTTTTAATAAATCAAATTACTCCAAATTTTGCAATAATGATTCATTTGGTCTAGAGAATAGCGCTCTGGTCTTAATGTAGTTGAAAAATTTCGTATTATTATTATTTGTCCTAATTTATCTGACCATTATATGAGATGCAGTTTTATTACGGTTCTTCACTAATTTTTGCTTTTATACTATGTTATGATACAAAACTTTACCAGAACAATCAAGATAAAGTATAAAATGTCGCTCTGATAACATTTTGTACAAAAAATGATGCAAATGTGCTAAAATTAGTTTGCAAACAATAAACAGTTTTGCAGGTTATCTGCGAAAAATATACCTTTTTTTGATTTTGCCTAAAGGTGGCGCTGTGTAGTATTCCTATAGGCCTCGATCTGTTGAATCGATCTGTCACTACTAGTGTTGAGTGCTTACTGAGACGTACATACGGTGTGCCTTACCTATTGTTCTGTATATTACTACGTATTATATGATTCTATAATTATTTTTTTATAACATTAAATTGTCAAATCTGTCCAATCATTCAACTCATCAATCAGTTTTGTACGACCTCCCCTTAATAATAATACTTTTTAATATTCACATTAATTATTTTTCTATCATTATTGAAAGAATATAACGGTTTTTAAAAATGATCATTTTTCATGTTGTTTTATAATCAAAAAACTATACATATTTTTATTTAAAAGATATCTAAATTTTACACATTTTTAAATCGAGTTAATTAAATAAATTTAATTTCCTACAATTACTATTTATCAGAACAGGTACTTACTTCAATTATTTTATCTAATTACTCTGCATAAAAAAGAGCAGCTTTCAACCATGTTCCCCATCTTGTTATTATTGGTTCGGGCGGCAATGGTACATTATTTAATACATTTTTATACGTTTCTACACCCTATTAGAAATGGAAACGATTTTTAAAGTAGAAACAAGGTATTTCTAAAAGATTGATAGAAAATGGCAAGTTATGACCTAAAACATGGCTATTTCTAACCTTAAACTATTTAAAATCGCCATATTTCTACTAGGGCACCAAAAGGAGCTTTTAAGAAAACTTTCTACACGAGATATTAATTTATTCACAAGATCAAAGTTCAATCTAATTTCCTCTGCAACTCTATTGAAACCATGAATTACATATGTCATGTGTAACATATTAGAAAAAAAATTTTTTAAAGTTTTTCCAGATTTTATCATATATGCTGCTGCATCAGTAACTAATAATAATACTCTGTCTTCGAAAACAGTGCTTGGCCACAAGATTTGCAAAGATTTATTTACAAACCGAGCGATAGTTTCATGGTTTGTTCTGTCAAGAACTTTACTAGATAATAATAAAGGCTTAGTTTCTTCAGTTTTACATAATTTTCCGATAACTAAATTCGCAATTTAATGGCCCATACTGTCGGTAGTTTCATCAACAGATATCCAAATGTAATTGTCACCGATTTTCGATCTAATGAAATTGATTACTGAATTGTAGCAGTCATCTAAATCATTTTACCTTAGCGCTGATTGATCGAGAATGTTCTGCTGAGTGTACTTTTGTAAAAAAACTTCTCCAAATATGATTATCGAGACATCTCCAACTCATTCGAATTGCCACCATTGCTTCACACATATCGAAAATTGATTTTTTTTACTTGAGCAGGATTGCACTTCATTATTTTCATTCAAATTAGCATTAGATGATGATTCTAACAATTTTTTATGTTCTTTGTGTACTTACAATCGTATTGACATGCTGTGTTAATTGAGATTTTCTGTCACACGTTTTCTAAAAAAAGGCAGTTATTTATTTTTTGTAAACAGGATTTTTTTATACATTAACAAACATATGCATTTACAACTAAGAAACCTCTTTGTCACGGCATACACTACTCACAACTTTTTCACCATCAAAATTAAAGCATTTATCGTCAATTTTTTTAATTCATTTATTAATTTTCAATAATTTGTTTGTTTTATCTTTTGGCATTTTAACTCAATTAAATAAGTTTAAATAATATACAATTAATATTTGACCACTGAAATACTTAATTCGGTTATTGCTCACTTAATACTGAGCAATATATTAAATTATAATTACAACTCTTACGATAATCTTCTTACTTCTCAGAATTTAAGAACCAATATACTTTTATATGCGTACTATACAATAGGTAATATATCATAGGCGTAAGTACTTAATTATTTATGAAATCAATATATTTTATCTTTCGTATAGTTTTGCATAGTATATGATCATTTATAAATTAACAGAGTATGTATTACATATGTTGCATATATTGCATATTTGATATTTAAGATGTTAACATTGAATATAATACATAAATATTTAAATATAATAAAAATGTATATCTAATGTTGTATAAATATACAATATGCAAAATATGCAGAATATGTTATTGCATAAACATCCTCAGTCTGCTAATTAATTAATACCCGATGCTTTGTTAAAATGTATATTTTTTCAGATCCTTATAAATTTATTCATGGAGCATCTATAACTTGGACCTTTGCCTGTATTTATTTGGAGACAAGCAGCCCTGGAGAAACAGAGAAGTGATATAAGGTAAATAACTATACAAAATTTAAGATACCTAAATTCAAAACATTCTATACGAGTAGTTGCACACGCATGAATACTATTGAAAAGGTTTAAAATCATATTATTTAAATTTTTTTAAAGCTAAATCACTAAACTTTTGTACAGATACTTTATAAATTATTTAAAAACTATTCTCTTTGTCTATTTTAAATAAATATTATTCTTTTAACTGATGTACAGAAATCAATGCACTTTTTTACATTTAGCGAATAACATTTCGCAAAAAAATTATTAGCAACAATCATTTATACGCGACAAGTAATATATCTGTTTTTTCTTGTATTATCAAGTAAGGAATATGTCAATACTTTGATTCTAACCATACTGTACAAATACAATTTAATATGTAATTATGCCAAATGTGAATAAGTATATAAGTATATGGATTATTTTAATTTAAGTAGTTTTTAAAATTTATTACACATAAACCCCAACTAAGTCATACAATAGACTCAAATTTTATACTATAAATTATTTATGCAGTAAATATTTATAATTTATTTTTCAGTTTGTGTCATCAAGTGTATATAACACACAGAATGGTTTTCTCGTATAAATTAATATTAAAATTGAATCAACACATCTGTAGTTAGCCACAGCAAGCAGCATTTACTCATGGTTTATTAATTAAAGTTATATAAAATGAATTATATCTGTTGCTGGAATCACCAAAAGTACATAAGGTATGCTTCGTATTTCACATATTATTTATATTTATCATAAGCATTTGATTATTCGTTGATTATAGATTTATTTTTTTAATCTACTAGATGCTGTACATTTTTGGCGAGTAACCTCCAAGTATTAGCGACAACAGATGTACTTACTCTTCGAATAGTGGTTAAGGCATTCCACAGCATATGTTCTTATTAGATAAGTATACAATTATCAAACTTAATTGACGGTTTGAATAAATAATATTAATTAATTGATACCCGATGGTTTGCTTAAATATATATTCTTTTTTAGATTTTACTACAATTGCAACAAATCCTACAGGGAGCATCTGTATTAGTTTCTGTAATTACTGGACAAAGACAAGAATCTTGTGAAGATTTTAAAATCACCAGGTAAATATAAATTAAAAATATATTTAAAATATAATGCCAATTTATGTTTACAATTTTGTATTAATCATTAAAATAAATTTCTAGGATATGTTGGAGAACTATTAGCAGTTGTTAAAGGATGTTTACAATATGTAGCTTTCACTAATCAACAAACTAGGTAATGTATTTATATTAATATTATTATCAATAAGAAGATGTATATTTTATATTATTCTTATATTTTCAGAGCACAGCGGATGAAGAGTTGAATATATTTAGTGAAGAAATATAATGAAATTACGCAAAATAATATCCAAGAGGACTATCAATTAATTCAGCGCTCAATGATTCAAGAATATAGTAAAGAAAATATCAAAAGAATTTTTTATTATTTATCATAGGATAATAATAATGTAAAAAATTTCATAATATTTATTTAAATATAATATACATGTAAATGTTATTTTAATAGTTTAACGCTTATTCATGTTTATAGAAATGAATAATTTATAATTTTTTATTAAAATATTTTAATATATTGATATAAATATAATTTAAATAATTAATATTATATTAAGGTGCTTAAATTATATTTATATCAATATATTAAACTATTTTAATAAAAAATTATAAATTATTCATTTCTAACTTCATTTCCACACAAATTTAAAAAAATCAAACAACAACCTCAAAAAGGTTGCAATTTGCTGGCATACATAGTGTTCCAAAAATTACCACTATATCAAAAAACTTACTATATGAAAAAACTATATAAATTATGTATTAGTGTATATTATCAAAATGTAAGAAGCGTAAAAAATAAATTAGATGAATTATTAAATAATATTTTATTCTTCAATAATCTTTTATGATATTTTAATATTTGTTGAATTGTCATTGATATAGCGGATAATGAACCAAGTATCAAAGGTTACTTATGTGTGAGGAGTGATAAGAATATAAAAAAGACTAATAAATCTGAAGGTAATGGTTTTTGTTTTATATACTTAGTTCAATCAGATATACTATACTTCAATAATATGGTAATGATATTGAATACATAATAATTCTAATAGAATATGATAATTTAGAAATTATTATTGTATCAGTGTATTATCCAGCATCTACTTCGTTAAATAAGAGAAATAAAAGTACATTTATATATATATATATAAACGATAATAACTTAAATAAATAAATTTTTTTGTGATTAAATAATGACTGTTAAATTAAGTGATGCTAAGTAATTTGAATATATTGCCACATTTAAAACATATCTTACAGCATCATAAACAAAATATTACTGCATCCTACAAATTGCATCCTACTGTTCTGTAACATAGACGGCCTGACATGACAGAGCTACCTTAATTTAAATGTTTTTAAATATTACAAAGGTGAACACATACACAGTCATACATGCCTATAAACATATAAACATGTTAGAGAAACTATTAACGGGGTGCCATAGTCAATATTTATTCTCCCTACCTTATCGTCAATCGTGATTATTAGTAATAAATTTGTAAATAAAACAGTAGGTGAAAAAATAAGAGAAGAGGTGCCTTCGTTTATTAATAATCTAACTGTGTGCTGAATTTCAGATTAAAACTATATTGCGTTTTTGAGAAAAGTCTTACCAAAAATGCGAATTTAACCTCAACGAGGTGAAAAGATTTGATAATTTTTGGTAAGACTTTTCTCAAAAACGCAATATAATTTTAATCTGAAATTCAGCACACAGTTAGATTATTAATAAACAAAGGCGCCTCTTCTCTTATTTTTTTACATACTGTTCTACTTTTTTATTAATTAATCATCAAAAACTGAGTATGGAACCCCCTTAATGGTCAATAATGAATGAATAATAATGTTTTAAACATTTAGTGATTGTCCAACATTGATCATTAAGATTTGAAAATTTGTTGATATCCTGTCAATATGTAAGAATAACAAATATAATAAATCAGTTCCACTAAATCAAATAGTTTAATAAATAATATAAATCAGTTGATTTTACTATTAAATTTTAAAATTTTAACCATTGATAACAAGATTTAGGATTGAGTATAACTAATAAAATGGAATAGTACTACAAGTGTTTGGTTAAATTAAATTTTTTGAAAATATATAGCATTGGCTTATATTAGTTATGTGTTTAATATTCTTGGTTTAGTAGGTTCTTGGTTATAAAGACTTGTTTATTTATTTATTTATTAACTTATTTATTTAGAAAGATAAAACGGGCAAAGTTTGTCCAATTACAATATTGAAAATATTATTAAAATATAGACATACATGAAGACATACACGACTAAGAAAGAACACATTATTTAGCAGATACAAATTTTAATATTTCTTTTTTAAACACTCCTATAGAGTTTACATCTCTAATAACGGAAGGGAAACGATTCCAACATCTCCGTAACCAGGGGATGGTATAGAATAATAATTTATTATTAATTAAAATTTATTTAAATTTATATATATTTAAAATTAATATAACCGACGCGGTGGCGGAGTGGCGGAGACGCACCTCAGCCGGTCACGGAAGTTAAGCAGTATTGAGCGCGGTACCCAAGTGGATGACGCTCTTGGTCGCTTGGCTTTCTTGGCGGGTTAGGTGTTTTTCACACTTCACAACGTGAGCGGGAGGTGTGAAACATTCGGTTTCGGTGTCAAGGCCTACGCAATGTGACTTTGACACCCAAAAAGAAAGTTTCGAATACACCGGCCATCTTGGGTGAGGTTTTCCCTGCTTCACAGGTTTCCCTCATCTACGGGCATAACCCCGGGCGAATGCGAGATGGTGGGGTTTTTAAGGGAGGGATAAAAGCACCCACACATAGGTGGTAGGTGGACACCGTTAAAGTCCCCAGGGGGATAAACGGTAGGAAGTGCCAGGAAAGACTTCACAAAAATCAAGAATAAAAAAATATATTTAAAATTAATATTTAAAATTTAATATTTAGAATTTATAATTATTTAAAACTTATTTAGAAAATTTAATATATAGTTATTGGTTTATAAAAGCTGATTAAATTGTTTTCTATTTTATAATTATTAAAATTAAAAAGATTTTTACACCTGATTATGTGATCAGAAAGACTTACCAATTTGCTTTTTTAAAGTAATGCATAATTAAAACTTGCGACACTATCTTATTTGATTATAAAAGCTTTATTAGTCTTAAGGTGAAAAAAATAGTTTTACTTTATAGGCTGTTTTAAATAGTAAATTTTGAATTAGTCAATGATAAAATAAACTCCTGAAATAAGATCCATCTTCAATAAAATATAAATCCCTCGAAATTTTGTTGCAAGCCTGTTCATATAAAATACAAATACCTTATATATATATAAATCTAATGTAGTCTTACAGATATATATATATATATATATATTATCATACCTTTTTAAACAAAAAAAATACATCATTAAGTCATATGGCGTAATATAAAAATTTTTTTTGCACTGTTTACCAACAAATGCAAATCATAATAAAATTTTGTTCATGTGAATAAATAATTGTTATACATATGTTACACATATGTACACTCTGTTCAGGAAAGGAAACTACTTTTATTGTTATAATAAATGATTTATAGTTTTAGTTTATGAGCATAAACTTGGTGGGAGAAAAAAGAAGTAAGTACTAGTTTTTAGGGATAAATTTTAAGATACAATTTAATATGTTAAAATAAAGTTAAATAATTACTGAGACTATTCAAGTTTATCAAAAAATGGTGTTATCCAAAATGTTTTAACAACAAATTGTGTATTTATAAATATATATTGTATTGAATAACTTACAAAATTCTAGTTGATGACACATGTGTATCCATAAGTGAGTTGAGCGTACAAGTTAGTATATGACCATCTATTTGTCACCAATTTTTGAAAGTCTACACTGACTAACAGTTTAAAAAAAACATTCTGCTGTTAATAGTTACTAATTTATATAAATTATTATTCTTGAAGTTTATATCAATTGTTTATCACCATAAATTGTATAATAATACAACTGAGCTATTTCATTGGCAAAATTAATGTTTATTCCTGATAATGTAATAGTTATTTGGGGCAATCAGTGACTGGAGTTTACACTTAAATGCACTTGTCCTTTTCTAACCTATAAAAATGAAAATGTGTTGTTTTCTGAGATTGTATTATTTCTTGTAGATTGCACTATTTAAACTATACGCATTTAATGTTGAGCCTGGTAATGAGAAAAATGTACCCTGAGAAATTAAAAAACTTAAAATATATATAACACTCTTTTTTGATTCAACTTTTGAGATTTATTTTGTTCTATACTTGTTTCTTTCAAGTAGGTGGCATTCATGGTATTTAATTTTTGTATTGATTAGTCGAAATGCAGCAAGGGTTTTCGTGATTTCAAGGGAGGCTAAAAACCAGGTACACAGTACATAGATATAGAAGCCCAGAAGGCGAGATTGAGGAAGTAGTAGTGGCAGACAACGATGACAAGGACAAAGACGTGGACGAGGACGAGGACAACGAAGGGGGAAAGGCATCATGGACAGAAATTAGCGATATACGCTCATGTTTATATCAATACCAGTAAAATAGATGTGACAAACCATCTTTTAGGGTGGACAATAAACGTCAGTATTTAATATCCGGTGGTCAAGCTGAAGAAAGCTTGGGCTGATAAACAATGGCTAACTTGTTAACTACATACTTACCGTTTTAAACGGTACGGCAGATATTAGTTCCAACATAACGATGAGTGTACAACGTATATCGGGCACAAAAACGAAAGATAAAGTTAGTCCGAACGTGACACGGCAGCTGGTGAGTTCGGCTAGCGGATTCGGGTGGCGTCGCCCCTCTCTGATCGGAACGTTAAACCCCTACCGTCTTCCGCGTTTTAGATTCCCGATTCACACAACTACTTAAGATTTGAGCACAAGATCTCATAGAAGAACGCACAACGGGTAAACACACAACACACGGATCACGTCAAGTTAAAATGGCGTTACGTTACGTTAACAATGCTCGAACGAGCGAGTGGTACTCGCACTTCTCGAGTCCCTGGGCACTGCATGCAGTGTAGTCGTAGAGCGCTATACACTGCAGTCTTGTCTCTTTCTCTTTGTGTCTCTCTCTCTCTTCCTCTTTACGACTTCATGGCCCTCTCTACTCGCTCACCCCGCAACCGTTCCTATAGTATATTAGTATTGCACGCCGTCGACTGTCACACTGTCAGTCTGAAGCTGTTAATTCGTATACTGTTCACACGCCCTCGAAGAAACCGATTCACTGGATTTCCGAGTTCATATACAATACAATTAACAATCATACAATGCGAAACTTTTATTTTCCCCATCAGTGTTTAGTGTTTACCCTTGTGCTAGTGGCGACATTCTCTACGATTGAGCGCCCGTCGGTATGGCAGAAACTACACAACTTACGAGTCTTACGACTTACGAGACAAATTATTCCTAGATCTATCCATAATATTTTTATTTGCCTTGTCTCATAATCACATTGATGATAAGTAAAATTTTTTATTAAATGAAATGTTGGATATCGCTAAAAATAATTTTTAATTAATTAGATGATGAAATTATAGTAAATTAAGAGTATTAATTATTTGTATTAACTTATTTTCGACTATATCTACTGATTTTAGATTAATTTTAACTGAAAAGTATTCTAATATTTATTTAATTTATATAGTACGGTATGAAGGCAGAAGGTTCAATTCAACCTCATGACTCATGAGTCATGAGTCATGGCTCGCATCACTCACGTTCACGGGTTCACCGTTCTGCGTTCACGTAAGTATTTAACTATTTAAATTTTAAATATAAATAGGGCTACATATTTTGCTCACCACGCGGCGCTAAATCATCCAAATTTTACCAGATTAGTATACACAAATCCACACAAATCAATATACGCAATACGCAAATATACGCATAGATCTGTCTTGTGTCGTTGCACAGCAACTTGCAATCTTAATTGAACAAGATATAATAAACGAATATAATTACAGTTATTATTAAATTTAACTTTTCATTAATAAATTGTCATGGCAGACGATGTAGAACAGGTACCGTATAATTTGCTCTTAAAATTCTTAAGTATTTCTTTCATATTGAATCGTGTATGGTAACCTCAAATTTGATTAGGTACCGGCAATTAATGTCAAGGAACCGCTAGATTTAATCAGGCTAAGCTTAGATGAGCGAATTTATGTCAAAATGAGAAACGAAAGAGAACTTCGTGGTCGTTTACACGTAAGTGTTTAAATTCTGGTTTTTCACCAAATCAAAGGTAATTATTTGTTTATAGGCTTATGATCAACATTTAAATATGGTGCTTGGAGAAGTTGAAGAAACTGTGACAACTATAGAAATCGACGAAGAAACTTATGAAGAAGTTTATCGTACTACTAAAAGAAATATTCCCATGCTTTTTGTTAGAGGTGATGGTGTAATACTTGTTTCACCTCCAAGTATGAGAGCAGCGATGTAAAATCATGTATTTTGTATACTCTGTAAGGTCAATCATAGTTTAAAATAGATACATATAATATTTTTGGAAATACATATGTACTTTAACTTATAGAATTATTAATATATGTAATTTGTAATTTTCATCCTTCGTTGTTGAATTAGTAAATAGTCAATTGTTAAGGGTCAATAATAAATAAATCCAATTTAGCAGACGAAACGTTGTGCACTTCCATAAATAAATTGGATTTATTTATTATTGACCCTTAACAATCGACTATTTACTAATTATTATTATATGTATTTTTCATTCTTTCTAAGTATTTATTTATTTAACCCGAGTTACATAGAAAACACATATGGTACAAAAGTATTGTATACATACAGAATTTCTACAAAAAATATTTCACTGGCAGTTACAGTGACACGCATTTATTTTACAATATCCTCACTATATTGCTGTGAAACCCCAGAGGAAAATAGGATTTCCTGTTCACAGGTCTGATTTAAAACTATTAAAACTTAACAAAGTGCTGGCTAGTTATGCAGTACTTACAATTCGTTGTTAGAACAGCAAAATCTCTATGCCATTTATCATACACACATACTACAAATACACACACTCGGCATCGATAGTACTTCCCAGTTGGACTTCCAGACATGAGTTGTCTATCTCTGCCTACCCATTCATACATATGGGTATAAGGGACTTTTTTCTCACTTGTACACCAAAATTGATATATTTTCTAATATTTGAATAGTGTCATATTTATTATAAATCTATATATCTTAAAATACAACAGACGTCCCTGGTATAGTAATACTCATATTTAATTTAATCTTTCTATAATTTGTATTAATTATTTTTTTATTATAAGTTTTATTGTTAGATAAGAATATATTTTATATTATTATAGTATAATATACTTGTTTAATTTTAGTTCTAAAATTAGTATATTTGTTTAAATCTAGATTAGCCTAGTAAGTTTCGAGATCTCTTGTGCATGTATATTTAAAAGAAATATTTTAAGCTGCTCTCGGTTGAAAAAATCCCATAGAAAATTATAAAAATACTATAAGTTCTATAAAAAAAATTTATAGAACTTCTATAAAATTTCTATATTCGTTTTTATAAAAAAAATTACATAGAAGAAAACATAAAGACAAGTTTATAAGAATGTATAATATCATAACCATAAACACCCAGGCGGAAATAAAAAATATAAAAAATTATTAACTTTTAATAATAATATATATAATGTCTAGATTTGAGACAATTGATAACATTTAGAAACTATTATTAATTTTTATTACTTTTTATAAATTTTTAGTACTTTTTTCTTGAATCATGAGTATTTCAGTCTGACAACAAAAATATTATCAATTTTTTCGAATCATTATTGTATTTTTATAATAAATTGAAGATTTTATTTTTTTTTATAAATTTTTATTACTTTTTCCTTTTTGTGAAATCGTCACTTTTTTATACCCTAATTTATAATAATTTACTATTAATTTAATTTACTTTTACACACATACACTCATACATTTTTTTACAATGCTGTTATAAATTAGAAAAAATTATTAACTATTAACAACAATTTTTATGAAAATTGATAAAAATTAATAACTATTTTTACTTGTCTCATATCTAGACATTAATAATTTTTATTAATTTTAAAAAATTTTTTTAAACAGTTATTAATTTTTATTATTTTCTTCTAATTGTTTCAATTTTCGCCTGGGCAGTTTATCAAAATTTATAAGAATATTGTACTATATTTTTTTGTATGACGTTTGTCATTTATGTTTTATACATTTTTATATAATATTTAAGATAAATAAACTTAATAAGAGTTTATTAGTTTAAAATGATAAAAATTTCATATAGTTCTGTACGGAATTTCTAATATTATTCAAATTATCCTAAATTATCAGAGACCCTGTATAAAATATTTATAATTTTCTATTAGAAATACGAATTAAGTAAACGAATGTACTTTTATTGTAAATAATTTATACAATATTTATCAGTTTGAACGAATAACATATGCATGATAAACTATTATTTTTATTAATATATAAATATAATTACTCGTATCCAAATCTATAAAACCAAAAGACATATAAAAATACCAGTTTATAGTAGTTTATAAGAAGAAAAACATAAAAGAATTTTTTTTGCAAACAATTATTAGCATAAACAATGTTACATGTAATGTTCTATAGTAAAAGTTAATAGATTTTAAGATAAATATAGCAGTAAACACAGATGGTGTTGAAAAAACCTTGAAAAATTTAACGTTTTGAGGTTAGAATAACTGTGAACAAATGATGGATTCCGCAGTAGCTAAAAATTTTTTTCTGTTTTTTGGAAAACATTTTCAGTCTATACCTAAAACTTGGTTCATTTTAAAATTTTGATCGGACCACCCGACATGGAATGAAAATATGAAAATACTTTAATGAAGTACAAACTGACAAATTTAAACGTTTGACATTAAGTGTAAAATCATTATTTTATACTTCTGAAGAAACAATTAAGTTGACGATTGTACTTTTGTCAAGTACAAACTAACGAAATTATCCTTTAAAGAAGTTTAGTTTCATTAGTTTGTACTTTAAATAGAACAAAATATGAATTTGTACCTTTAAAAAGTAAAAATTAATTAATTTAAATAACTTCTTTATTTTTCAAATTAATTAATTTGAAAAGTACAATTTACTGAAATTACCCATTTCGAAAGTACAAATTAGCAAATTTGTCTTTTTAATATTAAACGAAGTGAATTTTTATTTTTGAAAAGTACAAATTGATGAAATTGTCATTTATGAAAGTTTAAATTCTTAAATGTAAATTAAACTTTTCAAAGATTAAAACATGATTGTATTCCGAAAAGTACAAATTGTAATGATTATCATTTTAATGAGTTGAAAATCTTTAATTTATACTTTTTAAAGTACAATTTTGTATATTTTCTACTTTTCTCGCGTCAGTACCTTTTGTACTTTGGGATTTAGAATGTATAGAAATTCGACAATAAATTACTTGTATGAAAATTTATGAGTTGATACAAATAAGAATTTTGTATACACTGAGAGAAATGATCTGGTAAAAATTACAAAACGGTTTAGTAAATTTTACTAAACTAGTATAGTTGTAATACCCCAAACTGTCAGTATTGTAATTTTTATTTTAAGTATTGTATTTTTGACTTTAAATTATTTTTAATTTTTACATTATTATAAGTTAATAAATATTTCAAAGTAAGAAGCATTACTAAATAGAAAATTTGAATTAAACGCAACAATTGAAATTATTTTAATTATTATTCAATTCACTCTTGTGTCGATAAAGTATTTGTTTACCCTTACAGTCTATAATCTATTTCTATACATTGTAAAAGTAATTCAAGTACGAACTTATATATTAATCGAGAGGTTAATTCGTCACTTACGAGTTTCATGAGAATTTCGATACGACACCTAGTTTTAATAAGCATTCAGTTCCTTCTGTTTATACACGTGATCGGTAAAAACAATTGCAGGACCACCCGTTGGCCGCGCATGCACAGTCGACACTATATCGGTAAAATGAAATTAGGACTTTTGGCGGGACGCTCGTCTCGTGCGGACGTGTTCATGTGCTCTCCAAGTTTTTTTTCTTATATAGTGTTTTATCTCCTGTTCTTCTCGCTTTTTTCTCCTGTTCTTCTTTCTCTTTTTTCATTCTCGTTGCTGCTCTATGTACCTTCTCTTACTCTGTCCTCTCCGCCTAACCTCGCTTTGGCGCCAGGGGGACCTTGGTTTCCACGCTCTTCGATGGATCCTCCTGCCTCTTCCACCCCTTGATCCACGCACACGGAGAAAAGAATCGCTTGAAAAATCGATGCCAACCGTAGCATAAATATTTTGAATACTCAAGATAGATTTTTTCGATGCTTGGAACTGATTTTTCGAATCCAACGTCGGTGTGGTATCGAAAATTTCGATACCGCCACTGAAAAAATGAATTGTATATTACAGACAGTACTAAAAATATAAACACTAGCATTCGAAAAATAAGCAGTGGTATATACATTTAACGTTCTACTAAAAATTGGTATTGATTTTTTAGGTGCTTTCTTCTCTCCGTGCACTAATTCTACTATGTCCTCTCCCATAATCCCAAATCCTCCAAACCCCACCATTCCTAACATCCTTTTCAATTCCTCTCCTATCCCCCCCCTAACCTAACTCCCTCCTTCACTCCCCATCCTCTTCCTCCCTTCCTTTCTCGGGCTTACCTACTCCCACCCTCTCTGCTTCCCCAATTCTCTGATAACCCAATAACCCAAGCGCGATGAACGCAGCTGCGGCTCTCCTCACTTGGAGTCAAACCTCTCCCGGTTTCAACCTCTCACAATCTGAAGTGTCCTTCAATATGGATTACACTCCTGCCTCCCTGAAGAGATAAGTCTCTGACAGACCCCCTAACTCTCCTTTCAACTTTACCTACCACAACAAATGTCTAAACTCATTCTCCTCTTCTAAATCCATCTTTCTAGCTGGCGACTTCAACCCTGCTAAAAATAATCGATTGAAATCGATAGACATAGAAAGATTTTGCATATAAATCGATTCAAATTGATTAATTTTAATCGATTTGTATGCAAAATCTTTCCATGTCTATCGATTTCAATCGATTATTTTTAGCAGGGAATTGCCATAACCCTGCCTGGGGCAGCAGCTTCACCTGCAGTCTTGGTGACCACCTCCTTTCCTCCTTTTCTGATTACAACCTTTTTTCCATCAACTCAGGCTCCCCTACCTATCTTAACAGGCGCTATCCTACGAATCCTTCTTGCATCGACCTCACTTTTGTCTCCCCTCATCTCCTCTCCATCTGTTCTTGGTCCGTTCTAAAGGAAAATCTCCTGAGTGATCATTTCTCCATTTCCTCCTTTATCGGGATCCCCGTTCCCCCCTCTTCTCACCGCTCTCACCGTCCCAACTACCGTCGGGTTCTACCCGAGAGTTGGGCGGCATTTGTGGAGTCGCTGACGTCCTCCCTCGACAGCATTCCCTCGGATGCCTGCCCATCTCTCAAGTACGAAGCTCTCACGTCTGTCATTGTCCAATCCATCCAGGACTTTGTTCCCTCTCCCCGCTCTCCTGGTAAACGACCTAAACCTCCTGAACCTCCCTAGTGGAACGAGGACTGCTCAGCAGCCGAATCCTCCAGAAAAATAGCTCTTAAGAACTTTCGCCGCAATCCTAACCTATATTCCGAACTCTTGGTTGCAGAAGATCTGGCTAGTTCCCCTTTCTCCCGAGCCAAAAAACTTTTCTTTCAAGAGCCTTAAAGCCTCCCTTACTCCTCGCTCTGATCCCTCCACTTTCTGGAACCTGGTTCAAAGATTCAAGCACCGCAACCTTGGCCCTTCCGGCGCTTGTAACAACGTAGCTAACGTAACTATCCGTCCGTTTTCTTTCCGTCCCAACTTACTCTTGACTTTTTCTGCAAACCCTTGCCTGATTCCGAACTTGCCATTGCTGTCGACAAATGTATTGCCAAACCCAAATCCGCTCTTGGTTTAGACAAAATTGACAACTTCCTTATTTCTCGCCTTCCAGAAAATATCCTTGACTCTCATCTTTCCATTTTCAATGAGCTCTTTTCAAAGGGAACTTTTCCTTCCTCCTGGAAGGAATTTCTAGTGTTTTTTATCCCTAAGGGCAATACAGGCAAATTTCGCCCCATCTCTCTTGCTCAATCAATTCTTAAAATTTTCGAGAGGATGGTTCTTCGCAGGTTCAACTGGTGGCTCGAGAGGATTGAAATCCTCCCTTGCTTCCAGTTCGGTTTTCGAAGGGGCAAGTTCTTTCTTGACAACCTCTCTATCTTTACCTGTTCCATTTATTCCAGCTTTGTTATGAAATCCTACACCGCTGCTCTCTATCTAGACATTAAAAGTGCTTTCAATGGCGTTGACCCTGGAACTCTAGCCCACATTCTCCGCGACCTCGGCCTTCCCTGGCAATTCTGCAAATTTTTTTATAACATCACCTCCTCCAGATCAATCTTCTTTAATGTCGGCGGTGAACTCCAGGGCCCCTTCGAGACACTTCAGGGTGTCCCCCAGGGATACCGCCTATAACATCTTTACTCACAAACTACCTGTTCACCTCGAACCTAACTGCCAGTATCTCTGTTTTACCGACGACGTTGCTCTCTTCATCTCGTCTCCCAACCTGGATTTCTGTCTCTGTGTTCTCCAGAAGAGCCTCCTCAAATTAGCTCGCTACTGTCACTCTCTGGGACTATCGATCACTCTAGAAAAAACCCAACTTATTACTTTTTCCCGCAATAACATCGACACTTCCTCTGCCTCTATTATCCTAGACACCGTCACCATTCACTCCTCTCCTCAAGCCAAACTTCTAGGCATTACTTTCGACTCTAAACTTACTTGGTCTCCTCAGCTAAACCATCTCATAAATAAATGCACTCCCCACACCAATTTCATCCGCAGCCTCTGTGGCACTTGGTGGGGCGGCCACCCACAGTCTCTACTTCAAATTTACAAAGCCTTCATTCTTGGCTCCATGGACTACGGTTACATTGTTTTCCTTCCTCGCAATAAATCTCTCCATGACAAACTCGGGGTTGCTCAACGCAAAGCCCTCAGAGCTTGTCTAGGCCTTCGCCACACCATTCCCAACTGCATAATTTATGCAGAATTCTGTGAACTCCTTCTATCTCTTCGTCCCTACAAGCTTGCACGGTGGAAACCATTAAATCTCTCCTCTCCCTCTTCAACAACCATAATACCCTTAATTTACTTGAGGTTCCAATCCTACGCGCCTTTGCCCGCCTCAGGAGACTACGTCACCTTGTTCACTCTTCGGATGTCCTTCTCTGTTTCTCTTATCCTCTCGATTCTCAACCCTTTTTTTATTTTTCGGCCGCAAAATCAAACATTCCCCCAATCCCGTCAACGAATTCTATCGCCTTTTTCAAAATCGCCTTTCCTCCTCGGTCGCCTTCTACACTGACGGCTCCAAATCTGACAAGGACTCCTACGTAGGTTTAGACATTCACTGCCATAACCTCAACTTAGATCTCCGTTACAGGATATCTTCCTACGCCTCCATTGCCTCTGCCGAAGCCCTTGCCATCCAGTTGACCCTCGAACATATCGAACTCCACAACATCTAACTCCCTGAGTACACTTCAAGCCATCTCTAATCTTCACGAGTACATACAGTCCACCAACCCTTCCATTTTTAAAATTAAACTTATCCTAAAGCGCCTTTCTCGGTATAAAGTAAAGGTTCGCTTTGCTTGGATTCCCAGCCATCTAGGCATTCCAGGCAATGAGAGGGCTGACCTTCTTGCCAAAGAGGCATCCATCGTCTGCTCCTTTCTTGACCTACCCCTTGCTTTTTCTGATTTCTTTCCCCTCTGCCTTTCTCGCTCACGAGCCGATTTCAATAATTATTTAAACCACTATCGTACTAATACTAGCTGTTTATACTTCTCAAACTATCACCTTGTTTCACCTAAACCTTGGTTTCACTCCAATCCCCTCGATCGCGCCTCTATTACCACCTTCTGCCGCATGCGCAGCAATCATTACGGACTCGCCCACAGCCTCTTCCGTAAAAACTTGGTTGATTCTCTTCTTTGCCTTTGCGGCGAAGATGAGGAAGATATCAATCACGTTTTCTGGGACTGCAGTCGATTCAGCTCTCAACGCTCTCGTCTTCTCCATGATCTTGCAAAACTTAATTTTTATCCGCCTTTCGATATCTCTTCTTTTCTCTCTAAACCCCGCTCTGACATCATCCATATTTCTACTAGGGAAAATATTATATGCATTTTAATGTCCCAATGTAATGCCTATAAATTTGAATCATATATGTGTGTTGTATTCATTTTTTACGATAGTAATCATCTATTTTTACCAAAAATATTTTACCAATTCATTTCGAAATTTTTTTTTCCCACAGAAAGTAACTCCACCACATTTTTGATAGAAGATGTTAATTTTTAGACACGACCGCTACACGAGAGACCCTTATATTTTCATCATCGCAAATGTGTAATGCATCAAAATATACTAGATAATGGGTAATAACAAAATTCACATGCCCATCATGGGATATACAGAATACTACTATTTTCCTTCAATAATTCTAAGTACTCTTCGTTTTTTCGGGTTACAATAACCAACATAGACTATTCCTTTTTTCTGAATGTAATAATCCAGAGTGTCTTTAAAATTATTAATAACCATTCTGGTGTTTTAATATTTCATTAATTTACCTATTGTATTTCAAGATTACCCTGCTAAAAAAGATCTATTGAAATCGATTAAACAAAAATGAATCGCATCGAATTGAACTTATGAATCGGCATAATTACTATTAAAATAAATTGGCAAATAATACATAAATTTTGATGAAAAAATATTAAGAAGGAATTATTAAAATCTATTAATTGTTATAGGCAAAAAATACGTGTTTATTGCTTTAAATCATCATTCAATGATATAATTGAATCGAATAGAAGAACTTTCAATTGATAGCGTGTTTCAATTACAATGAATTCTCAAAATGACAATTCGTAAGTTCAATTGGATTTCATAAAAACTCGTTTACAATCATATTTAATCGATATCTAACAATATTAGCACAATTTTTTAATTGCTTTTAATATAAATACTTATTAATCAGTTTCTATAATTTAATACATTTTAATAAATTTGAATATCAACATTGTACTACCTAAAATATATTACTTATTGGTCGAAATACTTTTAGTCAGATCTAATTGTTTGATTTATTTAAATTAAATCAATTTTAATCTTACCGCTTGGATAATATGGTTTTAATTAATTTGATTGATCAAAATCATAATTGAATCCAAAAGTTTCCAATATATGATAATTAATTGATCCAAATTTTAATTACTTTCAATTAATTTTACGACTATGAAATGTGTTATTGTTTTTAATTGACAATACTGTGCTGACAACACTACAAAATTACAAATTGCCCGACGTTTCTGGGCGGCCTGTAAATTAAATAAAACACACTTAAAATATCCTTAGATTTATTTGATGGAGAACAAGACTCGATGAACTAATTAAGAAAGGATGGTCGCACACACTCGCACCATACCACGTCGTGCTCGCACCAGCCGATGAGGCGGTTACGCTTGGAACGTTTGCGGGCCCCGAAGAGTTCGCCGCGCGTAAAATCTCACGCATGCGCGACAAGGGCGCTCTCGGCTGTACGTAAATACCGGTAAAAATAAAAATATACGGCGCACTCTGAGTTATTACAAATATAGATATAATTATTAATTGTTAATTAATATTGCTTGGCGGAAACCCGCTCTCAGATTTCCTGAGTTGGGTGAGGGTGAGTGACTCGGCCCCCAATTCCGAGAGTCCGATATATACCTCCTACGATAGTGGAGGAAGAGGATTGCCACTAGTGCGCCTTGAAATCGAGTTGTTTCGTCGAGCCTGTGTCGGCGATCAACTATTTAACATGCGATATTTCTTGGTTACTAACACGCTTAGTTATCGAAGATATGCCGTTAACGATTATTCTATTCATCTGGGCGACTTCGTCAAGGGAGACTCTACCTAGGGATGAAGGGACGGCCGCTAAATTAAAGTAGACATCCTTCGGGGTGTACTACGTACAGCGTCAAAATACTGAGGTGGGCCTTTCGAGGTCTGCCTTGGGGCACATCCGGACCGAAGTAGTTTCTCATCCAGGCGAAAGTTGCTGGGATGTCTCACAGAAGGGTGTCCCTTTCATCAAAATCTCTTCGTATAGTAAGTCGAGTTGTGATACACATCCGAACTGAAGACTTTGCGTTGGGTGAGATGTTAAAAACACCATCGCGTACAAACTTTTGTTTGTACGCGATTTTTCTCTCTTTCAAGGGATTTTTCGAATGGTATCCCTTGGAAGGGTTGTGGAAGGATTATCGAACGTTTTATCCTTCACAAGCCATAGCGTGCAAGCCTTTTGGTTTGTACGCTTTTTTCTCTTTCAGGGGATTTTTGAACGGTATCCCTTAGAGAGTTTGTGAAGGGAGTGACGAATGCTTTACCCTTCACGAACACCTCCCCGGGGATCCGGGGAGTAATAGGGAGATGTGCTTCGGCATGTCGACATTTGGACCAATATGACTTTACTATGGTACGCAGGGACTGGGACCGAGCCCCACGTTGGCGTACCTCTGAGCCAAAAGTGAAACGCCAGCGTGTCCCCAGTATTGGGTTGGACTCTGCAGGGTATGTGGTTGCAAGCAGGCTTGACGGGTGAAGCGAAGTTGACCCGGATGCCGCTTATGTTCGAAAGCGGACGACGGCGGTGAGCTAAACACCGCCGCATCCCTACCGAGGATTACGGCTTAAAGCAAACCGTCGCAAGGCGGCGTGCTATCGTAAAGAGCTTCGGTACACTTATTAAGTGGCCTCTCATCGGGGTTAATCGATGCCATAGGAGGCTCTCAGAGAGTTTCACTTTTCGAACGCATCGGGGAAGCTTTAGGCACCATCGCCGACAAGGGAAACCGACCAACTGTGAAACTTAGATGACGAGGGCTTCCGGGGCAGCAAATACTGCGGATTGATGCGGTGATATTGCCCTAAGGTTAGACTCTAGAACAGTCATAGAATACTGTTAATTAATATTATCTTATTTTTGCAATTATTTTGAATTATTTTTAATTTCAACACTGATACAATATGGTTTTAATTAATTTGATTGATCCGAATTTTAATTACATTGAATTAATATTACGATTGCAAAATGCGCTATTACTTTTGATTGTGAATTTTGATATTAGGTCTAATTGTTTTTGATTATAGCTATTTGTTCTTAATTAGTTTAAATTAAATTTAATCTTTTCACTTACATTATATGGTTTTAATCAATTTGAATGGTCAAATTCATAATTAGTCTTTTATTTTATTTTTATTACTTTCCTTAATTGCTAATATCTAACACCTTTGTATCTCTTGTCAGGTTATTAAACATGACTATTGCTTTTATAACTATTTTTTGTGCTCACTGTTTTACTGAATTTAGGCTTAATTATAAGTTTTCATCTCGTTTTACTTTCTGAATTTAAAATTTGTTTTTTGAAATAGTTATAGTAAAAAAGAAGACATTGATAAGAGAAAGATTTTTGTATTTTTGAAGAACTTATAGTTTGGAAAATGTTTTTATTTATAATTTTTAGGATCCTTGATTGTACCGATTATAATAGTTGTATAGTTATTTTGATATACTCCATCCCATGCTATGATTCCATATTAATCACACTATTAAATAGAGTATAGTATATAATTTTCAATGTGTTATTACTATTCATAAATTTAGTTATTTTGCTGAAAATAAGATACTTAGTTTTATTTATCAAGTAATCAATATTTATTCCATTTCATGTTCATATCAAAATGTATACACAGATATTTGGCCTCCGTTACTCGCTTAATTAACTCATTGTTTATCTTCCCTGTTAAAAAAACCATAAGGATTCCATACTGAAATCATCACTGAATCATTGCGGAATCAGTGTTGAATCAGCGTTGAATCCTTGCGGAATCAGCACGGAAATCTGTTCCAAATCGCCATACGGAAATCAGTGTGGAAATCAGTACGGAAATCAGTATGGAATTGGGATGGAAAGCGGGGCGCGCGGTACATTGAAAAATGAAATCCACACTGAAATTCGTACGGAAATCTGTGTGGAAATCAGCACGGAAAGTAAGGGGGCAAAATTATAAAGAAATCGGCGCGAAAATCAGCAGGGAAAACAGTGCATCCAAAAAGAAATCCGCACTGAAACACGTACGGAAATCAGTACGGAAATCAGTATGGAATTTGGATGGAAAGCGGGGCACGCACAGTGCATTCAAAAGATAAATACGCACTGAAATTTATACGGAATTCAGTACGGAACCATTACGGAAATCCACTAAGGAATTTGGATGGACTGCGGGGCGCGCACAGTGCATTGAAAAACTAAAATTCGTGCAGAAATCAGTTCGAAAAAGCAAGGGACGAAATTATTAAGAAATCGACCCGGAAATCAGCAGGGAAAAACGTGCATTAAAAAACAAAATGTGCACTGAAATGTGTACGGAAATTGGTACGTAAATTGCTATGCATTTCAGAAGTGCAAAATTAGAAAGAAATTGATGCGGAGATCAGCATGGAGAAATACCGTACAGTGTAAAATGAAATCCACACTGAAATACGTATGCAAATTTCATATGCATTCGAGGGGTGTGTGATTATTAAGAAATCAGCGTGGGAATTAGAAATGAAAGTAGTAAATCGCAGGTAAGATCCACAATGAAATACTCACGGATATTAGTAAATATATGTAAGTATATAATTAATTATTTAGAAAAGAAAATTATATTTAAAGATATCATTTGAAGAAAAATTTTTTTATTTATTACCACAAAATAGTTTATTTATGTTGTGACGGGCCTGACTATATGTAGACATATAGTCAGTATCCAGTCGCATTGAACAACGGCTCAAGCGGTAGAGCGTTAGCGTTCGGTCCGAGAGATCGGGGTTCAAATTCAACTTTCGGTAGTTTTTTTTTAATTATTTAAATTAATTTATTTAAATAATTAGATAACCAAAATTGATACAATTTATAATTTTATTGAAATTTTTATGTTTTTTGCTACCTTTGCCAAAAATATGGAGTCAATATGATAAGAAATAGTTAAGTTAATAATTTATAAGGTTTATAAAAATATATAATGTTTATACTTAAATTTTACAGTACATTTAAAATATATACAAAAGGATTAAATAATAAAACAAATTATAGATATTAAAATTATTAAGTAAAAGGAGACAATGACATAATTAATTCAGAGTAAATAAATTCTATCAAGCAAAGGCAAGAGAGTATAAAGGATTGTTATAAATAATATTATTATAATTGTTAATAATTTAATAAATGTAAAATAGAATATAAGAAAAGACGTTTTAATAAATTTAGCTAAAGAACCAAAGCAGAAATATACAGAAAGACTAAGGTAGACGACCTCAAGAAAAACACAAACATATGATCACATACGTATATATGAGAAGGAAGGAGAAAGGGTAACCAAGTTACAAGGATCCAGGTAGAAAAGTGGAAAAAGTGGGAAGTCAATCCCTTCTACCTAACTAATTGTATATAATGAGATGTATCGCTGCCAAAGGCAGCATTCGCCTAGAGTTCGCGGGCGACCTAACAGGTCGGACCGCGTTTGTCTGTTATAATATATTTTATAATTTAAATGTCTCTAGCGATTTGCTCATTTTACCTGACCAAATACCACATAACCGTGTCCTAAAAGGAAGCTAACTTTGGATGATATAAAATCATTTGTTTGATTCAATGTCTTCCCAAAGTTCTTCCACTTTCCATAACCAAATAAATAACTTGGATGATATGGAATTATCGGATTAATTTCAATTCTTCCCAAGTTATCTCACATTCCTAAAACCCATAATATAAAGTAAAATTGGATAATCTGGAATTATTTGATTAATTCTATGTTTTCCCAAAACTTTATAATAATTAATTCATTATCCTAATTTATCAAATTTATTTAACTTGGAGGTTAAACTGGGATGAGAAAGAATTATTTGTTTAATTCTTTAGCTACCCCAGATTCTTCCACCTAATACATTTATTTCGGGTTAGGCAAAAAATAAATGTATTTTTGTGTTTCGAGTTGATATTAGGCCCGTTACAATGTGTACAACATTTGTGTTTAAGAAACACTTTAGTTTTTTGTATTGAAGAAACAGTCTCGTTTCATGATAACGCTTTTTTTATAATTAATATTAATAGTAATCAACAGTCTCGATTCATCATAACGTTTTTTCTACAACTAATATTAATTAAATGTGATGTGAACACTTTTAAACTTAATTTATAATTATCTAACTTTCGTAATTTCTTTTATAAACTGTGTGAACTTTACACTAAATCTAAAGCGTGTTTCCCTCGATTAATAAAATGATTCAATATAATGAAGATTAATTAAATGTGAAGTGAACATTTTTAACCTTAATTTATAATTATAACTTTTATAATCCCTTTTATAAACTGCGTAATCTTTACACTGAATATAGAATGTATTTATCTCGCTTAATAAAATGATGCTTAATCATCCTTCAAATATAGCCACAGTATAGTGAAAACAAATAGTGGTGGTGCATTTTAATCGTCTTTTTGGTCATCAGTCAATCTATTCTGAAAAATAATAAACCTGTTATTATTACGAGTATTTAAGTATTTTAGCATTTTATTTTATAAATATTATTATTATATTGCAGAAAATTTGTGCGTGAAATTTGAAATAAAATACTTATAACTTTCTTCGGTTAAAAGTTATAAATAGGAGGAGTCCAAGCTGGAGATCGAGCACGAAACGCCTTTAATTATTTTAAAAGGCCGTGCTCTGGGAAATTCCACCAACCATAGTGGACAAAGAGTACGATAGGCCTGCTTTATTCTAAAATAAAGCATTTAGTTCGGAGAGACCGATATTATATAATTTACACATATAATAATTCTATCAATTCATTATCTGTTAATTTATGTTGTTTTGAAAAACTGTTTTGCTTCACACATCTTTTCTTCGATTTTGTTTTATTATTATTATTTTTTATAATGTACTGCTGCCAATTTTGTTTTTTTGTTGCTCTGATTTTTCTTCTAATACTTTGTTTATTTTTAAATCTGTTTCAGAATCAGAATCGCTACTTAATCGATTTTGACGAGTTAGATTTAACTTTCTTTTCCGCTTTACTTCATTCACAGCTTTATATTGCTTTACTTGAAGTGCAATTTCTTCACTCAGAAACTTCCTCATTTTACCAACAGTATTTTACCATCGATATCACTGTTCTCTACATATTCAGGTTTGACGTTTCGCAACCAATATCTGAAGCAAACTAATTGTTGGAAATTATTTGCATACTGCATAATAAACAAAAAATATACAGGCTATTTTTTCATTAAAATTCGAAATTTTTTTTCAACATATTAATTTGTGTTATTTGTTAAACGTATTAGAATGATTTGCGAAACGAAATGTCGAATTGACAAACAAAAATGCGAAAATTACTGTGCTTCGAAGATGTCGACTAAATCTTATATTTAAAAAATATAAGATTTTTATAATATAAGTTCTCTGTTTTGTGAACGAATACATGAGAATAAATGTTAATTACTTACTTTTAATTACCTTCACCTTTTTTGGCGATAGAACTTTTCTTGGAGACTCTCTTTCTGTAACTTTTTTTAATGTTTCCGTAATATTCAAGCATCTATTCGCTACCTGTTCAGTAGTCCATAAATTACGAGCGAAGTTTTTAACAAATAAGCTACATTTTGTTGACTGTTTTAATTTTATTCACGCCTTCTTGTAAATAAATATTCTATAACCTACGTGAATGATATTCTGAAAAGAAAATATTAGTTAAAAAAATATTAAGTTAGCAAAAAGCTGTTGAGATTATACTTTAAATTACAAGATTAAAAAACAAAGAAAAAAATTACAAATGATATAAAATCATCATAGCGCAACCATCTACCACTTCCTATTACGTTAATTCCTACTAATTTAATGATGAAAAAAGATTAACTTTCAACTAACAAGTAGAGTCTTTAACAATGGGAAACTGATCTTGATTTTGTTTAGGGAAAACGCCTACTACAAAAATATGAAAGAATCGTCAGGAAACACAATCTCATACGCTGATTTAAGAATAGTTGTATGTGCTTCGTGAAAAAATGTGGAAAAAAACATGCTTATGTTTAATCGCTTGTAACTCGGAAATATTTAGATAGGTACTTAAACTCAAATTGAGCAAAAAGTTGCGATCAAGTAGGTAAAAAATTTTGGCTTAAAAAATCATTAATAACTATAACAGTAAATTTTGGTCTACATTTCTATTAATTCTTATTTTTTTCATAACTTTTAAACAAATTAGAATATTAGAGGTTATTTTTTTTATAGTACTGAAATCAAAGTTATATTGATTGTCCATATAAACAGAAACTTAAAATTTATTTATAGGGGTTTCACTTTCAATAATTTATTTATTCGTTATTATTACATGTTTAATGTTCAATTTGTGTCTCTAGATAATAATTTATAAAACACCTTCCACGAAGGTGTCAACATTCGCAAGTATGGTTTCTAATCACAGTTTAAAAAACTTTATCTGATAAAAGAAATCTTGAATTTCTACTCCCACTTTTTTCTACTTACTATTATTTCAATTTAACATTTTTTTATATACTTTGTACTGAAGCGCTATAAAAAGTTTATACAATACAAAGTACTGCATTCAGAGTGGAATAATCGATAAGTATTTTTACTATACCATAAATTTGATTTTAATTAAACATTTATATACTTTCCTTAAACTCCATAAAAAGTTTCTGCAATTGAAAGTACTGAAATATTTTTAAAAATAAAATATCTCTTAAATTGAATATTTTTTTCAGAATTTGTTTCGAACGTTAAAGTAATTGTTGGGATTTCTCGGAAAGGGCGATCGATATGCGTTGCGACTTTCATATATCCTTTCCGAACTTGTCGGCACGTGTCAGCCGGGGGAGAGGGGAGGAGAGCGCGTAGGGATTCTCGCGGTATTTTCCAGATTCACGCGGCTTTTAATTGGTCCGCGACTAAAAACATGGGCCGAATGGGAGGATACTTGCGGTCTAACGTACCCGAATTGTTCAGTTCAGGCCTGGACGCCTCGTGATAGACACGCTTCCTACTTAGTCCGTGTATTCGCTCGATAGGATTGATTTTTCCTTTAGAGTCACGCGTTCGCGGTATAGGTAATTAAGTACGCGCGCTTAAGATTAGTGGGGAAAATCGAATAAATTAATTCAAACGATAGTGCGTCGAGTGGTAATCCTCGTGCGTGAACGCGTTGGCGATCACCGCTCAGCAACAACACACATACAAGGAGGTTCTTCCTCCGGAAACCTTCAGGTTTCACGTCCACGGGCAGTGCACACCGGCGGACCACCTCAAAAATCCCTGCAGGTCTAAGGTCGACCACTTTACAAAAAACAGACCAGAGGAGACGAGGCTCCTCAGAGTGAGCTCACAGGAACACATACACTCACACACACATAACTGCAGTCGTAGCAGTTAATCGTTGTATATCCATTCACGCAAGTATTGTTTCTAATTTTTCTACATTGTCGTGGTAACCCCACATTAAATTGTAATTTCTCATGGGTTTTTTATGCCTCGTAGAGGCTTTTTCCCATTACCCTTTTTTATTGAGCGAAATATAATCGTCTTTTCAAGCTCAATTGAATCGTATTAATTTACCCAATTTCACCATAGGTTTAAGTTATCTAATTATATTAATTAAAAAATAATTAAATTTCTTTATTAGTAAAAATAAATTAAATAAATCTAGGAATTCAAAATTTATCAATTCGCCATTTTGTCGGTTGCGCATCGTTTTAAAAACATAGGTATTAAGTAATTTCATTACAGGATTCGTTTGTCCCGTACAGATTTTTTGGTGCCTCCTGTGAGGTCCACGACAATGGGAAAGGGGGTTATCACGCAATATTCTAAAATATTAAACTTGTTTTAAGCAAAATTCGATCTACTTCAACTACGTTTGTTTACATCGAAATTAAACATCGTCATATCTCTCTTTCGTTTCATCGACGACCGACCGACAACAACACCAGCTCCTGCGCATCGCTGAAGGACAAGGCTTCTTGTTTCAAAAGATAAGTTATTCTATTTCAAACACACATATATTTTTTCACGTGTATAAGCGCGCGCTTTAGCCTAAACTCTTACTAAGAATTGTAGTTTAGTTGTTACACATTCTACACTTTGATATTTTTAACGATAATATTTAGTCTATTACAATCTGATATTTCAAATTCACCTTTTATAAATTTGTTCTTTTTCGAATCATTAATTTCACATTCTTTCTTTACAATTACAATAGTTAAATTCATAGTCGTTTCAACATTAAACAATTTAAATTCATAACTTAAATTAACAATACAATTTAATTTCATTTAACTAGTTACATTAACGATTTAATTGCTTTAATTAATTTTTTTTGGTCATAACTTAAATTCGGTTTCAATCAATAAATCACATTTAAATTTTAATTCTTTTTACAATCTGAATCAGTTCAAGAACAAACATATTTAATATTAGTTTGATATAATCATTTTACTTATTACAGTTCATTTCAATTTATCAAGTAACAATTGCATTTAAACTTAACTTCTTCCATAAATTAACTTTCTCATTTTAACGTCAACTGATTTAATATTCATATAGATTTTGATTCCTTGTAACTCAGCCTATTTAATTTGCATCTAATAATAATTAACATTTAAACAGTTTGCGTTCAACATAACTATAGATTATTTTGCACTTTCAGATTATTAAGAATATATTACATATAACTCAATTTCATTTATAAATAATAAGTTAATTTGTTTCAATTCAGTAAATTAATAGTTTGTCACACTTTCAACTTTTTTTTGTCAGCTAAATTCATTAATAATTAAATTCATTTCTAAGCTTAATAATTCAATTTGATATTTAAAGGTAGAATCATTGAACTTAATTTCATAAATAATTTATTTCGATAACACAATAATTCTAAATTAAAGTAGCAATCAATTTGCATTTTGCATAGTTTAATTGTTAAAATTCACTTTAGTTTAATACAACAATTTCAAATTAATAATTTGTTAATTCAACTTCTTTATTTTATAAATATAAATTAATTGTTAGTTTTTTTTTTTGCTCAGTCCATTAAATTTGATAAATTTTGTAATTCCAATTGCTTGTTAAATTAAACGATTCAGGGATTCTCAACTTGTCTTCATGATAATTTCATTCCCGACAAGTATTGTATTTAGTGTCTAAGTATCTATATATATATATATGTATATGTGTTAACCATATTATGTCATATAATTTTGTATCGAATATCATACACATATATAACGTGTTTCTCTCCACGTTGTGAATTGTTCATCCGTCGCTTCAAAAATAGATTGACTCAACCCACTCAACTTGTTATATTCAATTCATCATTTCAATTTAACATTTCAATAAATTTTACACTATCTATAATTTAAATTCAAATCATCTATTCGATCAATAGTTAATCACAATTATAGTACTCATTTATTAAATTCATTGCATTTTTTTGGTGTTTACTTATATAACCTTTTATATATTTAGTAAAATTTTAGTTTTTTCATTATTTAATTGTCATTAATCTTTAACTTACAACCCTTTTTAGATTTTATTCAATTAGTATCTATTCAATTTATAATTTAACTTCATTCAATCTCAATTCATTTATTGTTCAACAATCAATACTTTATTTTATTTTTGCAATTTTGATAAAGGATTAGAACGAATTAATTAACGTGTTTTAACAAATCTTGAATTTGATTAGTTATTACATTAATACAATCTAAAGTCAGCTTAATTATATTGAGTCAATTTATTAATATTTGTCGTTCATCTACAGAAACTATTGGTTCATTTGTTGGATGGGCTGACAGATTCGCTTAGTTTTGTGAAGAGCACATCTAATGGAACTTTCCGTTCGTTTATTCGACAACTCAAGGGATTTTAACATTTTCTAAGTCTTCATAAACTTAACGTGGTTAAATCGATTTCAAATATTTTTTTTCGTATTCAATTGACATTTTTTAGAATTCATTGTTGTTTCATTACGTAATAATTGTTTAATCAAAGTCGATACGTGTTTTCAGAAATTTTAAGGTTTCAATTAATTCTTTTTACTCAATCTAAATTTGATTAACTTCATTTCAATAAATTAAAGTGTTTACATTAGAATTGTCTAACTCTTAAACATTACAATTTTTTTGCATTATGGCTCCTAACAAGCAAGCACGTCTCGCATTAATTAGACAAAAACGTATCTCACTTCAATCGCAATTAACGAGTTTGACTCAATTTTTAGAAGAGGAACCAGTCGATCCTCGTCAAGCTAATTCGAGGTTAAGTAGAATCAAGCAGTTGTTTAGTGTTTATGAGGACTTGCATGATGAATTAGCTGTAATAGAAGCAGAGAACCCGGACTTAGAGTTGTTGACGGAAATTCAAGAAACCTATCATTGGCTTGTTAGTCAGGTTGAACGTATACAACCTCCTCCCACTCCTCCCGTTACTTCAGTTGCTTCAAGTACTCAATTCGCAAGTACTACCTTTGTAGAACGTCAGAAGTTGCTCAAATTACCGGTTGCTACTCTTCCACAGTTCTATGGAGATCATAACCTTTGGATTACATTTTCGAATAAATTCCTCAGTTTGATTGACAAAAGGACAGATATAGACGACGTCACTAAACTTACTTGTTTACAATCTTGTGTTAAAGGTGAGACAGCTAGTAAAATAGGTCATTTGCATGTTAGCGAAGAAAACTATAGGGTTGCTTGGGAGCTTCTAAAAAATACTTACGAGCGTAAGAGAATTATAATTTCCAAACATATGGACGCTATTCTTAAAATTCAACAGATTTCAGTTTCCAACCCTTCTAATTTGTCACGACTGATAGACGACGTGCGACAAAACTTGAGTGCTTTAAAAATGTTGAACTCCGAAGTTGACACTAAGTTGGTCGTTCGCGCATTAGAAAACGCATTGCCTACTCCAATTCGTGAGAAATGGGAAGAACGTCTCACTTTAGATTCTTTGCCAACAATAGATCAGTTTTTTGAATTTGTTAACGAGACAATATTTAGGATGCATTCGCTTCAAGCGATTCCGAACAAATTAAAAATTCCACATAATTCTTCTTTCGCTTCAAAACGTAAACAGACGCATTCTCCTACAAGCAGTAAGTTTAGAAGGTCCGGTGAGACTCAACGTTCATTTGTCACTAAATCATCTGTAACTTGTAGTTATTGCTCGAAGGATCATCGTTTATACCAATGTGAAATTTTTCTTAAACTATCCACTACAGAAAGATGGAATTTCATTAAATCTAAGGGACTTTGTAAAAATTGTCTTGCAAAACATCTAGGTCGTTGTTCTCGATCACACTGTAAAAAGTGTCCTAATTTCCATCATACGTTACTGCACTTCACTAAGGATGTGTCAATTGTAGACCATCACACCACTCCACCTGTTCAACAGAAATGACTAGATGAAGTTATCTTCAAAATCTCTCCCGATGATTCAAACGTCACCTTATTAATGAGCGCTTTAGTGCAAGTTCCTGATAAATTTGGTAGGTTTATTGAAGCCAGAGTGTTATTAGATACCTGTTCGACAACCCATCTGATAACTGCTGACTTTGCTAGAAAATTAAAACTTCCAATTTCGGCCTGTTCGATTCAAATCGGCGCAGTAGACACTCTAAAAACAGCAGCATTAGGTGAAATAGAAATTTGCGTAAAATCTTTAAACAACAATTTTCAGAAATCACTTTCTTGTTTAATTCTTCCGAAAATATCAGATTTAGAGCCATCAGACATCTTTCCTCGTGATAAGGTAGATATTCCATCTAGTTTAAGATTAGCAGATCCCAGTTTTAATATACCACGTCCAGTAGATATATTAGTAGGTTGTGGGGCAACCGTTTCTTTTATCCAATCAGGTCAAATTAAGCTTAGCCAAGACAAATCAGATTTATTTCTCCAAAAAACGAAGTTAGGTTGGGTCATAGTAGGTGGTTTATCCGATAAACATAGCTCAAACAATGCTACTTGTCATTTTACAGAATTATATCAAATTTTAGAGAATTTTATGAATGCAGAAGCAATAGGTGATAGTACTGTAGATTCCTCAGAGAATGAGTTATGCGAACAACATTACGTAGATACGACCGTTCGTATGCCTAGTGGTCGTTACAAGGTTAGGTTACCTTTTCGTTCTAATTTTAAAGAATTAGGTAGTTCACGTGATCAAGCGGTTCGTAGATTTAATTCCTTAATTCATAAGTTGAATTCGAATCCGAAGTTAAAACTTGAATATAGCAAGGTCATGCAAGAATGGATAGATTTAGGGCACATGAAGTTAGAAGTAGACGAAACGACTCCAGGCTATTACATTCCTCATCACGCAGTAGTAAAAGAGACTAGTTTAACAACTCAGCTTAGGATAGTATTTGACGCTTTCGCTAAATCATCAAACGGTCTCTCGTTGAATGACGTCTTGTATACGGGTCCGACGATACAACCAAAATTATTTGTCCATCTATTGAGGTTTAGAACTCAGAGAATCGTGATCACGGGTGATCTGGAGAAAATGTTTAGACAAACTGAATTAGACGAGAGAGACCAGCGTTTTCAAAGAATTTTTTGGTACTCCGGAGATCAAGTTAGAGTATTTGTTATTTCGGTGCTTGCATTCGGGGTCTCAGCTGCTCCATTTTTGGCAATTCGTACACTACACCGCCTCGCCGATGATGAAGCTTCCTCTTTCCCTCGTGCTAGTATGATTCTTAAGAAACACGCTTATGTCGATGACATCACGACAGGCGCAGAAACAGTAGAAGAAGTAGTCAGCATCAGAGATGAATTAATTCAGTTAGCTAGGCGCGGTGGAATCAACATCAGGAAGTGGGCTTCAAATGACGTGAGAGCATTAGAAGGTATACATGACAAAATCGGTAGTAGTGAGGTGGCTATAATTCCGGATGACGTATCGAAAACTCTTGGTGTGACATGGAATTCTCGTTCAGATTCTTTAGTGTACAAATCACAATCTATTAATCTCGAAGTTAAATTTACAAAACGAGTTCTTCTTTCGGAAATTGCGAAAATCTTTGATCCACTCGGCCTACTAGGTCCAATAGTTTTTCATGCAAAATTGGTCATGCAACAATGTTGGAGACTACAAATAGATTGGGATGATCAGCTTCCGCAGGACATATCCTCCAAATGGTTGGCCTTTGCTCATCAAATCAGTAATATGAAAGAAGTATCAATCCCGCGACATTTAGTAATAAATAATTCTAGTTACGTTGAAATACACGGGTTTTGTGACGCAAGTCAAGACGGCTATGGTGCCTGTTTATATGTTCGCTCGATCGATACTTCCAACAAAATTCTGGTTAGTCTCGCCTGTTCTAAATCTAGGGTAGCTCCGTTGAAAACGAAAAACAAGGTACAAATTACCATTCCTCGACTCGAGCTGTGCGCTGCACTACTTTTGACTCGTTTATACACCAAAGCCCAGGAAGCTTTCGAATTTTCATTCGTTAGATCTATTTTCTGGTCGGATTCAACTATCACTTTACAATGGTTACAAAAACCACCAGAACTCTTAAAGGTTTTCGAAGGTAATCGTGTAAAGGAGATTCAATCGATCAAGGGTAATATAGAATGGCGGCATATCAGAACTGAAGACAATCCGGCAGACGCTCTATCGCGAGGTCAGTTTCCTTCAGAGTTCAATAGTAATCATTCTTGGTTTTCTGGTCCATTGTGGCTAAACCAGGATGAGTCTTCTTGGCCTGTTTCAATTGTATCTTCGCAATCTAACTTACCAGGTTTGAGAAAAAGGACTTGTCTATTAGCTACGGCAATTGAATGTGACATTTTTCTCCGTTTTTCTAATTATTCAACATTAATACATTCAATCGCTTATTGCTATAGAATGTCACCGAAAAATCAATTTAAAGGTAAAGTTATTAGTGTAGAGGAACGTCTTAAGACGGAAAAAAGAATCATCCGCATCGTTCAACTTCAATACTTCAGTACAGAAATTAATCTAATTTCAAATTCGCAGAGGGTGAAAAACTCAAAAATAGCTTCTTTCGACCCCTTCTTGGATGATCATGGGTTGTTAAGAGTAGGAGGTCGTTTGAGATATTCTAGCTTAGCCAAAAATCACAAATTCCCGATCTTGCTCCCAGCAGGTAATCACGTTACTAACTTAATTATTCAAGATACACACATTCGTACTCTTCATGCTGGTAATCAAAGCACGTTGTCGACTATCAGACAACGCTTTTGGTTGATCGATGGAAAAAGGCAAGTCAAGAAAATTCTTCGAAAATGCGTTGTTTGTTTTAAACACAACCCAATTTCAGCCAGTTATAAGATGGCGGATTTGCCGAGTTTTCGTGTCAATCAAGCTCCTCCGTTTTACCACACAGGTGTCGACTACTTTGGTCCTATGTACATAAAGGAAAGAAAACATCGAAATAGGAATAAAATCAAGGTCTACGGTGCTGTATTTATCGATCTCGCCTCTAAGTTCGTCCATATCGAATTAGTTAGCGATCTTACAACTGCCGCATTTTTCGGCGCATTCAGACGTTTTATTAGTCGTCGAGGCATTCCAGCACACGTTTATTCCGACAATGGATTGAATTTTGTAGGTGCAAACAACGAACTTCACGAATTACATCAATTACTTACCTCATCACAATTTGAAAAGGAAACTCGTATATTCTCACTCCGTCGTAATATTTCATGGCATTTTAACCCGCCTGAATCACCTCATTTTGGAGGTATTTGGGAAGCTGCTGTTAAATCGTTCAAACACCACCTTAAACGGGTCATTGGGGGGCAATTATTAACATACGAGGAATTAGAAACATTATTAATTGAAATAGAAGCTATCTTAAATTCTAGACCGATCTGTACCCTATCCAATGATCCTAACGATCCAACGGCACTTTCACCGGCCGATATAGTAGTTGGTAGAAAACTTTCAACCATACCTGAACAGGACTTATTTTCTGTACCAGATAATCGATTGTCAACGTGGCGACTCATCACCAAGGTTCGTCAGCATTTTTGGCGTCGTTGGCAACTGGAATACCTACATGAACTCCAGCAGAGACAGAAGTGGCTAGCAGAAGGTAGTGACATCAAGACAGGATTGATAGTCATTTTAATCGACAAGGTCAAGCCCTGTTCCATGTGGGAACTTGGGCGTATCATCGAAGTCTGCGCAGGACTGGATGGGGTCGGTCGAGTTGTCAAGGTCCAGACACGACGTAGAGTTTTCACCCGCAACGTTACATCTTTATGTCCACTACCTATAGAAGCTTAAATTCGTTCAATTTCTATCAAATTCATTGTAATTCGAAATTATTGTACTTCGATCAGCTATTGTACCATAATCATATTGTAAACGTCATGTTGACATAACACGCATACATATCAGACAACTCACACATTGATTGTATAACGACAACACGACCATGATAAACTGACACAACACTTTCCGCTCTCGTTCGTTCGCAGCCGGGGGAGTGTTTCGAACGTTAAAGTAATTGTTGGGATTTCTCGGAAAGGGCGATCGATATGCGTTGCGACTTTCATATATCCTTTCCGAACTTGTCGGCACGTGTCAGCCGGGGGAGAGGGGAGGAGAGCGCGTAGGGATTCTCGCGGTATTTTCCAGATTCACGCGGCTTTTAATTGGTCCGCGACTAAAAACATGGGCCGAATGGGAGGATACTCGCGGTCTAACGTACCCGAATTGTTCAGTTCAGGCCTGGACGCCTCGTGATAGACACGCTTCCTACTTAGTTCGTGTATTCGCTCGATAGGATTGATTTTTCCTTTAGAGTCACGCGTTCGCGGTATAGGTAATTAAGTACGCGCGCTTAAGATTAGTGGGGAAAATCGAATAAATTAATTCAAACGATAGTGCATCGAGTGGTAATCCTCGTGCGTGAACGCGTTGGCGATCACCGCTCAGCAACAACACACATACAAGGAGGTTCTTCCTCCGGAAACCTTCAGGTTTCACGTCCACGGGCAGTGCACACCGGCGGACCACCTCAAAAACCCCTGCAGGTCTAAGGTCGACCACTTTACAAAAAACAGACCAGAGGAGACGAGGCTCCTCAGAGTGAGCTCACAGGAACACATACACTCACACACACATAACTGCAGTCGTAGCAGTTAATCGTTGTATATCCATTCACGCAAGTATTGTTTCTAATTTTTCTACATTGTCGTGGTAACCCCACATTAAATTGTAATTTCTCATGGGTTTTTTATGCCTCGTAGAGGCTTTTTCCCATTACCCTTTTTTATTGAGCGAAATATAATCGTCTTTTCAAGCTCAATTGAATCGTATTAATTTACCCAATTTCACCATAGGTTTAAGTTATCTAATTATATTAATTAAAAAATAATTAAATTTCTTTATTAGTAAAAATAAATTAAATAAATCTAGGAATTCAAAATTTATCAATTCGCCATTTTGTCGGTTGCGCATCGTTTTAAAAACATAGGTATTAAGTAATTTCATTACAGGATTCGTTTGTCCCGTACAGAATTATATCCTACAAATTTACTTTTCGTTTCTATAGTCCTGACATGTCTTACAGCAAAAAAAAACAATTTTTTAATAATTTTATTAATTTCTACAAAATTAATTTCTGTAAAACTATTGACCAGTAATCTCTATTATTTATTCTCTTTCAGTAAACAATGTCTATTCTTGCCATGTCTTACTGCAATAGATAAACAATTTTATAAAATAATATATAATAATATTCATTTGTCAAAATTAATTTCTGCAAAACTAATAAAAAAAATTTCTCTCTTTTTTATTCTCTTTAAATAAAATAATACTTTCACCACGCGTTGGATTACCATCGTTCTTTTGAATAATATGACTAATTTAAATGAATAACATATATTGCATATACATGTTTATATCAAGGGCTACAAAATATTTTACGGTATAATTTAATAAGTAAGATTTATATGATGGCTTTTAATGTTTCTCATGAGGCCTACATATATTACAACAACGATTAATTATAACTTGTTTCTGCCGTTAAACTATGTACCAGCACTTAATAACAATTATATGATACAAAATTAAATAAATATGTACAATTAAAAATCAGAAATAAGTCAGAAATACGTTTTAAACATTATAATGTTTTATTTCAATGTTACGTCCTGATGATACTAATAAATTAGTTTATTAAATATTAATAAAGAAAGTGACATTTTCATACACAAAAAGGATCCAGTTACGTCTGGTATACATCCGGCGTAGTCGAATCCAACTTACATAAAATGAAGAGTTGCATTTTCGACGACTAACGAACGTATTGCGAGCGTTCTCACGGTTTAGCTAAAAACTGAAAACCTGCAGTTTTCGCCAACCGACGAACGCACTGTAAGCGTTCGTCGACGTACACTAGGCGTAGTAGTTTTAGTTGTTGATTGTGTAGCATCTACAAGGTAACGCACTTGCCCATCCGCCACGACCGCAATCAGTTCAAAATTCTTCCTTCCTTTTTTTCGACCACGAGCAAGAAGTCTAAATTAGTATTCAATATATTTGTATTTCTTAATATATATATTTGTAAACAATAAAGTGTTATTTTTGTTATTAATTATTTCACGTTTATATATTAATTATTTACTATTCAACCAATCGATTGAGACTTAATAATTTAGTCCTTTCCCGCAATCTACTTGATTATTGTACTAAATTAATCAGTCAAGACGTAACAACTGGTGACAAAGCGGTGGGATTTGACCAAATCAGCCATCAATTCAAACCAAATTTAAGGAATTAAAGAGTCAATTTCCAGAATAAAAGTAAGTATAATTGTACGTTCACTATTTTGTTTCAAAATTATATTATTTATTTAATTTTCCTTTTAACTTTCTCCTTCAACTTCTTGTTTATTTTTATATTTCAATTTAATATAAAAAAAAGGGAAACTCTTCTTATATTTACTTATAACATTTTCATTTTTTTTTAAATGCATGCGTAACTATTAATGGAAAACGAAACATTTATCAAATTTTTTTTTTCTTTTCCTCATCTTTCCTTTGGAAACTTTTGAATTTTATATCTCTGAATTCTAAGGAAATCTTAACTATCATTAAAAATTGTTAATTTTGAAATATATATACGCACATTTATCATATTATTTCTCCTTGTTAAGCTTCTAAGTGAATACCTGTTCATCAAACAAATCGGAAATCATCTAAATATAAGAAGGAATTAAGTGTTGAGTGACGTGAAATAAGTGCGCGAAAATTCTCTTATTATATAGGAAAAACCGCGATATTTAAACAGCTTCTTTTTTTTCTCCAAAAAAAATGAATGAGGAGATACTAATATTTCAAATAATCGTGTGACGTTGTAAAACATACAACGTACAAGTACATGCACATGGCTTGTATTTACAAGTCATGTGCATGCATACATTGAACTTATGTTAGATCGCGATCGCGTCGCAGGTAGCGAATCCCTCGCAGGCGGACCGAAGTGCACCGATGCACTTTTAAATAAGTACTGATACCCACGGTATGGGTATGTTTTAGAGTCGATCGGTACCCGACGGTAGTACGCGGACTACGACCGAGACCACGGCCGAGAGGTATCGTGAGCCAAGGACTGAGCCCAGGTCGTCTCACGATACCTGGCGTACCCGCTGCTGATGACAACAAGACGGGAGGTTAGGCGGCGTCCTAACCTCAACCGTCACACGTGCTCAGCAGACGACGACGGCTGAGATGGCGCATGGGTGCGCGCACGCCCGAACTGCGTGCTAGTAGTCGGGAGAGCCAGGGTGCTCCCCCACCTTACGCCCGTATACCGGGGAACGCGGCACCGACGGCGACGCTCGTGCGGCACCGACGGCGACGCTCGTGCGGCACTAGGCGAGGTGCGCGGGAAGGGGGAATCACTCGAGCAGCGAGAGTGTTGCGCGCGCGAAGATGCTCGAGTGAGCGACCGTAGTGGGATAATGGGTGGGAGCGCGCGGAGCGAGGGGAGCGCGAGTAGAGTAGGAGTCGCGGTATACCTAATGTATACGGTATACCGCGGCATCTTAGAATGTATATATATAGATACTATTGTAGCGCGCGCACGTATCTGATATTATACTAATTATTTTAGCTAGATCGCGTTGTTGTTAATAAATAAAATACATAGATCCGTCGGTTGAGTTGGGGCAATTCGTAATAGTTTTAAAGTATGTATATAGTTGTAAATAGCGGAGGACATGAATTAAATTTTAATTGTGTATGAGTGTGTCGGGAATAGTTAGTATTAATTACATAGCCGGTAGGCACGGGGCGGCAGCACCGACTGGGTTACCGATATGGTAATTAAGTATTTGTAATGCGCGCCTTCCGAGTGCCAGTGGATGATTGGTTGTGTGATCGACCCAATAATGAACAGGTTGGTGGTGACGTAAACCACTATTATTGGGTATTCGGCCTTGACGGAAATAAGATCAAGGCTGACTACGCGTATCGATCACGCAATCAACCACCCTAATCAACGCCGGTAGATAAGGAGTATAGTAAGATAGAGCAGGATAGCGATAGGGTGGGGAGGAAAATCCTTAATTTTGGTAATCAAGCCACGCCGCGAGCCGGATGAAGAAGCCGGTCTCGACGATTCGCTACCTGATCGTCCGACGAGGCAGTCGATTTTTCTGAGCAGTAGTATTTTCGTAGAGTCGTATTTTTGAGGCAGAGTAGCCATTTTTCGAGTATTTTTGAGGTTAGCAGAGTAGAGTTAGAGTAGTCGAGTTCGAGTTGAGCGGTACTGGAGTTGAGAAGCTAATTAGGCGAGTAAAAGTTACGGTTAGCCCGACGGGCGGCCGAATTGCTAATATTTATTTTTCTTATTATTTTATTATATACCGCCGGACGGAGTTGAGTGAGAGAGTGGAAGCACGTGTGTGAGTCGGTCGCGAGTCGCGTTTAATATTGTGTCGGTGCCGGAAATTATAATTCTTTGAATTGTTGAATAAATATTAGTTGTGGTGAAGTATTAAATTCGAGAGTGTCATTTTAAGTAATTTTCCTTTACTCTGAAAGCCGCCGGTTCCGAGGTGGTCAGCCGTCGGGATTCCCTCTGTGACGAGGAGTCGAGGTGAGGATTTGCCGGGTTGCCGAGTTGTTTGTAAAGTAATTATTTCATTTTTATTTAAATATCGCCAGGCGCCCAACTAAATACAAATCGGCGATATATAGCCATTTTCAACGTCGCTACGACGGAACCTCCGTCGGCCTTTAATTTAATTTAATTAGATTTTTCCCGACGAAAAGTAGCGTCGCAAAATGGCGCCCAACGTGGGGCAGTAATTGACGGTAGAGTAAAGAGTGTGTTTGAGTATCCGTCCGGCATTTTTGTGTAAAATCAACACCATTAATTAAGTGTTAAATTTTTTTTTGGAGTAGTGGTAATTTATGGTAAAATTTTGTGTATACCTATTGCCAATTGGGCGGGCCCTCCTGTTTGTGTAAACCTCGTGCCAATTATACAATTTATTTGATTATTATTAAATATTATTAATAATTATATATTGATTGTATTTACATATATATCTGTTTTATATCAATATTTATTATATATATATATATATATATATTTATTTGTGTTTTCCGCCAGAATTGTATTTCTGTTTCAGTGATTGCTCAATTTATTATCGCCGGTATATACCGCCGGTACTCGTGAATTTTTGCCAAAACCGCCAGATTTATTTCTGTTTCAGGTATTTTCAAAATACAACGAATTGCCGGTATTAACCGCCGGTAGTAGAGCAGTTACGCCGGAACCGCCAATATTATATTAACTGCCGATATCTGAACAAATTGCCAAACCGCCAGACTTTTATTCTGTTACAGGTTGCCAGTTTGTAAACCGCCAGTTATATAGTATATAGATATATTGTGCTGAGAGTGTAAGCACGCGGTGATAATTTAATTATTTTCAATTAATTTATTTATTGATAATTAATACCTCACGGCACGAGGTTTGTAGATAATTGTTGTGGTGGTGGTAGTAATAATTTGTGAATTTCGCCGTGTCGAATAACCCGTTTGAAGGATCCGGGTCGGTTTATTATAATTTTATAAATTTATTTAACCGTCGGATTAATAATTTAAAATGGCCGAACACGTCGAACAGATGCATATATTACTTGAGGGTACCGCCGGTAGAGAGAGACGTAATATGAAGCGGACGATCGCCAAAATGGCGGATGAACATGTCGGTCGAGAGTTAGCGTCACGACGGCTGTGTGCCGCCGGATCAAGCGCTGCGTTGCGGGATAGACTATTGCGCGCCCGGTTGCGGGAAGCCGAACCGGATAACGACAATATTCCGTGGTACGAATGGGACGAAGACCATGCGGAGATACGTAAGGAGTCGGTAAGCGCGGGTGCTTACCGAGCAAAGGTGATGATGGCAGTCGATAATGCTGCCAAGCAGAGACGAAGGTGGAAAAAGAGCGTTGTCACTTCAGATAAAGGAGTAGGT
Organism: Theocolax elegans; assembly: GCA_026168455.1. Lineage (NCBI taxonomy): Eukaryota > Metazoa > Arthropoda > Insecta > Hymenoptera > Cerocephalidae > Theocolax > Theocolax elegans. The sequence goes on along the minus strand of CM047426.1, from coordinate 39,710,746 downwards.
GACAGAGAGACGGTAACCTCTGAAGATGGAAGTTTAGCGGACAGTGAGGCGGATAGTGAGTTTCGACCAAGTGGAACGGATAGAGAGAATGCTGTCGACAAGAGAGTTCCAACGTACACGACGGTCGCCACGCAGACTACCTGCACGTATTCCAATACGTTTACGACGCAGTGTGGGTTAGGCTTGCCGATTACGTCGTCGGTTGCGTTACCATCGACTAGTTATGAGCCAACGTCTCTCACAATTCCGCCGGAGTTGTGTAATTATATCCGCCAGCATCCGACCGAATGGGATAAGTTAATGACACAACTAGGTGTATTTCCCGTTAGGTCTAATCAGGTTCCGTCGGTAGAGAGTAGGAGTGATCGAGAAGCCGCATTGAGTCCAAACGTTCCCGGAAAGTCGTATAAGAAGAGGAGTATTATTCCCGCCGAATCCGATGCATTCATACCGTCAGGCCGATCCGACACTGAGTCTGGTAACTCTAGTGCGGAGGGAGCGAATCCAAAAAGGAGGAAGAGCACAAAACCGGCAAAGAAGACTGCGCAGTCGACGAGTAAACAGCCAAAAAGTATGGCGAACTCTACGAGCTGCAGTACGGCAATTAAACCGATTGATTTGAAAGACGTGGAATCAGCGTTAAATCAATGCGATTTGCCGCATTGCCATGAGGGCAGTCACAAGCAAAATGCTTCCGCCGGTAGTGTAGTGAGCAGTGGCTCAAAGAGACGAAAGTTCGCGCGGATTAATTCCAGCGAATCAGAGAATGATTCCGATGAAGGGTTCACGCGCGTGCAGTCTCGAAGAGAGAAGTCGTCCAGCCCAATCAGTCTGAAACCAGATGAGAGTCTTCGAAGCATGAAAGTGCTAAAGAGTTGGGGGCTGAGGTTTGCTGGTGATGAGAGAGAGATGCCCGACGAGTTCCTCAGTCAGTTGGATGATTGTAGGAAGAGCGCTGGTTTGACAGATGCACAATTGCTAGGTGCGTTGCCGTGCATACTGAGCAAGGACGCCAGCCGGTGGTTTAGGTCGACGAAGACGCAAATAGCATCGTGGCGCGATTTTCGGCGTCAGTTCCGACACCAATTTATAGGTGAATTCGACCACGAGGATTTGCTGGATGAGTTGCGCCGACGAACGCAAGGAAAGGGAGAAAAGATTACGCGATATCTCTCTAACCTGCGAATAATCGTCGGACATTTTAAGAAACCACCGTCGGAGAAAGTGTTAGTAGAGACAGCGTATCGAAATCTTCTGCCAGAGTATCGGACTGCGATGGCAAGCAAGCTCGTAGAAGATTTCAAAGACCTGGAGTACTATGGGCGGAAGTGGGAACGCCAGCAGGAGTTGAACAGCCGGTACACCCCGCCACCGCCGGTTGAGAAGTCGAGAATCCCTGGAGCAGCATACAAGGGACGATCGACAAAGCAAAAGGTCGCCGCGCTGTCCGATGTAGACGTGGAGGAAGCCGCCGAAGTGAAAGGCGAGAGGAAGGTTGCTGCAAGCAAAAAGGCGAAGCAAGCAGCAACAAAAGAAGTAGTTGAGAAGTCGAAACGTCAGAAAAAGGACGTTTTGTCGAGCGTGGCTGCGGAAGCGCAATTAGTTCAAAAGCCGACTTACGCCGCAGTCGCAAATCGAGGTTTGCCGACTAGATCGACGAATTCTGCTGCCAAGTGGGAGAGTAAGCCGTACGCCCGTCAGCAGAAGGTTGCACCGCCGAATGGAACGAGCAATGCAACATTCCAGTCGAAGTCGCCAGGTAGTCGGGAATTTTATGGTCCCTGCTTCAACTGCCAGGTGGTAGGGCATAGAGCAGCGGAATGCCCGAATGCCAAGTGTTTTCTGTGTGCCAAGACGGGACATCGAGCGGCGCAATGCCCAGAGAAGGTGTTCAGACCGCAGTCACCGTCACACAGATTGCAAGAGTCGTGTCAGATGTGCGGTAAACCAGGAGCGGTTTTCCGCAATTGTCCTGACTGTGCCGAAGTACGTGTCAAGTTGGGAAACTTGTTGGCTGGGGGACAGTAAGTCCGCTGATCCCCCAGCAGCACTCCTTAAATCTCGCCGGGAAGGTTAACTACAATCCGCCGGTGGAGAAGCAGGAGAATGCCGTAGGTGGTGAAGAGAGGCAAGCCGAGAATCACGTTACGCCGGAGGTAGACATGAAGCGGTTGAAGAAACGAGGTTTATGTTTTCTCCAGCCGGAAGCCGTTGATTATTCGCTAGGTGAAGCGGAATATTCGCGGAAAAGTCTACAAACGTTTCGTGAAAGGGTGAGGCAAAAGGAGAGTGAAGTCGCCACGCCAGTACCGCCCAATGAGGATCTCGAAGAAGAGCGAGAATTCTCGAGGCTACACATAGTGCAACGCGCCGTAGAGATGCTCTCAGCCCCATCGCCGCTTGACTTGCCGGTAGAGAGGAAGGCAGATAGTATTCCGACGCCGAATCCAAGAAGTACGGGAGCAATTCCCAAGAGAACGCGGACGGAATTATGTATTCCGCCGCCGAATGGAGAGGAGAAACAAGAAGTCAGTCGAGAAGACGAGCATGTAGCAGCTACGTCGGCAGATAATAGGAATTTCCTAGAATTAAATCTCGGAGGAGAGAGTTATAGTGCGCTGTTTGATCCAGGAGCCATGATTTCGCTCGCTGGACCTAAGGTAACGGAGAGATTCAGAAGCCGGTTGGAACCATGTGAGACAGCAATTAAAAGCGTCACAGGAGATGTTCGCCGAGTAATAGGAATCCTAAATATTAGTTTGGAAATAGACGGATACGCCGAAATAATTCCGCTCAAAGCCATGAATGTCCTAGACCATGATGTCATACTAGGCATGGATTTCTGCCGGATTTTCGACGTAGATACCCGCCTAGGTCGGGGAGAGTGGCGAGCCCGAGAAGGTAAATGGAGAACCTTCGCCGCCACAGCGGAAGACGGAGAAGCGACGATATATGCCGAATGTGCTGGTATCCAGGAGTTACGAGATGACCAACGAGAACGTGTTAGGCGTCTCGTAGAAGGCATATTGCCGGAACCGTCGGATACTTTCGGCGCAACTGACCTAACCGAACATCACATTGATGTCGGAGATGCATCACCTATAATGCATAAGGTTCGCCGGTTGTCGCCGAGGATGTTGGAGATTGCGCGAGATGAAGTAAATAAGATGCTGCGTAATGATATTATTGAGAGGTCTGCTAGCGATTGGAGCAGTGCGCCGGTGATGGTTAAGAAACCTGATGGATCGATACGGTTCTGCATCGACTACCGTGATCTCAATAAGGTTACGAGGAAGGACGGATATCCAATGGCTACAATGGATTCCATCCTTGATAAGATGAGACGGGCAAAGTGCATTACGAAAATCGACCTGAAGCAGGCGTATTTTCAAATAATGATGGAAGCAACCAGCCGGAAGTATACCGCCTTTGCCGTGCCAGGATCAGGGCAATACCAGTTTAAAAGGATGCCATTCGGTCTTACCAATGCGCCGAAAACGTTCCAGCGTCTAGTGGATGCGTTATTCGGGCCAGAATACGAGCCGTATATCTTCTGTTACCTAGATGATATAATCATAGTAACAGAAGATTTTGACGAGCATCTGAAGTGGCTGGAGTTAGTATTGAGGAAGCTCGTGGATGCTGGACTGATGGTAAACCGGGATAAGTGCGAGTTTTGCTGTTCCAGTGTAACGTATTTAGGCTTTATACTGGACAGCCAAGGATTGCGCCCTGATCCAGAGAAAGTTTCGCCGGTAGTAGAATACCCAGAGCCCCGCAATGTTAGAGAATTGCGCCGGTTCCTGGGAATGGTCGGGTGGTACGCCAGGTTCATTGAAAAGGACTCTGAGCTGAAAGTACCGTTGGTAAAACTTCTCCGTAAAAGCCAAGAGTGGACGTGGGGAGAGGAGCAACAGGAGGCTTTCGACGCTCTGAAGAAAGCTCTAACCCAGGCACCAGTGCTCGCAAGGCCGGATTTTAGTAAGCCGTTTACTATCCAGTGCGACGCCAGTAATTTCGCCTTGGGAGCCGTCCTCACGCAGGAGAAGGATGATGGAGAACATCCGATCGTATATATCAGCCGAGTGTTGACGCCGGCTGAGAAGAACTATACGACGTCGGAGAAGGAGTGTCTCGCCATGTTGTGGGCGATTAAAAAGTTGCGTCCGTACATCGAAGGTTACACCTTCACGGTCATTACCGACCATAGTGCCCTTTGATGGCTGCAGAATCTCAAGGACCCAACTGGCCGCCTTGCCAGATGGGCCTTGGAGATGCAGCAATGGGACTTTAAGGTGGTACATAGGAAGGGAGCTATGAACCACGTCCCAGACGCCTTGTCCAGGATGTTTCCGTCGGAAGAGGAAGACGTAGCCGCGTTTGAAGAGATAGCAGACCAATGGTATCTTAAGATGCTGAAAGAAGTGCCAGAACGTCCAGCTAAATTCAACGGTTGGAAGGTAGAGAACGGCCTATTGTATCGCCATAGATACGACCCATTACTCGATCCAATAACTACGCCGGAAGAAGGTTGGAGGCTAGTTGTGCCAGCAGACCATCGTCAACAAGTGTTACAAGAGTCGCACTGTGTCACGTCTGCTGGGCACTTAGGGATCGAGAAGACGTACGACAAACTGGCCAGAGACTATTAGTGGAAGGGCATGTGGTACGACACCCATGACTTCGTACGTAGTTGCCAGACCTGCCAGCAATACAAGGTATCGCAGACAGGACCCGTCGGATTAATGGGAAGCCGGATCGTAGAGAGACCATGGGCAGTAGTAGCCGCTGATCTCATGGAATTCCCACCAAGCAAGAGCCAGTGTCGATACTTGGTGGTATTCCAAGATCTCTTCACCAGGTGGATTGAGGTGAAACCTCTGCGATCAGCAGACGGAAAGTCGGTTGCGAGGGCGTTCGAGGAATTGGTGTTATTCCGTTGGGAGACGCCAGATTACTTTCTCTCAGACAATGGTCGAGAATTCGACAACAAGTTGTTGAAAGCTACCTTGGCGGAGTACGGGGTTAAGCACGTTACGACGCCTCCGTACTTTCCCCAGGCTAATCCGGTCGAGAGAAGTAATAGGACGCTGAAGGCGATGATAGCAGCATTTGTCGGTGGAGACCATCGGAATTGGGACGTGCACGTGCACGAATTTCGCCATGCCGTGAACACCGCTGTACAATCCTCCACTAAGGTGTCACCTGCCTTTTTGAATTTCGGCAGACACCCTAAGCCAGTAAAAAGTTTGAGGAGAGAAGTAGAAGGTCATAGACCAGTTGTTAGAATTCCGCCGGAGGTATGGGAAGAGAGGATGAAACGTCTAGATGCCCTGCGAGATTTGGTAGCTCGACACATAGATCAAGCACGTGCCAAGCAGGAGAAACAGTATAACAAGGGACGTAAAGATGTTAGTTTTTCAGTAGGAGATTTAGTACTTAGACGAGTACATACGTTATCTAACGCCGCGAATAAATATTCCGCCAAACTTGCGCCGAAATATGAAGGGCCGTTCGATATCGTAAAAGTGTTGTCCCCTACAGTGTATGTGTTGGGTAGTGGTGAAGGAAACAGTCGGAAAATCGCGAAATCGCATGTCACCGAACTAAAACGTTTCGTCCAACCCCGTAGGTGTGCGTTACAGAAGTAGAGAAGTATGTCACGTCTTTGTTATGTCCCGCCAGATTTGACGACCGCCGGTATAATGTTAACTATCTGTTTTAGGTAAAGAAGATGCCGAGTCGCCGAGTCAGCCGGAAGAGTAGAGGTAAGGAGGGAGGACATTCGCCTTACCCCGAGTTCGAATTCCAGGAGTCCTCCTGGGATCCGAAAGAAACGCCGGAGCGCACTCGACCGAGCAGAACCACCCATCGGCCTGAGGTGGGTTTCACCGAACCTGTCTGGAAAGGAGAACCCTGCATGAGTTCATCCCATCCTCCGAGTCATCAGAGGAGGAGGATGCTAACCTCATGCAGGAAGTTGAACTGCCCTTACCAGCAGGTCAACCTGAGGAGTCAAGCCCCGCATCGGAGATCACCGCCCCACCCACCGTGGCAAGTCGGGGAGCCATCCCGCGACCGCGCTGCATGGTCCGACTTCCACTCCGCCGGATCGGAATGGTGCCGGTGGTTACGCGGTGCCCGATAGCCCTGGCGGTTAGTGGTGTTAGAACCCTGCGACTGCAGTCGCCACCCCGTCCAGTACCTAGTGTACAAAAACCGCCGGAAGAAGAAGAGGAAGCTGTTGGGGACAGCGAGGAAGCCGAGGAGAGTCGGCGAGCGGTGCACGAGCTCCAGGAGCTAGTGGGAGATAACCGCCCTAACTCCGAGGAAGCCAAGGGTGTTACTCCCGTCGCGGACGAGTACCCATGGTCGGATTTACGGCCTAGCCCCGAAAGGTAAATGGCGCCGCACAGCGGAAACGGGGGACGATAAGCGCATGTGTGGTATCCAGGAGTTACGAGATGACCAACGAGAACGTGGTAGGCGTCTCGTAGAAGGCATATTGCCGGAACCGTCGGATACTTTCGGCGCAACTGACCTAACCGAACATCACATTGATGTCGGAGATGCATCACCTAAATGCATAAGGTTCGCCGGTTGTCGCCGAGATGTTGGAGATTGCGCGAGATGAAGTAAATAAGATGCTGCGTAATGATATATTGAGAGGTCTGCTAGCGATTGGAGCAGTGCGCCGGTGATGGTTAAGAAACCTGATGGATCGATACGGTTCTGCATCGACTACCGTGATCTCAATAAGGTTACGAGGAAGGACGGATATCCAATGGCTACAATGGATTCCATCCTTGATAAGATGAGACGGGCAAAGTGCATTACGAAAATCGACCTGAAGCAGGCGTATTTTCAAATAATGATGGAAGCAACCAGCCGGAAGTATACCGCCTTTGCCGTGCCAGGATCAGGGCAATACCAGTTTAAAAGGATGCCATTCGGTCTTACCAATGCGCCGAAAACGTTCCAGCGTCTAGTGGATGCGTTATTCGGGCCAGAATACGAGCCGTATATCTTCTGTTACCTAGATGATATAATCATAGTAACAGAAGATTTTGACGAGCATCTGAAGTGGCTGGAGTTAGTATTGAGGAAGCTCGTGGATGCTGGACTGATGGTAAACCGGGATAAGTGCGAGTTTTGCTGTTCCAGTGTAACGTATTTAGGCTTTATACTGGACAGCCAAGGATTGCGCCCTGATCCAGAGAAAGTTTCGCCGGTAGTAGAATACCCAGAGCCCCGCAATGTTAGAGAATTGCGCCGGTTCCTGGGAATGGTCGGGTGGTACGCCAGGTTCATTGAAAAGGACTCTGAGCTGAAAGTACCGTTGGTAAAACTTCTCCGTAAAAGCCAAGAGTGGACGTGGGGAGAGGAGCAACAGGAGGCTTTCGACGCTCTGAAGAAAGCTCTAACCCAGGCACCAGTGCTCGCAAGGCCGGATTTTAGTAAGCCGTTTACTATCCAGTGCGACGCCAGTAATTTCGCCTTGGGAGCCGTCCTCACGCAGGAGAAGGATGATGGAGAACATCCGATCGTATATATCAGCCGAGTGTTGACGCCGGCTGAGAAGAACTATACGACGTCGGAGAAGGAGTGTCTCGCCATGTTGTGGGCGATTAAAAAGTTGCGTCCGTACATCGAAGGTTACACCTTCACGGTCATTACCGACCATAGTGCCCTTTGATGGCTGCAGAATCTCAAGGACCCAACTGGCCGCCTTGCCAGATGGGCCTTGGAGATGCAGCAATGGGACTTTAAGGTGGTACATAGGAAGGGAGCTATGAACCACGTCCCAGACGCCTTGTCCAGGATGTTTCCGTCGGAAGAGGAAGACGTAGCCGCGTTTGAAGAGATAGCAGACCAATGGTATCTTAAGATGCTGAAAGAAGTGCCAGAACGTCCAGCTAAATTCAACGGTTGGAAGGTAGAGAACGGCCTATTGTATCGCCATAGATACGACCCATTACTCGATCCAATAACTACGCCGGAAGAAGGTTGGAGGCTAGTTGTGCCAGCAGACCATCGTCAACAAGTGTTACAAGAGTCGCACTGTGTCACGTCTGCTGGGCACTTAGGGATCGAGAAGACGTACGACAAACTGGCCAGAGACTATTAGTGGAAGGGCATGTGGTACGACACCCATGACTTCGTACGTAGTTGCCAGACCTGCCAGCAATACAAGGTATCGCAGACAGGACCCGTCGGATTAATGGGAAGCCGGATCGTAGAGAGACCATGGGCAGTAGTAGCCGCTGATCTCATGGAATTCCCACCAAGCAAGAGCCAGTGTCGATACTTGGTGGTATTCCAAGATCTCTTCACCAGGTGGATTGAGGTGAAACCTCTGCGATCAGCAGACGGAAAGTCGGTTGCGAGGGCGTTCGAGGAATTGGTGTTATTCCGTTGGGAGACGCCAGATTACTTTCTCTCAGACAATGGTCGAGAATTCGACAACAAGTTGTTGAAAGCTACCTTGGCGGAGTACGGGGTTAAGCACGTTACGACGCCTCCGTACTTTCCCCAGGCTAATCCGGTCGAGAGAAGTAATAGGACGCTGAAGGCGATGATAGCAGCATTTGTCGGTGGAGACCATCGGAATTGGGACGTGCACGTGCACGAATTTCGCCATGCCGTGAACACCGCTGTACAATCCTCCACTAAGGTGTCACCTGCCTTTTTGAATTTCGGCAGACACCCTAAGCCAGTAAAAAGTTTGAGGAGAGAAGTAGAAGGTCATAGACCAGTTGTTAGAATTCCGCCGGAGGTATGGGAAGAGAGGATGAAACGTCTAGATGCCCTGCGAGATTTGGTAGCTCGACACATAGATCAAGCACGTGCCAAGCAGGAGAAACAGTATAACAAGGGACGTAAAGATGTTAGTTTTTCAGTAGGAGATTTAGTACTTAGACGAGTACATACGTTATCTAACGCCGCGAATAAATATTCCGCCAAACTTGCGCCGAAATATGAAGGGCCGTTCGATATCGTAAAAGTGTTGTCCCCTACAGTGTATGTGTTGGGTAGTGGTGAAGGAAACAGTCGGAAAATCGCGAAATCGCATGTCACCGAACTAAAACGTTTCGTCCAACCCCGTAGGTGTGCGTTACAGAAGTAGAGAAGTATGTCACGTCTTTGTTATGTCCCGCCAGATTTGACGACCGCCGGTATAATGTTAACTATCTGTTTTAGGTAAAGAAGATGCCGAGTCGCCGAGTCAGCCGGAAGAGTAGAGGTAAGGAGGGAGGACATTCGCCTTACCCCGAGTTCGAATTCCAGGAGTCCTCCTGGGATCCGAAAGAAACGCCGGAGCGCACTCGACCGAGCAGAACCACCCATCGGCCTGAGGTGGGTTTCACCGAACCTGTCTGGAAAGGAGAACCCCTGCATGAGTTCATCCCATCCTCCGAGTCATCAGAGGAGGAGGATGCTAACCTCATGCAGGAAGTTGAACTGCCCTTACCAGCAGGTCAACCTGAGGAGTCAAGCCCCGCATCGGAGATCACCGCCCCACCCACCGTGGCAAGTCGGGGAGCCATCCCGCGACCGCGCTGCATGGTCCGACTTCCACTCCGCCGGATCGGAATGGTGCCGGTGGTTACGCGGTGCCCGATAGCCCTGGCGGTTAGTGGTGTTAGAACCCTGCGACTGCAGTCGCCACCCCGTCCAGTACCTAGTGTACAAAAACCGCCGGAAGAAGAAGAGGAAGCTGTTGGGGACAGCGAGGAAGCCGAGGAGAGTCGGCGAGCGGTGCACGAGCTCCAGGAGCTAGTGGGAGATAACCGCCCTAACTCCGAGGAAGCCAAGGGTGTTACTCCCGTCGCGGAACGGCCACGTACCCCCACACCGCCGCCGAGGTTACGCCTACCCCCGATGAGGGGTGAATGGTTCCCCATCCGCCGGAGAACGGGGTCCACACCGCCAGGAGAATGGGATGAGGAACGGACTCAGGTCGCGCCAGTGCCCAAGCGAAGCCGGTACAATCCTCGCCGGCAGCTAACACTGGACGACTACGAGTCCGGAATACCCTCCCCAATCCGTAGTCGGTCTCCGACCCCGCCAGGACCGCCGAATCGTCGAGGAGAGGAGCCACCACCAGCTCCATATAGGCCCGGGTTGACGCCCAAGGTTAAGACGAGGGGAGTAAAATTCAGCGGGGTGGATATTATTCCCACCAACCCCGACTTGGATCCACCCCCCTACGTCTGCCTTAATTGTTGGCAACGAGGCCATGACATGCGTCATTGTCCCCGCCCAGAGCAGTTACACTGCGAAAACTGTGGGCGGCGGCATGTGCATGCCTCCGAATGCCCCCGTTGTGCTCGAGCCTATGCGGTCTGGATCGTCCGTCAAGGTGCACGGGAACCAATTAGGCGTAACCCCACCACCGTATGCCGGCAAGGGAAGGGAGACCACCTGTCCCCGACGACCACCACAACCACGAGAGTATCTCGATGGGATGTAGGTCCGTCCGGGACCTGGCTGCTTCCCGGTCGTCCGACGACCCAGGCACAGTCCACACGGTCGTCTTCACCAAGTCCGCCGGCAACAGGAGGAGATGTGGTCGAACAACCGCCCCAAGAAGTGGTGGAGCGCCCGGTAGTCGAGGAGATGGAGGGACAGGGGATAGCACCTGGCCGTCGCGAACTTGAAGCGGCAGTTACCCCCGCACCGCCTGCAGCAGTATCCCCCGCCGAGCTATTGCGAGCCATTGAGGGTACTCGTCATCTGCCCGCGGACCTGCAGGAGAGGATCCTCCGCCGATTACTTGGCAATCAATAAAAAGGAAGACAGGAGAATAATCCCCGCCGGTGGTAGAGCAGAGGAATAGGGTAGGCCCTACGGCAAGAGTACCCGTCAGGGAGCCCTAAGTAGAAGAAGAAAAGAAGAAGAAGACACCGCCGGTAGTTGTGAGGAAGAAGAAGGATGTATATAGTAGATTAAGGCTTAGAGTTAAGATATATATAAGAAGAAAACCGTCGGTAGTAGAGGAGAATGCGCCGGAAGAGAGAGGGAATAGGTATAATAATATAAATTTTTTTTAATTATTCTATTTTCTATTTTTATTATTTATTTTTATTTTATAATGGTGGTGGTTATAAATAAATAAATAAAAATTAAAGTGTGCAATTCGGTCCGACGCCCGTGCGAGGGAAGAAGTAGTATCGCGAACGAATCGTTGTTAGGAGAATAGTAGTAGTTGTATGAGTTATTTTAAATTATATGATATATAATTGAGGGTAATAAGCAGTTGTTTAATGAGTAAAAGTAGTTGCAGTAAGAAGTTGTAGTAAACCGAAGGACACCGGGGGTGTTTCGGTTTAGGAGGGGGCTGTTTGTGACGTTGTAAAACATACAACGTACAAGTACATGCACATGGCTTGTATTTACAAGTCATGTGCATGCATACATTGAACTTATGTTAGATCGCGATCGCGTCGCAGGTAGCGAATCCCTCGCAGGCGGACCGAAGTGCACCGATGCACTTTTAAATAAGTACTGATACCCACGGTATGGGTATGTTTTAGAGTCGATCGGTACCCGACGGTAGTACGCGGACTACGACCGAGACCACGGCCGAGAGGTATCGTGAGCCAAGGACTGAGCCCAGGTCGTCTCACGATACCTGGCGTACCCGCTGCTGATGACAACAAGACGGGAGGTTAGGCGGCGTCCTAACCTCAACCGTCACACGTGCTCAGCAGACGACGACGGCTGAGATGGCGCATGGGTGCGCGCACGCCCGAACTGCGTGCTAGTAGTCGGGAGAGCCAGGGTGCTCCCCCACCTTACGCCCGTATACCGGGGAACGCGGCACCGACGGCGACGCTCGTGCGGCACCGACGGCGACGCTCGTGCGGCACTAGGCGAGGTGCGCGGGAAGGGGGAATCACTCGAGCAGCGAGAGTGTTGCGCGCGCGAAGATGCTCGAGTGAGCGACCGTAGTGGGATAATGGGTGGGAGCGCGCGGAGCGAGGGGAGCGCGAGTAGAGTAGGAGTCGCGGTATACCTAATGTATACGGTATACCGCGGCATCTTAGAATGTATATATATAGATACTATTGTAGCGCGCGCACGTATCTGATATTATACTAATTATTTTAGCTAGATCGCGTTGTTGTTAATAAATAAAATACATAGATCCGTCGGTTGAGTTGGGGCAATTCGTAATAGTTTTAAAGTATGTATAGTTGTAAATAGCGGAGGACATGAATTAAATTTTAATTGTGTATGAGTGTGTCGGGAATAGTTAGTATTAATTACATAGCCGGTAGGCACGGGGCGGCAGCACCGACTGGGTTACCGATATGGTAATTAAGTATTTGTAATGCGCGCCTTCCGAGTGCCAGTGGATGATTGGTTGTGTGATCGACCCAATAATGAACAGGTTGGTGGTGACGTAAACCACTATTATTGGGTATTCGGCCTTGACGGAAATAAGATCAAGGCTGACTACGCGTATCGATCACGCAATCAACCACCCTAATCAACGCCGGTAGATAAGGAGTATAGTAAGATAGAGCAGGATAGCGATAGGGTGGGGAGGAAAATCCTTAATTTTGGTAATCAAGCCACGCCGCGAGCCGGATGAAGAAGCCGGTCTCGACGATTCGCTACCTGATCGTCCGACGAGGCAGTCGATTTTTCTGAGCAGTAGTATTTTCGTAGAGTCGTATTTTTGAGGCAGAGTAGCCATTTTTCGAGTATTTTTGAGGTTAGCAGAGTAGAGTTAGAGTAGTCGAGTTCGAGTTGAGCGGTACTGGAGTTGAGAAGCTAATTAGGCGAGTAAAAGTTACGGTTAGCCCGACGGGCGGCCGAATTGCTAATATTTATTTTTCTTATTATTTTATTATATACCGCCGGACGGAGTTGAGTGAGAGAGTGGAAGCACGTGTGTGAGTCGGTCGCGAGTCGCGTTTAATATTGTGTCGGTGCCGGAAATTATAATTCTTTGAATTGTTGAATAAATATTAGTTGTGGTGAAGTATTAAATTCGAGAGTGTCATTTTAAGTAATTTTCCTTTACTCTGAAAGCCGCCGGTTCCGAGGTGGTCAGCCGTCGGGATTCCCTCTGTGACGAGGAGTCGAGGTGAGGATTTGCCGGGTTGCCGAGTTGTTTGTAAAGTAATTATTTCATTTTTATTTAAATATCGCCAGGCGCCCAACTAAATACAAATCGGCGATATATAGCCATTTTCAACGTCGCTACGACGGAACCTCCGTCGGCCTTTAATTTAATTTAATTAGATTTTTCCCGACGAAAAGTAGCGTCGCAATCGATTTAAATAAATTATTAACACTTTTAAGATATTAATAATACTGTTGTTTCAATTTGTTACTTCAATATTCATCTTAAATCATTTACACTAAAAATCTGAATAAAGTTAATTAGACCGCTCGCTAATTAACCTTTAAGTAATTGCTGCCTAATCATTTAAAATTTTTTTTTTCCTTTTTCCACTGTTTCGATATTTAATCGTAGTCAGTTCGGATGAAATATTTTTGCTCTCTTCTTTAATGCGCTTAGTTATTATCTATTTTTGAAACATATTAATATATTTTATACAAACTTCTTTAACATTACTAATCGAAATTTAATGTTTGAATTTTAATATCAATGTCTGATAATTGAATTTTTTTTTATATAATTAAATCATATTGTTAATAAATAAAATTTTAGTGGAAAATTAATTAATAACTTAATAATTTAATTTAATAATATTTCTCCCTTTCTTTCCTTGCCCTAAAGTAACCTTATTTTAAATTCATTTTGTTTTAATAATCTTATTTTATTTTACTTTTTATTTATTTATTTTCCTTTGTTTTCGTTCTTTTTTTTCCTCTTTCCATTGCAAGTGTTCTTTTCCCTTTTATTTACTAACCCCAACAAAAATTTACTACCTAGTTCTTTTACATTAATTTTCGTTTGAATAAAATTTATCGTTTATTAATAAATAATTAATTAATAATTAATTCTATATTTATTTAAATAAACAATTTTAACACAACCTAATTTTGGTAGTACTTAATGCATTAAATATTATTTTCATTTATTTATTTATTTATATATTTTTTTTTCTCCTTCCTCCTCCATCCCTTTCTTTTCAACAATTTACTTGATTTAATTAAAAACAATTTTCGCCGTGTCATTAAAAAAAAAAAAATTTTTTTTTCTCCTGCTTTCTTTTTTTCCTTCTTAGCTGATTTATAGCAATAAATCCACAACTATTCAACTATTTTGGTCATCTCCCTTACTTTATTTTCAATTGTATTCATAAATATATAAAATAAATATGTCTACCGATCGCGAATATACGCCTGATGAAATGAGAGCTCTTCTGCTCGATATCGAAAACCAGAAACGCGAAGTCGAGGATAAAAAACTTAAATTGCAAACACGCGAAAACGAAATTCTGGTACAATCTCAAAAACTAATCGATGAAGCGGCATCGATCGTGCAGGATGAAAAGGACAAAAATCTAGCCCTCCAATTGCAATTAACGGAACAAAGCAAAATTTTGAAAAAACTAGAAGATGAAAAAACCTTTTATTTAACATCTCGGCAGTCGGTTAACATTAAAGAAAGCACTTCAACTGCTAACCTTGATAGTCCTTGCGGCCAACCGGAATTCAGTAGTACACCTCATGAAAATAAAGACACTTTACAATTACTCAATGAAATTATGAATTCGTTACATCAATTAAAGCAGTCCCAAAATCACAATCAAAATATTTCGATTTGCGACCAAACAACCGTTAGTAAAGACTCCACTTCCAGTCAAATCTATATGCAAGAGGCTCTCAGCCTCGTTCCAATCTTTGACGGTTCTACCTTGATTCCGTTTATTCGCGCTCTAAAACGAGCACACAATTCATTGCCCTTGGCCCTACAAAGCGACTTTATTAAATTGGTGCAAAATAAATTCAAAGATCGCGCATTCATTGCTATAGAAGGGCGAATTTTTAATAACTTAGATGAACTTATCGGTCGCTTAAAACAAGTATTTGCGCCCGCTGAAACTTTAAACAACTTAAGAGGTAAATTAGATGCACTTTGCAAAAAACCGGGAATTCCTTTATTGGATTATATGTCGGAAACGCGAAACTTACGAGAAGCAATTTTTGATAGGAAAAGACTTGACGGTAACCTCGAAATCTCTCAACTTGAGCAAGATGAATTAGATAAGGATATAATAGAGTGTTTTATTGATGGTCTTCCGCCAAATCAACGTACCGGTCTAAACAATATTGATGGTAAAACTTTATCTGACGTTTTCGACATGACTATGGAAATAGAAAAACGAATGCAACGTGATTGTGTTAAACATTACCAAAATAATCAAAGTACCGCTCGAAATAACTCGAATCAAGCAAGCTCAAATAGGTTTTATTTTTCTGCTGAAAATCGGAATTACCAAAATAATAACAGTACCATTCGCAATGCTGACGCACCTAACACAACACCAAATGGTAGGGTTAATCAAAATAACAGCAACCATAACTATAGTCCCTCTTCGAATAATCCGATATGTAACTACTGTAAAAAACCGGGCCATTTTATAAAGGATTGCACTCACCCCGGACGAAAGCCATGGAATAATGATCGAACCAACCAAAACAAAACAAAATCATCGGGAAACGCGTATCTCGCGCGAGGCCAGGACGCACCCGCGACGAGTATGACACCGCGTCCAGTCAACACGATTCTAGAGACGGAGGATGTCGACACAATGAGTCTACACAATGAGTCTTTCAATGCGTAACTTTATTCCCGTAGTCAATTTAAGTAGTGCACATTTCCGTACATCACCATTACAAGCGATGATAGATTCCGGTGCTCAACCAAACGTGATTAAAATTTCGCAATTACAATCGAACGTTTTATGTTATGAACACAACGCCCCAGTTCTTAGAGGAGTATCCGGTCGCGACATATACTCTTATGGTCGAGTATACATAAATTTGTTCGATCGAACCACCGAATTCGTAGTTGTAAAAGACAATTTTCCAGTCCAACAACCCATTATTCTAGGTTCGCAGTTTTTTAAGGATCGAAATGCCAAAATCGATTTTGAATTTAATACCTTCAGTTTCGATACATATGTTTTACCCTTTTTAAACCGTAATAACCGTCGTATCCCTCCGAGAACTAAGTTGAAGGTTAAATGTATAGTAGGGAATGGTAAACATCTCGCATACGGTTTTATAATAAAACCAAACTTAGACGTTGACAACGTCACCGTTGAAGAAGGGATAGCCCTGAATGAAAAAGGGTTCGTCGACATTTCCTTTTCCAATCATAACGATTATGAGGTCGAAATAACTGTTCCAGTCGTTGATTTATCCGAGGTGAACAATTATGAATATTGCCGCGGAATTGCAAATATAGAACCTACTTCAGAATTTTCTAGTGATTCAATGAAACCATCAACCAGTTTTAATCAATCTGATTCCGCTAGTCTCCGTACAAGCAATCAATCCTGTTCCACTTCCATCGAACCCATTGTAATTAATGATGAATTAATAATTAAGTCTGAACCCCTTCAAGTCTCATTAGTTACTAATAAATCGTCCGACACGGAATATGAGTCTATATCCGTCATTGCAGAGCCACGAACTCCCGTACCTGATCTAGATGAACAATCTGACATGGAAAGCAAATCAGTCAATATTCCTGTGGAGCCATGTCGTCCCGTCCGTTCATTAGATTACAATTCAAAGAATACTTCTGTTAATTATCGCGTAAAACCGTGTTGCTCCGTGTCCCAATTGGACAATCATGTCCGACTCATGAACCATATATCGAAACCCAACGAAACAGACGTGTTAAGGTTATTTCAGAGCAAACAAAATTCTTTAAAATATAGTTCTCCGCAAATAAAATCTTCTGAAATCAACGATTCCGCAATTTTCGAATTCTTCACCAGTGATATCATCGACCATTTCAAGGCTGAACTTCCCGACTCGAACTTATCAATAGGAGATATCATTATAAACAATGTCCAGGAGGGGTTGGCCCCTGATCACTCTTTTGGTTTTTACGAAATTGGTCAAATTATAGAATTACCTACAGGAATTTTGTCGCTTCCTGTCAATCATCCCAAAAATATTAATAAAGTTAGTTTAACATCAAAAAGTCCTTACATAAATTTGTCAAATTCCAGTCGTTCTCTCGAACATCGAAAAGGTATGATTCTTGAACTCATGGAAACTGATCACCTAGATCCTTTATTCTTCGAAAGGTTAAACAACCTAATGAATATTACAGCTGACCTTTTTTACCTTCCTGATAAACCTCTTCCTGCTTCAAACCTCGTAGAACACAAAATTGAACTCTATGATGAGGTTCCTGTAAACGTTAGACAATATCCCATTCCCCAACGCCTTCAGGAAGTAGTCCACGAACAAATTACCAAACTATTATATGCTGGCATCGTCGAACCCAGCGAAAGCCCGTACAATAGCCCTATTTGGGTAGTACCAAAAAAGGACGATTCTAAAGGTAATAAACAGTGGCGCATGGTGATTGATTATAGACGACTGTATGACAAAACAAAACCGTTTACTTATCCGATTCCTAACATCACACACATTCTCGAGCAACTAGGGGGTCACGATCTTTTCTCGATGTTAGACATGACATCAGGTTTTCATCAAATTCTGTTACGCAAGGAGGATCGTGAAAAGACCGCATTTTCCACTCCTTTCGGTCATTTCCAATTCATTCGGTTACCGTTTGGTCTCAAAAATGCTCCTTCCAGTTTCATGGAACAAGTAAACAAGGTAGTCAAACAAGTAAGAGGTAATTTCGCATTTTTTGATGATATTATTGTCTCCGCTAATGACTTGGATACTCACGATCGGGAATTTTTAGAACTTGCCGATCGAATGAGATTAGCCTCAATGAGATTCAATCCCGGCAAATGTCAGTTGTACAAGCGATCCGTAAATTTCCTAGGGCATATTGTAAGTTCTAAAGGCATAAAAGCGGACCCTTCCAAAATTCATTCAGTTGAGAATTTTCCGACCCCAAAGGAACCAAAAAACATAAAACAATTCCTTGGACTCTGTGGATACTACAGACGTTTTATACCAGGCTTTTCCGAAATCTCCAAACCTTTAACTTCTCTTTTAAAGAAAAATGTACATTTTAAATGGACAGAGTCGCAAGAACAAGCATTTACACGTCTTAAAAACCTTCTCATTTCCGACCCGATTTTACAACATCCTGATTTTTCACAACCTTTTTTTGTTACAACGGACGCTTCCAATATTGCCGTCGGAGGTATTCTATCTCAAAGATTTAAGGGATCCGATCTCCCGATTGCATACGCAAGCAGGATGTTAAATCAAGCTGAAATTAATTATAGCACCATCGAAAGGGAACTTTTAGCAATGATCTTTTGCACGGAACAATTTAAGTACTGTATTTATGGCCGACATTTCACGATCGTTACTGATCATCAACTTTAGTCTGGCTTGAAAACGTCAAAGATTCCACTTCACGACTTAAAAGGTGGCATTTTAAACTTAAGGAAGTTTATGATTTCACAATCGAATACAAACCAGGAAAAAGAAATTATGTTGCTGACGCTTTATCTCGCAATCCGCCTCTCGAGAATACCGATCCACAACCGGTCCTTGTATTTCGAAGACAACCGGACGACTTCGATTCAGACCAATCCTCATCAATCTATTCTCATAAAGATCACGATGTTGAATGTTGGTATAGTCTAGGAGATTTTCTGGCTGTACGAAATAATACAGGCAGCTTTTATTTATGTCAAACTCTTGATAACGTCTACAGAGATACCATTCATGTTCATGTGCATTGGCTCACACCTACGCGATCTGATTCACAATTATTCCACCTTGATTACGACGACTACGTTCCTCGCGAAAGTATCCTTACCAACGTTTCACTAACCAAACTTACGAATAAACGTTACTACTTAACAAAAGACGAAAAGACTAGAATTTTACGAGTGTTACAAGAATCTATCGATAATACTGATAACTTGCCCCTTTACACGGATAACTCTGCTGCTACTATTAATGTACCCAATGCGTCTACATATTCAAGTTCAGATCCAGATATGATATCTTTAGAAAACAGTAATATATCTCACGAACCTGATCCCGATAATAATCCTGAAAACACTACTGACTATCATGACATTACAACGGATTTCCCTGATGACGCTTCCACTAACAGAACCGATTTGACACCAATTCTAAATTCACGTCGTGACGATCGATTCTTGGATGCGACCGGAATGCTTGACCCTTCCTACGATTTAAATGCTAGAACTCGGGCGAGACCTCGTCCATCACGTAATGTTGTCGAAACTCGCGATGGCTTCTGTATGATAAATAATAATTTAGCGTATTTTGTAACTTTAACAAACGATCCGGTCTGCTCAGGCGCTAAGATTCTAGCGCAGACCGACAGTTTACCAGAATTGAGGAATTTAATTCTTGGTCAAGCTGCTCATAATGTAGTTGACAAAAAACATTTCCTAGCCTTGCCAATCAAAACTAATATTCGAGAACCTTTATGCTTGGAAAATCTAAAAAATTGTCTATTATCATCACGTGCATTCTGCGATCAATTGAAGATAAAAACTATAAATTTTTCACAAACTGATTATTATGATGACCTTTCATGGCAAAGCTTTATGGAATTAATAACGGAAGTGTTTTCTGGCGCTTCTACAGTTATCAGGTTATGTACCAATGAAGTCGTAATACCCGAAACAGAACTTAGAGAAAATATTGTTATCGACGTTCATGCATCTACTGTAAATGGACACAAAGGCGTGAACAAAACGTACAAGCGTATTCGAGAAAATTATTACTGGCCAAATATGAAAAAACAAATTCAATCGATTCTCGGAAAATGTAAATTATGCCAAACGAATAAGTTAGTTAGACAAAAGGTTAAACAGCCTATGGTCCTCACCGACACACCGGGTCAGAGTTTCGACAAGGTTGCTATGGACTTGGTGGGCCCTCTCCCAAAAACCAAATGCGGTAACATTTATATTCTAACCATTCAATGTCTATTAACAAAATTTTGTATTTACGTTCCATTATCAACAACTACGTCCATTGATATAGCTGAAGTATTTTTAAAGCGTTTAGTTTACGTACATGGTTGTCCAAAAATTGTCCTCACTGATCAGGGTGCAAATTTCACGTCTAGTTTAATAAAGAATGTAGCAAAATTATGCAAAATACAAACTGTTAACACCACTGCATTCCGTCCGCAATCCAATGCTTCGATCGAGCGAATGCATCATTCGCTAAAAGAATACTTAAAAAGCTATATATCAGGTACAAGAGAATGGGACACATGGTGCGAATGTGCCTCCTTCTCTTACAATACCAGCGTTCACGATGGAACAAAATTTACACCGTTTGAATGCGTCTATGGGAGAATTGCTAGGATACCTTCGGCTGACGCACCAGTTGATCAAAATTTGAGCGAAACCTATTTCGCATACGTATCAAAATTAAAATCAAAAATTTTAGAAATACAACAAATGGCTAGGGAAAATCTTGTTAATGCAAAAATAAGATCAAAGGAATATTATGATAGGCGTTTGAATCCATGTGAATTTAAAGTAGGCGATAACGTCATGTTGCTCATCGAACCAAATCGAGGCAAGTTTGCGCCTCAATATACCGGTCCTCATCGTATTTTAGAAATTCTAAATGAAGGAAAAAATATTAAGATTTCTTATCAAAATTCGACTCGAATAGTTCATCCGAATAAATTGCGCCTCACGCGGTTAAATGACGATTTACAAAGTGTCTCTGCTGACTAATTAAACTATTAGTCCAAGTGTTTCGTTTGGTTCTATGATCAACATGTATTTCATTTTTATCAAATTTTAATTTTAATTTTATATTTATATACTCCGAAGACTATATCTTTTATTCTTTCCAAAATTTCTTATATCATAAGACTAGAGTTACTGCTTCAAAACTTTTCAGGTCAAATCATAAGCTTTCCATCGGCGATGTATACACTGATTGTATTTGGACTCCTTGCCAATGTCCGGTCTTCCACCGACGCTTTGACCGGGTACGTGTGCGGCGACACTTCCTTGAACATAACAACGGTTTCAACGTCAAAGATTGGAACCTGCGATGTCAATGTCGCCGAACCCAACACCACAAACCTATACATCCAACTCTTACAACAAGAAGATTATGTATCAAGCGAAATACTTAGTTGTAAAATTAAAGTAGATAGAATTATAAGATATTGCGGGATGCACTCGCATGTATCCATTGTCCACGACGGCGATTCTAGGTTTAATAAGTTAATCACAAGAGCCACATGTAATGATATGGTTAGATTCGGTTACCTAAATTATTATCAACTCATCATCCGCGAACTTGATGTAAATACGACAAACCACCGAACGCTTACCTTGGTAGGTACCGTAGATGAAAACGGCTCGTGTAGCGGCGCAACCTTTGTAACAAACAACCGCGAGTACAAAAATGTTTTTGTTATAGATAAACTCGAAATTTCGATCTTTACTTCATTAGGTTCCAGTAATAATCAAAATAATAAAATCATTATGACTTCGGGCACGGAGTGTTCTTATGAGAAAGGGTCTTGTGTTGATTCCCAAGAAATGTATCACTTTTGGACTTACATACCTGCTACTCATTGTAATTTCGACCAATACGTTGTTTTATACGAAGGTATTAGTACAAAAATGTATGGTAACAGTCCCAACAACCCTACTATCTATTTCGCAAATTCTTCAGATGTTCAATTTGGTCTCACTAAAACAGGCTCAACTTCTGTCTGTGGGTACAACTTGTACTCTACAGAACATCCCAAATTTTTCATTTTTGAGACTATACAAGGTAACAGTTTCTCAAAACGTAGATCACTAAATGTCCAAAATATTTTGTTTACAGCATATTTTAATACTAAGTTAGCATACTTTGCTCGCCACGTGCGAACCCAGTTCTCGAACTTATACAGAGATTCCATATTTCATCGTTGTCTTCCTGAACGTCAGATTATTCTAAATTCTCTAGCATACCTTGAAAATCACCCTGATCTTTTTGCTTATGCCGTGATGAAAAAACGAGGTTTCACTGCAATCCAAGCTGGCGAAGTAACTCACCTGGTTCAATGTCAACCGCTATCCTGCAAAATCCGTACCCCAAGCCTTTGTTATCAAGAACATCCTGTAATTTGCAACAATCATTCTTACTTCATGAAACCAAATACAAGAATTCTCATTCCACTTGGCACTCCACGAGATTGCAATAATATTGTTCCATCTATGTATGAAGTGAATGGTATGTGGATTCAACTTACTCCTAATGTTTCCACAACCAAGGCTCCGCAGGTAATACAACCTATGGAAGCCCCTTCTTGGAGTTATGAGGAATTAAGAAATTTTGCGACTAGTGGTATATATTCAGTCGCTGATCTTGAACGGCTTCACGACCACTTAATGTTTCCGACCAAGCAACAACCATTATTAGAAACCGTTGTCAGACGCCTTTCGTCAAAGTCCTATCCAACAGAAAACGGAGAATTTAGAAATCTCATAGACCAAGAATCTTTTGAAAAAATGTCAGAAAACTATTTCAATCGTCTCCTATCAGGTTTCCTTAAATTCGGTACATTTTGTGCTGCAATTATGGGAGTGGTATTTATATTTCAATGCTTCAAAATTCTTATGGATACCTTGGTCCACGGTTATACACTCTACACCATTTACGGTTGGAGTTTTAAGTTATTCGGAGCAATTTTTAGTTCCATAACAAGCCTTTTGATTTACAAGTCCAATCCACTTACTCGAAATTCCTCTCATACTTTGGCACCTGATAACGAAACTGACTATTTTAAACCCAAACCTGTCCGAACACGTCCACATTTAAACCCCCTTACAAATCATACAAGGCCGGCTCAAGGAACTCGTCGTGATCGAAGTCTTGAAGAGTTAAGATTTAGTATTTTAAATAGGAATTCCGAAATAAACAACGAATCATAATTGTATCGTAGAGTAAGCGCTCACGACATT
This sequence comes from Theocolax elegans, assembly GCA_026168455.1. NCBI lineage: Eukaryota > Metazoa > Arthropoda > Insecta > Hymenoptera > Cerocephalidae > Theocolax > Theocolax elegans. Next base: position 39,687,671 of record CM047426.1, on the reverse strand, counting down.
CACCCTACACTCTACTCTAACGGTGGGGGTGTTACGTCCTGATGATACTAATAAATTAGTTTATTAAATATTAATAAAGAAAGTGACATTTTCATACACAAAAAGGATCCAGCTACGTCTGGTATACATCCGGCGTAGTCGAATCCAACTTACATAAAATGAAGAGTTGCATTTTCGACGACTAACGAACGTATTGCGAGCGTTCTCACGGTTTAGCTAAAAACTGAAAACCTGCAGTTTTCGCCAACCGACGAACGCACTGTAAGCGTTCGTCGACGTACACTAGGCATAGTAGTTTTAGTTGTTGATTGTGTAGCATCTACAAGGTAACGCACTTGCCCATCCGCCACGACCGCGATCAGTTCAAAATTCTTCCTTCCTTTTTTTCGACCACGAGCAAGAAGTCTAAATTAGTATTCAATATATTTGTATTTCTTAATATATATATTTGTAAACAATAAAGTGTTATTTTTGTTATTAATTATTTCACGTTTATATATTAATTATTTACTATTCAACCAATCGATTGAGACTTAATAATTTAGTCCTTTCCCGCAATCTACTTGATTATTGTACTAAATTAATCAGTCAAGACGTAACATTCAACATTTTTTAAACGATAATCTACTATCATCAGTGCACAAGAGGATGTTAGTAAATCAGATTTAATATCTCGTGGAATACTTAGCCAACGGTGGTGCAAGTATTATTTTATTTAAAGAGAATAAAAGAGAGAGAAATTTTTTTTATTATTTTTGCAGAAATTAATTTTGACAAATGAATATTATTATATTATTTTATAAAATTGTTTTTTTTTTTGCTGTAAGACATGTCAGGACCATAGAAACGAAAAGTAAATTTGTAGGATATAATTCTGAAAAAATATTCAATTTAAGAGATATTTTATTTTTAAAAATATTTCAGTACTTTCAATTGCAGAAACTCTTTGTGGAGTTAAAGAAAAGTATATAAATGTTTAATTAAAAACAAATTTATGATATGGTAAAAAATATTTGTCGATAACACTCTGATTTCAGTACTTTCTATTGCAGAAACTTTTTATGGAGTTTAAGGAAAGTATATAAATGTTTAATTAAAAACAAATTTTATTATCTACTTTGATTTTATTACTTTCAATTGCAGAATCTTTTAATGGATTCAAGTAATATATAAAAATGTTTAATGAAAATACAAATTTATAGAATGCTACAAAATCCTTGTCAATTATTCTGCTTTGATTTCAGTATACTTTCAATTGCAGAAACTATTTCTGGAGTTTAAGTAAAGTATAGAAATGTTTAATTAAAAACAAATTTATTGTATGGAAAAAAATACTTGTCGATACCAATTTGATTTCAGTACTTTCAATTGCAGAAACTTTTTATGGAGTTTAAGTAAAGTATAGAAATGTTTAATTAAAAACAAATTTATGGTATGGAAAAAAATACTTGTCGATACCAATTTGATTTCAGTACTTTCTATTGCAGAAACTTTTTATGGAGTTTAAGGAAAGTATATAAATGTTTAATTAAAAACAAATTTATGGTATAGTAAAAATACTTATCGATTATTCCACTCTGAATGCAGTACTTTGTATTGTATAAACTTTTTATAGAGCTTCAGTACAAAGTATATAAAAAAATGTTAAATTGAAATAATAGTAAGTAGAAACAAGTGGGAGTAGAAATTCAAGATTTCTTTTATAAGATAATGTTTTTTAAACTGTGATTAGAAACCATACTTGCGAATGTTGACACCTTTGTGGAAGGTGTTTTATAAAATACTATCTAGAGACACAAATTGAACATTAAACATGTAATAATAACGAATAAATAAATTATTGAAATTGAAACCCTAATAAATAAATTAGAATATGAGTAAATTATATAATATCTGTCTCTCCGAACTAAATGCTTTATTTTAGAATAAAGCAGGCCTATCGTACTCTTTGTCCACTATGGTTGGTGGAATTTCCCAGAGCACGTGTGTAGCACTTATTACATGTAATATTTTGTAATATTTAAGGAAACATCTGTAGAAAAGTCTTTAAATGATTCATGAAATATTTTGATATTGCATTCATAAATATTTGTGGAAATATAACACAAATATTTTTGAATGCAATATCAAAATATTTCATGTAATATTTTTGTGATATTTTTTTATATATTTCCGAAATGTTTCTAATACGTTTTTTAAAATATTACACAATATTTCCTTGCAATATTCCAAGAAATATTTCTGTAATATTTCTGAAACATTATCCAAAATATTACAGTGTATTTGTTTGTAATTTTTTCGTGTAAGATTAAAAAAATATTTCTAAAATATTTTATGAAATGTTTAGCTGAAATATTTCTACAAATATTTGCTTGAAATATTTCATGATGTGTGGACTAAGTAACAGTTGAAAAGACGATTGAAAAATTTTCTAAGTCTAAACTTCATTAATGATATTTAATTTGATCAAATTTTAAATTATTTATTATTTGTTTTAATAAAATTTGGACTTAGAAAATTTTTCAATCGAATTTTCAACTGTTACTTATAACCTGTAATTAACTCTTAAAAACCAAATAACAAAATAGCTCAGTGGTAAAGTATGAGCGTCCGGATGTAAAGATCGAAGGTTCAAATCCCAGGAGTGATAAACTTTTTTTTTAATTTTTTTAAATTTACCTTATTCTAGCTAAGTGCCGATTCAATTTTTAACCTTATTTATTACAATAATAAGAAATAAAAAATTTAACAACTATTGCCAATATGTTGGCGATAATTTGGAAGTGGTTAGATAGTAAAATATATTACCAACATGCGGCAGGATGAGGTTTGCCGTTATATTGGCAATATGTTTGCAATAATTATTGCTTATATCCCTGCAATATCTTGGCAATAGTATATATTTTTACGCGGGTTGAGTTTTCTTTATGCGGATTGTAACGTCGTTTTAAACCGTTAAGAAAGAATTCTTTTTGATATCTTTTATAAATCACTCTCTAAATTTTGAAGAGTGAAATCCCTGGTGGAAGTATAAATTGTACATTGTAGTACATATATGGGTGAAAATCATCTAACGTGAACATTTGACGTTCTAATATGCAAGAAAACAAAATAAAAAAAATAATATATTTTTGGTTTTTCTGGACCAATTACAGTCTCTAGAGTATCTGTTTACAGTGGGCATACAGGATCGGTTGATTATTTACTCAACGTATTGAAGATTTTTAATTTTTACATTCCAGGGGAATTACATATATTTTAATATATAAAACATAAACATCTGGAATATATCCCTAATACAAAATTTCATGTGATAGTTCAATTGGAGCGGTGTTTAAATTTGCTAAATAATAAAAAATCAATTTCTGAGTATGGAAAGTCACTTTTTAAGTGATGCAAGCCCCCAGAAAAGCTCAAAAATCAAAGTTTCAAAGCAATTAAGGCATATTTTCGATTTTTAGAAATTTCTCACGTGAGATTTTGTAATAGGGATAGAACGTTTTGATAAACATATTTTATTATGAAGTATACATTGAATATAACTATACCTAATTGATAATAACAATAATAAAAAATTAATTAACAAATTCTTCCATTTATCAATTTAACATAACTTTCCATATAATCAATTTAACATAACTTTTATATTTGTAATATAAATTATATATTTTTATTATTTCTCCTCTTATTTTTTCTTTCTTTTTTATTGTTTCTTTTAGTAGTGACTTCTTTTTTATCTTGAATAACAATTATACTCTTTTTCTGAGTCATATTTTCGTACGAGATCGACCCTAAGTAATAATGTTCACATTCTGTATACAAATTACATTCGTAACAACTTATTTCATTAAAATTCAAGATAGAGAAATATTCAAGGAGAAAACAATTGTTAAGAAATAATGTTTATTTTTAGTCAAAACAGTAAAGTATGTAATGATCAGCATCGATTATTTGTTTTAAAAGAAATTTGGACAGGGGACGTTACATGCCAGGGGACATTACATAGATTGTTTTTTTAAATTTTATTACGTTAACAATCAAAATTTCCAAATCGGAATAATACTGTTTTTATGTAGTTACTTTATCTCAAATTTACTCTATGAATTGGTTTTAAAAAGTTTATTAGTCTTCCAATTATACTCTGCCAGAGGAATTACATTAAAAAAGGTAACTGCTGAATTACTACAAAAACATGCCCGTATTATTTGCTTAACATCATGAAATATTAAAAATAAAATTTTTACGTTTAAAGTAAACGAAAAGTTAACAATTTCACCTGGTTAGAAAAATGTTTTATGTTTACAATTATTTTTAAAGACATTAATCATAACACAGCTATTATTGATAACAAGTTTGTTACAAAGTTCAGCATGTTCAGTGCACTTTAAAAATCAATAAATGTTCAGATTTTCAACTTGATTTTAATTGTGGTTATCAAGATGAACAATTAAGTTTCGAACCCGTTCTTGAAATAAAGAAATACGCCTGTAATAGCACCTGATAATATGCGATTATGGCCTTGTTACAGTCAGGGGACGTTACATTTCAAACTTTAAGCAACTTAAACTTGGCAATAAAATAAATTTTTATCAAGTTTCACGGCTGACTTACATTAAATTACATATATTGTACTTAGAATAATTTATTCGTAATTTTATATATGATATAATGCGATATATTTCACTATTACACAAATATGCACGTTAGATGATTTTCACCCATATGTACTTTTTCTATACAATACCGTACATAACCGTATATTTTTTATACATTTCTGTACGTTTCTGTACATTTCTGTACATTTCTTTGCATTTTTGGTACATTATTGGTATACTTATTAGAGATTATAAAATGTACAATAATGTACGGAAATGTACGAAAAATATATGGAAATGCACAGAAATGTGCAGAAATATACGGAAATGTATAAAGATACATAGAAAAGTACAATAGTAAAAAGATTCAATGGTATTGAATAAAGTTATACTTCAAGTGTAAATATGTTAATTTATTTGATATAAATTAATTATTTAATTTGAATAAATATATACATTATATTTTATTACATTATTATTATTATATATACATTTTTTTTTTTTTTTTTCGTGGGAAACTGGAGAAATCTTACATAAGACGACGACGAGGGTCCGCACTCGTCGCCAGTGCCGGATTCCTACCGGCTAAAACTCCAAACCCAACGCTTTCTCCTGCCCAGCCCGGAACTGTTTTTCACATTACTTCAATAGCTGGGAGGCGTGTCTGTGATATGCGTCATTCGTTCCTTATTCTATCCTCCAACGTTGAGACTGCCTCTTATCGTGAAACGGCCTTCCTTGCGGTTTCGAGCGCGCGCCGAAAGATGGCACAGGCTCCGGACCCCGCCATGTGAGATACTCCCTGAGCACCATTTGAAGGACAAAGGAAACATTGGGGAGCACTCTTACAATTCTTAAGGTTGTGTCCAGGCTCGCCGCACTTGTAGCATGACGAGGACCTGTCCACTCCCTTACAATTCCGTTTCGTGTGGCCGAAGTCTAGGCACCGATAGCACCTCTCGACCAAAACTCGATCCCGAACGCGACAGCTTACAAAGCCGACGCAAAGATGTCGCATCGACTTTAGCTTGTCAGCGGTCTCGTGATCTAGCTTCACGATGGCTGTCTTTTGTTGATTGCGGTTGGGACCCAAAAGCTTCACCACTCGGCTCTCAGGCGGAGACGCGAGAACTTTATCTAGGGCCGCTACCACTTCGTCCCTCGTTGTGAGAGCGTCCAGGTCTCTGATCTCCAGGGTTCCCCTTCGATCTCGGATCCTAACTTCTCCCATACCTTTAGTAGCCGTACGGATTTTCTCCGCGAATGCTGTTGCGTCCGTCTTCTTGCCTAGCCGGAGCAGGACATCTCCCCGCCCTGTCGGCCGTACGCTCAGAACCTGGGCACCGCTGTCGTCCGGGTTGACTTCCTTTCGGAGTTTCCCCAAGACTTCAGCAAACGTACGGTCCCTTGCGACAGTGACCACCAGGGTGGATACCGGCGCCATCTGGCGCTTTCTCCTATCAAGAGGTGCCTGACCCGACTTGACTGTCGGCTTTTTTCCCGCCACTGACGCGGACTTGGATTGCTCCTTGTCCATGCCACGTGGTGGTACCTCCTTTCGAGGCTTCTTCTTCTTGTGGCTCTTAGAGACCTCGGGGGGGCTTTGGGGGCCCTCTCTACTTCTCTTTTGAGCCTGCATTCTAGCTGTAGCCGTAAAGACGGCTTTAGCTATTATGCCTCTTCTCTTAGACCGCCGACGATTCTCGTGACCAACTCGATAATCCTCGACTTGGCACTTGTAATCGTCGACTGCCGAAAACATCTTTTTGGTTTTCCCGTAGAACTCTTGTACAAGAGTGTCTACGGTCTTCAGCCCTGTCTTGAGGAACATGGAGATGTTAGGCTGCTTTGCACAAGCAGCCAACATAGCCTGGAGTTTGCTCTGTAGATGGTCGTAAGTGGAGTCGATGTCCTCCTGCGCCTTCTCTACCTTCTCGTATTCCTTGAGGAATATTTCGATCTCCTCTTGAGATTCCTTACTATAGGCAGAGATGGCACTTATGGCACTACCAAGGCTGGTAACGCTGCCGCTTCGTAACCTGTTTGCGGATGCAACACTTAACATCTGTAACGACGGCTGCTGTTGGTGGTTTTCTTTCGAGGGCCCCACCTCTGACGTGTTCGTAGAACGAAGCGCTTGGTGGCCTCCCCCAAAATCCGTGAGGCCAGCGCCGGCCACCGGGGCTTTCACCCGATCGGAACCGACGGCGGGATTGACTCCTAGTTTGGAGCTGCCCGCTTAGGGTAGTAGGTATTCCATTCGCTTGCTCATCATCCTTCTTCAACTGTTTGGTCCACGGAGGCTATTTTGTTTCACCTCTACCCTTCACGCAAGCGTGACGAGCTTTCCCCCATCCGCCACCCGGGGAACGCGCCGCATACGGGAACAGGAAACCCCGCGCGGATATATACATTATTTATTATTATTATTATTATTATTATTATATATATTATTATATATATTATTATATATTACTTGTTGTGCCTTGTAATATTTCGGTGATCAATGGCACACTTCTTCCATAAATAAGAAAAATAAAAATAATTAAAATGTAGAATTATAGCAACATGTGCGTGACAAATATTAAAATAGTACTTCCTTTATTATAATTTGAGAAGGGAAATATTAATTTCCGAATTATTATTTCACAGTTGAATGAAAAATTGCGTAAAATAAATATTTGATTTTAATGTATTTAAACTAAAGTATCACGTTTAGTTCCTTATGTATTTAAAACTATAAAAGTGTTTTAAATATATCGTCAATGTAATCTTATCTTATTATAATTAAAATTTTTCCTTAAAACTGTCCGGCGTCCGGCGTCCGGCGTTTGGCGTCCGACATTCACCATTGGGCGTCTTTTTATTATGTTATATATACATGCATGTGTATAAGGGTAAGTGTGTTATGATGAATAGGTCAGGGTGAGGGTGAGGGTGGAGGGATAGGGATGGGGTCACCTTGACCACCTGGACATCGTCTCCAGGAAGTGAAAATTTTTTTTGCAAATTCAAGTAGAAAGGCATGTAGATTTTCCTGCGGAGGATGTCAGGATTACCTGGAGGTTACCCTGACCACCTGGACATCGTCTTCAGGAAGTGAGAATATTTATTGCAAATTTATGCAGAACAGCATGTAGACTTTCCTGTAGACAATGTCAGTATAACCTGGAGGTTACCCTGATCACCTGGACATCGTCTCCAGGAAGTGAAAATTTTTTTTCCAAATTCAAGTAGAAAGGCATGTAGACTTTCCTGCGGAGGATGTCAGGGTAACCTCCAGGTCACCTGGACATCGTCTTCAGGAAGTGACAATATTTTTTGCAAATTTAAGCAGAGAGGCATGTAGACTTGAAGCTGAACGCAAACGTAATTTTAGAAAATCACAATCTATTAATAGAAAAAATGAAATTTCAAAAATGAAAAGCCAAAAAAGGAAAAAAATGACTGAAGAACAGAAATTAATTGAAGCAGAACAAAAATGTAAATATAGAAATAAACAATGTGAAGTTAAACAAATTGAAAATTTGGCTACATCTCAAGAATTAGAGAAGAATGAAACAATAGAAATAACAAAAATTAAGGGCGAGTTAATAAATCAAATAAGTACTGAAGTCAAATTAAATGATACTGAACAAAAAGGAAAATTTATAAAAAATTCGGTAAAACATAAAAAAACGTTAAAACAGATATTTTACATGGGAATCCTATTTATAGCTCATTTTCACAAGAATGGGATTTCGATGAATCTATTATTGAGTGCAATTACCTTGGAAAATTAATTTATGAATGTGTATTTTGTGAAACAAAACATTTTAAAAATGAAATTAAAAAAGACAATAGGTATTCTGATTGTTGTCATAGAAATAAAATAAAACTTGAAAATTATAATATTTATCCTGAAAATCTAACAAAATATTTATTGGGACAAAGTAACAAAGATAAGAATTTTAGACAAAATATCAGAATTTACAACAATTTATTAGCATTTGCAAGTTTTGGTGCTAAATTAGCACATTTTCCTACTGTTGGACCACAAGTATTAAAAATATGTGGACAAATATATCATAATACATATGCTTTACACCCAAATGAATTAGATCGTCCAAAATTTGGCCAATTGTATATACTTGATAATCAAATTGCAAACGAATACAGATTGTCTCAGTCAAATCAAAATAATTTAGACAAGGAATTAATACAAGATTTAGATAGTATATTACATGACATAAATCCATTTGCAAGTGCTTATAAAATGATGCATGAAATTGAACACGAAGAACATGAACGTTCAATAAGATTAGATCGTCCAATTCAAGAAATTAAAATGTATTTAACTAGAGATAAAGCATTAAAAAACAAATCGCAAATAGCAGTATGTAATGAAGTTGCTATCGTCTATGTTGGAGAAAATGGAGAACCACCTTCTAACAGAGATGTATGTATTTTTCAAAAAGGAAGAAAACCTCAATAAATTGCAATTATAAACAAAGACATTGACCCAATGGTGTATCCATTAATATTTCCTTTCGGTGATTCAGGTTGGGAACCATGTATGAAAAGTTTATCAGATGAAAAAAAATATAATAATATATCTGCCTTGCAATATTATTCATATAGATTTAGTATTCGAAAAGAATTTAATCCATGTTTAAATCTCAAAAGTTTATCAAACCAGTTTATCCTAAACTCATGGTCTAAAGTCGAAAATACTCGTCTGTATTTTATTAGAAAAGATCAGCATAAATTACGAACTGATCGATATAAAGGTTTAATGGATCAACTTAACAATAAAAATGATAATAAACATGTTTCTATTGGTAAAATGGTTATACTACCATCTAGTTATATAGGTAGTCCTAGAGCGATGCAACAGAACTTTTTAGATGCAACAACCATAATGCAAAATAATGGAAAACGTGACATTTTTCTGACAATGACGTGCAATCCTAAATGGAACGAGATTACAGAAAATTTATTAGAATATGAAAATACGCTTGACAGACATGATCTGATAGTGCGTGTATTTGACCTAAAAGTAAAGGTATTAATGGAGGAATTATTGAAACACGAAATTCTTGGTCAAGTTAATTCTTACATTTATATTATAGAATTTCAAAAACGAGGACTGCCCCACATTCATATGTTATTATGGTTAACTGAACTAAACAAAATTCGAAATACAGATCAAATTGATAATATCATATGTGTAGAAATTCCTGTTAAAAATAAATTTCCGAGACTATATGAATTAGTAAAACAAAATATGATTCATGGTCCTTGTGGAATTCAGAATAAAAATAGTGTATGTATGGATGAAAGTAAAATATATTGTACAAAACATTATCCAAAATGTTTTAGTACTAAAACACAAACATCTCCTAATGGTTATCCATTTTATCGTAGACGAAATAACGAAATAAAAATAACATACTCCAACAATAAAATCGCGGATAACAGTTTTGTTGTTCCACATAATCCATATCTACTTCTAAAACTTGAATGTCACATTAACGTAGAAATATGTAATACAATAAAATCTATAAAATATTTATTTAAATATCTTTACAAAGGCCCAGATACAGCTTTAATAAAATTCAGTAATGCAGAAACAAAAAATGTAGAAATTGAAAATGTGCAAAAAGACAATGTTCTAAATTATGACGAAATATCCGAATATATTTCTACAAGGTACGTTCGTCCACCCGAAGCTATGTATCGTATGAAAGAATATAAATTACATTCGCAATCACATGCAATATATAGATTAGCTGTACATCTTGAAGATGAACAATTTGTCTATTTTAAAGAAGGATCTGAAGGCAAATTAATTAATAAAAATCATCGAACAAGTTGGTTTTTACTAAATTCATCTGATGTGAAAGCCAAGAAGTATCTTTATGGTGAAATTCCTCAATATTATGTTTACGACAAGATAATAAAAGAATGGAATAAGCGAAAAAAAGTTTAATAAACCCATTCTAGTCAGAATGTTTCATGTAAATCCTAAAAATCGAGAACGATTTTTTCTTAGATTATTATTACTCCATGTACGTGTGGGGCCGAATCTTTTGAAGATATACGCTCATACGAAGGCGTTGTTTATGATACATTTTATGAAGCATGTATAGTTAGAGGTTTAATCATTACTGATAATGAATGGGATAAATGTTTAGAAGAAAATTGTAATTTTAATTTCCACAGGCACTATGTGAACTTTTCGTTTTCATTATATCATTTGATCAGGGTTGCCAGATGGCGATTTTTTCTCCTTGTTGCTCTTGCTTAATAAACATCAATATACGTAAGAGAGAAAAGGAAAAAAAATCGCCAACTGGTCACTCTGCATTTGATCACAATTTTGATGCCTTGAAACTTTATAATAAGTATAAAGAACATTTCTTTGATCCTAAATTACCTGAAATTTTAAGAGAACAAAAGGCTTTAAAAATTATAGACAACGTTTTATGAAAACATAATTTAACATTGCAACAATTTAATTTACCTAATATTGATAGTATTGATAATGAAAATCACAATGATATGTTTTATAATGATATTATTGCAAATGAAGATAATGACATAGAAATATTGTTCAAATATTTAACATTGGAACAAAAAACAATATTTGATACAATAGTAGAAGCAGTTTACGATAATAAAAAAGAAAATTTATAATTTATAGCTGGTCCTGGTGGCAGTGGAAAAAGTTATTTATTAAATGCTATTATAAAATTTGTGCAATTAAACAAAATACCAGAGTTAGCAGTTGCTTGGACTGGTATTGCAGCAAATTTATTAATAGATGGTAAAACTATCCATTCAACATTTAAAATACCATTTAATTTAAACGAACAATCAACATGAAACATTTTACCAAATTTACAAATAGGTCAAATTTTAAAAAATATTAAATTAATAATTTGGGATGAAACCGACACGGTGGCGGAGTGGCGGAGACGCACCTCGGCCGGTCACGGAAGTTAAGCAGCACTGAGTGCGGTTCGCACTTGGATGGGTTTGGCTTTCGTGGCGGGTTAGGTGTTTTTTCACACTTCAGAACGTGAGCGGGAGGTGTGAAACATTCGGTTTCGGTGTCAAGGCCTACGCAATGTGACTTTGACACCCAAAAAGAATGTTTCGAATACACCGGCCATCTCGGGTGAGGTTTTCCCTGCTTCACAGGTTTCCCTCATCCACGGGCATAACCCCGGGCGAATGCGAGATGGTGGGGTTTTAAGGGAGGGATAAAGCACCCACACATAGGTGGTGGGTGAACACCGTTAAAGTCCCCAGGGGGATAAACGGTAGGAAGTGCCAGGAAAAAGAGAGCACAAATCAAGAATAATTTGGGATGAAATATCAATGACTTGTAAATATGCATTAGAAGCTATAGATATTTTTTTCAGTGATTTATGTCGAAATAATAAACCGTTTGATGGTAAAATATTAGTAACATCTGGCGATTTTCGACAAACACTTCCTATAGCAGGATTGCCAGATGGCGATTTTTTCTCCTTGTTGCTCTTGCTTAATAAACATCAATATACGTAAGAGAGAAAAGAAAAAAAAATCGCCAACTGGTCACTCTGTCCTATAGTTCGATACGGAAATAGAACTCAAATATTAGAATTATGTGTAAAAAGTAGTTCTTTATGGCAATTATTTCAAAAACTTACATTAAATAATAATTTAAGATTGGTCAATTCAAACAGTATGTTTAAAACGTGGTTATTAAATATTGGAGAAAATAAAAATATTACAAAATTTGAAATTGATAATAACGTTATAAAAATTCCTTCAGAATTTATTACATTTAATAATTTGATAGATGATATTTTTGGTAATAAAATAAATATTGATGTTTTACATACACTTAAAGACAAAGTAATTCTTTCACCTATAAATAGTGATGTTTTAGCGATTAATAACGAAATAATTGAAAGAATTGAAGGTGACGGTAAGATATATTTAAGCATTGATAGTATTACTAATGATGAAAATAATAAGTTGGATGAAACAATAACAATAGATTTTATAAATGCATTAATACCAAATGGTTTACGACCGCATAAATTAGTATTAAAAAAAGGAATGATCGTTATGTTACTTAGGAATTTGCATTTAGATGGAGGTTTATGTAATGGTACCAGGCTCATGATTACAGAATTAAAACAGTACACATATATGGAGAAATTATAACAGGTAAAAATTCAGGACAAATTGTGATGATTTCAAGAATAGATTTATGTCCTTCAAAGGATGATATACCTTTCAATATGATTAGACGACAATTTCCTATTAGACCAAGTTTCGCTATGACCATAAATAAAGCACAAGGTCAATCATTTAAAAAAGTAGGTCTATATTTACCAAGACCTGTATTTAGTCATGGTCAATTATATGTTGCATTATCAAGAGTTACAGATGAAAAAAATCTAAAAATAAAATTTTCGAAATCGTCAATGATACTCACTAATACAGAAGGAGATATACTTAATATAAATGAGAGTAATTAAAATAATAATGTAATAATATATACAACGAATATAGTTTTTTCTAAAGTGTTTGATACTTAAATAGTTTTATTTTTATTTTTAAAAATCAATTTAAGGTCGACTTATTAGGCATACGAATTATAAAATAATAAGATATAAGCATCAGACAAAATTTGTAGATAAAATTACGTATAATAAAGAATATTTTTCAAGTATACATTATTTACATCAAGCAACATTTCAATATATCATTACTTAAGAAATAAACAAATATTAAAATCGACGTCCCTTACGAAGACTAGCACGTCTGAATGTTTTATTAAATGTAAGCGTGCTACTCTTCGTAAGGCACGACGAAAAATTAGTTGTTTGCATTAAGCGACATTTTATTGGCATAATTATTTATGAAATATATAAATTTTAAAATAATCAACTGTCTGCATCAAGCGACATTTTTTTACTAAAATACTAAAGAAATAAACAAATTTAAAATTCATTGTCTGCATCAAGCGACATTTTTTTACTAAAATACTGAAGAAATAAACAAATTAAAAATTCATTTTCTGCATCAAGCGACATTTTTTTACTAAAATACTGAAGAAATAAACAAATTTAAAATTCATTGTCTGCCATCAAGCGACATTTTTTTACTAAAATACTGAAGAAATAAACAAATTTAAAATTCATTGTCTGCCATCAAGCGACATTTTATTGACAAAATTATTTATAAAATATACAAATTTTAAAATAATTAATTGTCTAATATAGCATTAATTAAATATCAATTAAAATATTTTGATAATGCTTGTTAGAATACATTGTCTGCAAAAAGTGATATTATTTTAGAACTTTGTTTAGATCTTAATGAAACAAAAAATTACCTAATATATAAAATAAATACGAATATACGAGATGCCATATTATATTATTTATTTTATTTTTAATGCAGCCATATTGGAACGTATATTTTTATCAATTTTAAAATATTTACGTATTATACCATACATAATTTTGAAATATATATATGTTAGAAAATCAAATATTTTAAATTTTTAATACACATTATATTTACGTTCATTATATGACAGTCTCAAGCCTGTAAATGCAGAGAGAAAATAATACAAACCAACATTCGAAAATAAACTGTTATAGTTAAATATCATGATGAGTAAAAGAAATAAATTGTATACATTTCTTAAAATAAAATTTTATAATTTATTTTTATTTGTTTTAATAATATAACAACAAATTTTAATTAATAGTTTAGAGCACATGAAAAAAATTGGTTTGAAAATAAAATAAAATAATTGTATCAAAATCGTTTAAAATTTATTTGTTATAAACTAATAATAAATTTTAGACTACACTTTATAATCAACGTCTAGCCTCAAAAATGTGATTCGACCGAGGGAGCGTTAGCGACCGAGGTAATATGGCTAGTTAAAAATTAAGATTAAAAAAATGTGATAAACAAATGTGAATAATATAGATTTAATGTAGTTTAAATGTTGTTTTTCTTATTCTTTTAGTGGAGTTGGGGAAGGGGATGCGTACAATGAAAGTCACTTACACGCACAAGCACTTTGTTTTAATTAATATAAATTTATTAAGTATTCCCAATTGCAAAGACATTAAACACCGAACAACACGAACATCTAAAATCGGCTAACGCGTCCGGTCGACTTGAACGATTTTGAAAGAATGCCGAACAAGACAGAAGAGCGACACATGTGCCTACCACGGTCTGCTGGAGAGTTCGCCATCTATATGCTACTATACATAAGTGTGAATTCTTAACATTAAATTTAACTACCGAAATATTTATTTTGTATTTTCTGTTTGAAACTATAAAAAGCGTGAATTCAAATAAAAGTATTTGTTAAATATATTACTGACTTAGTATTGTTGCCCTTATATTTAATTTCTTTTATAAACAGTTATATAATAATTTATATGACTTATTTGTGAGTCTACAATGTAAGTCAATATAGACGAATTTGATTAAAAATCAAACATTCCTCTTGATGTTAAAATAAAAAAGTATGATCATCTAACGATAAGTATTATTTGATCAGCAAAAACAAACTACAATTATGAAATTATAACAAATGTCTATCAAAACGACGTATGCTAATTAATTTAGTTGTTTTTTACTCAAAGCAAACCTCATACAATCATTTACTACAAAATTTAAATGCATTTAATATTAATAATAAAATCATATAGTACATTTTAGTACATCTCTGTACATTTCCGTACATTTCCGAATATTCTCGGACATTTTTGTACACTTCTGCACATTTCTGTACATTTCTGTACAAAAGTCTAATAAGTACCAATAATGTACCAAAAATGTACAGAAATGTACAGAAATGTACAAAAATATGCAAAATTGTACGATAATGTACAAATTATACTTTCACCAGGGATTTCACTCGAATGGAGTGATATTTCACTCTTTGACTAGTCAAAAGTGCAGCAGTCGGCTTTAAGTTAAAAATCACTTCTCGTATGATTTATTCACTCTTCAAAGAGTGAAAAAACCCATGCATATAAAAAATTTATTTTGTTGCGGCTTGCCGGGTCACATTTTTCTATTTTTTTCTATTTTATTTAGCATTTTAAACATTTTAATTTATTACATATATATTTTCTGAAATTAAATAGAATATACATTAAATAACGAAAAAAATCTGCACCGGACATCGGGTTTCGAACCTGGGACCCTCTGCGTCAAAGTTGGAAACCTTACCGTTTGCGCCATCAACACGTTTTTATATTATACTTCGAATCGTCCTTATTTGTTACACCCCGAATGAATAATTCCGGAACTTTATTAATATTTATTGCATTATTCCGTTATTAATACCAATAAACTAATGATTTAGTCGGTTTGTAAGTAAAGTAAGCACATTCCTGTCGATTCAGATTTGTCAAATACGTTAATTAGTTGTATAAAAGTACAATAATAGGCAACTTAACCTATAATTGAGAATCAGAAAAATTCCATAAAGTTTACTATACAGCTGTTGTAAATCAGCGAGTTTAGAAGCATCTGCGCATGCGTACTTTTGGATTGCGTAGTCGAGTCGCGAGCGCGAGTGAGCGGTAAGGGCAGAACCGTTTGAGACACGGAGAGGAGAAGAGCTCGACTAGCGATTCAAATGTACCTTAACCTCCTTTGTTTTAACTTTTATCTTAGTAATAAATAAGTTTGTCATTTTTCGACTACCTAGTGATCAATTAAGAAAGAAATCGAACCCTCATTCCCAACAATTGGCGACCGTGGTGAGGACGGGAAGGGTAGTGTCGATGGAAAGTCGTAATTCTACTAAGATATTTTGTGTAACGGTAAAACATGGAGGCTATCAAGAAACACAGAAAAGCGGTACGCACGGCATTCACTAAAGCTCACATATTAACAACAAATTAAGCAGTCCCGAAGCATCGAGAGAAGATAAGATCGTTGCATTCCAGTTTTTCGGAGCTAATATGGTGGATTTGGACGCGATACATGCGAAGCACAATAAACAATTATACGAGACTGCTACAACGACGGACGAAGAATTGGAAAGAGAAATTGAAATTGACGACGCCTACAAAACGCAGTATTTAGTAGCCAAGCTAAAATTCGAAACCTTGACAAAGGCTACTTCACCGAACACAGCTGCAACGACGCATACGAGTGTAGTAAATTCCAAGAAGATACTAAACCTTCCAAACATCGAAATGCCGAAATTTAACGGACAGATTAAGGATTGGCTTCCTTTTTGGAGTCAGTATAAGAAAATCTACGAAGATCCAACTATTTCAAACGAGGACAAATTCCAGTATCTCCTTGAAACCACGATAACGGGTTCGCGAGCGAACGATATAGTGAGAACCTTTCCACCTACAGGAGACAATTATGAAAAGGCTTTCACGTGTTTGAAAAACCGCTTCGGACGAGAAGATCTTCAAGTGGAATTTTATATACGAGAAATGCTTAGTCTTGTACTGCAAAACGCGATAAAATCGGTCAAAATACCTTCGATCGCACATCTTTATGATAAAATCGAATCATACACACGGGCGCTGGATTCTCGCGGCGTCAAAACGGATAAGTGCGCAGCCATGCTGTACCCATTGGTCGAATCCTCCTCTACCCGAAGAGGTGCTTCGTGCGTGGCAACGTAACGGCGTAAGAGAGACACAGGACACCGGTGACCAAGGACAGCAAGTAAAAGACCGATTAACACTGTTGTTAGAATTTTTAAGAACGGAGGTCGAAAATGAAGAACGTATCGAAATGGCTTTGACGGGTTTCGGCGTCAAGACGATGCAAGACAATTCTAAGAAACAGAAAGGTAAAACTACAGAAACGACGAAAAATGTACCGAGCGCGAGCATCTTATTTGTATCAAAGGAACCCGATAAAGTTTTAAAATGTATTTTCTGCAAATCGGGGCACAAAAGTACTGAATGTGATTCGGCTCGCAAGTTAAGTTTACAAGAACGTAAAGACGTCGTAAGACGGGAAAACGGATGTTTTAATTGTTTAAAACGCGGGCATATATCATGAAATTGTAGAATCCGTTTGAAATGTAGTTAGTGTCAAGGACGTCATGTTATATTAATGTGTTCACGCGTTAATTCGAAAGAAAATATAGATCAACGCGAATTAAATAATGGCGATTCCGAGAACCCAAACAAAACAGTGACGACTGAATACACATTGACGACAGTTTCCGATTATCCCGCTGTTTGTTTACAAACGTTACGAGTCAAGCTTTTTTCGTCGACTAAGGAAAAAATATGTAGAGTAGTTTTCGATAGCGGATCGCAACGTTCGTACATTCGTACCGAAGTTGCCAGGGAGTTAGGTTATGTATCGCGTGGAGAATAGGAAATCGTACACACATTATTCGGTGGCATTTAAACGAAACGCGAGAAACATAATGTTTTTCTGATACGAATGAAAGATTTAGAAAGTAAGTATGCATGTAAACGGGTTTCACTTGTGCATATGGTCAATCTCGATAAAAATGATTTCAACGTACAAAATTATTTTTCGTCCTATAATAAGCTTATACGCTTTTTCGCCTGGACTTTACGTTTCTTCAAAAATCGAAAAGCTGAAATTATTCGCAAAAGAGAATCAAAAGACGAACAAGGCGCAAGTGACCCTCTGGTTACTCCGTATACGAGCAAGCGAGACCGTCGGACACTTCATTTGACTAATTTTGAAATTAAAGCAGCCGAAATTAAATTATTAAAACATATACAAACTGCTATGTTTGTCACGGCAAAGCACGACAAATTGTCATCTTTTAAGACATTTGTAAATGAGAACGGCTTGCTCGTGGTTAAAACGAAAATCTCTAATCGGATAGATTACGCACCATTTTTATCTCCTATTCTGTTAGATAGCAATAATGAAATAGTACACGAATATTAATCAGAGAGACTCACGAGAACTTGGGCCATGTTGGAGCTCTAATAATTATGAGTCATTTATGCGAACGTTTTTGGATAATATCGTTGCGAAAGACAATTCGAAGTATCATTGCCGCATGCGTCGTGTGTAAGAAACAAAGGGTTAAGCGCATGGAATGTGAATCCCCGCCGCTACCACTCGATCGAGTTCGCGATGCTGCGATCTTCGAAGTTGTAGGTGTAGATTTTGCGGGTCCCTTGTTTATACGAAACGGAGATAAAGCTTGGGTACGTATCTTCACGTGTGCCGTTTACTGGGCAGTACACTTCGAACTCACATCAACTTTAGCAGTTAAGGGATTTTTAGAATGTCTTCGAAGATTTATAGCTAGACGAGGCCGTCCGCGAGATATATACTGCGACAATGGGAAGAATTTCGTGGGAGCTAAAAATGCCTTAAATAGTTTAAATTGGTATAAAATAGCTAAGTTTAGTACAGCGTCGCGGATTGAGTGGCATTGTAATCCCCCTTCAGCACCTTGGTGGGGCGGTTGGTGGGAAAGACTCATTGGAATACTCAAAACCATTCTAAGAAAAGTTTTAGGGAAAGCCAGCTTATCGTTTGAAGACTTATCCACAGTGCTATGTGATGCCGAATCTGTAATGAACTCGCGCCCGTTGACATATATTTCGGAGGATCCCGATGACTTACGACCTTTGACGTCGTCACTCTTTCTACACGAAATCGTTGAAACAGATAAATTAAGATATCGCAAAAAACTCATGCGCGATCTTAGAGTAAGATTTCGATCCGAATATTTAAGTAATCTAGCATTAAAAAACAACAATTATGAATCTCGTTGTGTCAATGTTGATGACATTGTACTTATTGGAGATGATATCCATAAGCGGATCGATTGGCCTCTCGCGCGAGTCACTCAGGTAATTTCCGGTAGTGATGGCAAAAATAGGGTTTATATGTTACAAATAAAAAAAGGCATGCTTAAGAGACCGATACAGCGTATTTATCCGCTTGAATTAACATTAAAAAATCTGCTTTAACTGATACTTTACGCGAAAAAACCAAAGTTGCGACTAATTGTAAGAGTTTTTCAACTCAACGACAGCATCACAAAGGTTCCGAAATTAATCAGAAAACGAAGGAACCAACTACTATTACCAAGGCTGGACGAAAGATCCGAAAACCGCAGCGTTTTGATTAATGTAATTTTTGTTTTTATTAATTAATTTTTTGTTCTCTCGATTGAAAAAAAAACTATACTCTTTCCTTTGTGTGTTGTGAGTAAGACGATCACTTCTCTCCAATAAGGACATAATATAATAATAATGTAATTTTATTTGTCTTAGTATGTCACCCAATAACATATGTGATCGATAATTTTATTTTGATGTATGTTATTTGCGTTATGCTTTATCATGTATGTTTTATATTTGATTTTATTAGATGAATAATATGACTAGAAACTTCATGATTTGTGAAAATGTAAAATACCTTTCCCAAAGGGGGAGGATGTTGTAAATCAGCGAGTTTAGAAGCATCTGCGCATGCGTACTTTTGGATTGCGTAGTCGAGTCGCGAGCGCGAGGGAGCGGTAAGGGCAGAACCGTTTGAGACACGGAGAGGAGAAGAGCTCGATTAGCGATTGAAATGTACCTTAACCTCCTCTGTTTTAACTTTTATCTTAGTAATAAATAAGTTTGTCATTTTTTGACTACCTAGTGATCAATTAAGAAAGAAATCGAACCCTCATTCCCAACAACAGCAAAGTAATTTTAGATAGAATGCTATAACCATTTATTGAAATTCATATATTAATAATTCGTGCAAGTGTGCATAAGTAATTTATTAGAATATTTCACTATAAAGTGACATAATGAATTTATTACATAACAATCAATAAACGAATTATTTAAATATATTCAATAATAATAATGCATATTTAGAACTGTAAATTCGGACTTGCAGGGTACGAATTTTGTACAAATTTCGGACGAATTTCGTATCAATTTTGTACTGATTTAGCGCTAAATTTAGTGCTGATTTTGTACTAAATTCGTACTAATTTTTTTAACAGGGTTATTATTTAATTATTTAATTATTTAATTGCTTTACGCAAAAATAATACAAAGGATATCTTAGAAACCACTTCATCGAATAAACTAACATTTAAACAATAATGATTTTAATCCATTTAAATGAAACAGAATTTTGTAATTAAACTCGAAATGTTAATGTTAATTATTATATTAAAAACTAATTATTTAGGTGTTTATTACATAATTTTTTAATTTTTCTGAATAACATGACAAGTATAATTTTTTTTGAAAAGTTATTGTTAAAATATTAGTCTATTCGATGAAATGATTCCTGAGATATTCTGTCCATTATGGAAAAAACCTCAAGGTATAGAGTCTGTTATAATTAATTAAAATAGTACCCTAGTAGAAATCTGACAATAAATATAACATTTTTAAGTCAGAAAATGGCTATTTATCATAAAATACCTAATAAATGCCCAATTAATGGCAAAATTAGAGTTTTGTTAACCTTAAATGTTAAATTTTTACTAGGGTTATGCTACATATAAATTGGTCAAAAAAATTAAATTAAAAGTTAATAATACCGTCACATACCCAATTGTTGATCAATTAAGGGAAATCCGTACGTTTATAGAATAATTTAATGTTAAAAAGACTAATAATCGTATATATTTTGACGGATACAGAAAGTACAAGTATTAAACTTCCTTTTAGCCATCTCAGAAAAATAAAATAACAGCTATTTTTAAAGTAAGCAACAATCTAAGAAAAAAAAGCGGGAAGTACCAATTTCTGATCAGTAAATTTTCGGTACATATGCCAATTCCTAGTTAAGTCTACTATCCAATTATTGATTTTTTAACCTTTAAATTGTGTGTAGCCACATTTTAATTTATGCAAATCTTATTATTTTATTGAAATAATATACTGATCAGAAATTGGTTCATGATCAATAATTGGGTATGTGACGGTAAGTAAATTAGTTTAAAAAATTAAGAAATGTTTTAAATTGTTATGGAAACAATTATTAGTTAATAATATTCAATTGTTTTTTCAATTTTAACCCAGACTTATCTCCTTAATAAAATAAATATGGGTGATTTCACGACAAGTGTACATAAATTTTAAATTGACTTATGTTTTTTTAGATAGTCTAACAATATAATCCATAATCTGCAAGAAATTTTAATTCAAAATATTAATTTGTATCCAGTTATGCATGTTCTAACAACAGTTTTTTCCTTTGTTCCACTTTTCATCATATTGGAAGTTAAATAACCTTAAAATACCTCAAAATAGGTCAACTTTTTGTATTACATATGGTAAAAGTACCAGTGTCGAAACGGTTTTTTACTAAGTATATAAATTTTAATTATTTTTAAGCAAAATAAAGAGTTTATTAGTGTACAATTAATATTTTTTCGAAGTTAATAATTAATATTTTTTCATATTAATCCTAATTTTTTATGCTTATGTTGAGTCTATAATTTTTTTTTTTTTATTATTTTAACGTTGCTCTTTTTATGCTCCCAAACCGGTGCTAATCAGCGACGGAGGTCATACGATGTCTTGGTGAAGAAAGCACTTGTTGAAAATACATTCGCCAGTAGTGCTTGTATCAATCTCGGGAATCGAACCTGGGACCTCCAGATTACGAGTCCGACGCCCTACCGTTCGAGCCATCGCAGGCCTCTCTTATTGGGTAATTATTAAATATGAGATAATTATTAATATGAATTTGTACGTAAGATGGAACATTCAAAATAATTTTGTTGATTAGAATTATGTTTTTTAAATTATATGTATTTACTACACATAGTTGACTTATCGAAGATTATGTAAAATATTAAAATAGTTATTAGTTAATGATTGCTAACAATTAGACATTTAAAAAATGAGAAATAAATATAAAATATTTTAATGTTAAAAGTGTTCCACGAAACGGACGAAATATAGAATTATGTATCAATTATGAAACATTTTTTCATGCTGTTCCAATTAATACTTATGGACATGAGAAAATAATGTACATATTTTGGAACAGTATAATTTATGAAGCAATTAGATATAAATTTGAATGTTAGTGTACATCATTTGAAAGTATAGAGTCTATTCATAGTATTATGTTTGTAAAGCATAATGAATTATGTTTAAAATGGCTTAAACAAGGCATCGGAAATCAACATTATTTGTCACCATAACCTTCCAAATTATTTGACTTTTGAACCTTTTATATTTTTTTCTTGATTACATATATTTTATGTTCTTATATTTATAAATCTACTTTTCTTAACGCTTACTTGAAATATGATTTATTTTTTCCATTTATAAAAGACTCACAGTTTTGTTAAAATATAATAATAATTTAATACTACACAATACGGCACAGTTTCGCAATTGGTACTTTTACCTTATTAAATGGGAAAAAGTTTGAAGCGCTCAATATAATTGTTTACCATTTTTACAAATATCTAGTTTGCAGTAATAAAATTGGCTATCAAGGCTCATTTTGTTAGTTTTGATTTTGGACTGTACGCATCAATATGGCTCTGATCGAAACAGGTTATTCTTTAAAACAATATAACAAAATTTGTTTTAATATGGGATTTTGATGCAAACCAAAAATATAATAAATCAAAGATATTGTATAAGTGAAAAAATCGAAAATAGACAGTTTTAGCAGGGGAGGTCTCGATGATCCAAAAGTAAATTTTACAGAAAAGTTATTATTCCAAATAAATAAAATACAAATTGTAAATGTATTGAAATACTAAATATTCGAATACTTAAAAATGAATTAATCGTATATACGAAAGCAAATTGTCCAAAATAAATAATACGTCAATTTCCGTAAAGCACGAACGAAAAAATATCAAATCTTAATGTTACAGGGGATAATGTTGGCAAAATAAATTTATTTTTAAATTTATATATTGAAATTTAAATAATCTAATAAAAATTGTTATGAATATAAAAATTAGAAATGTTTTATATAAGAGGAAATCTTATGAGAAAGATGCGCAGAAACAAAATTATAAAGTATAGAAATAAATTCAAAGATAAGTAAGCCACTTTCAGAAATAAAATAATAAAAAGATTACCCTATTGAAAATAAATAAATAAATAAAATTACGTACCAAAAGTACGTATTATTACATGCTAAATTCGAACATTTTGTTACGTACATATTGGCTCACAGATTTGGCACGTAATATTATTACGTACTTTTGGTACATAATTTTTCTTTTCTTTTTTTGCTTAACGTCGCTCTCACACTGATGCGTATCATCAGCGACCACAGAGGTACGTGCGATATCTTTTGTAAAAGCATACTTATTGAAAATACACTAATCAATCGGCAGACACAGTAAGGGCGCGAGCCGGCATCTCCGGATTAAGCTTTACGGACCAAGCGTAACAGTTAAAAGATGTTTTTTTAATATTTTTATTGAGTTACGTACCTGAAGTACGTAATTGTATTACGTGCAGAAGTATCATCAGTGTGAGAGCGACGTTAAGCAAAAAAAAAAAAAGAAAAGAAAAGTTATGTACCAAAAGTACGTAATAAAATTACGTGCCAAAACTACGCGCCAATATGTACGTAACAAAATGTTCGAATTTAGCATGTAACAATACGTACTTTTGGTACGTGCTTTTATTACGTAATGCAGAGAGCTTGCATAAAAGATTTTAGCAAGATTCCAATGCAATTTTTGTGAATGATCAAAAAACAATGTTTCTGGCAAGATTCCTGCAAATTTTCGGTAAAAAACGTGATAAGTTGCAGTGGAACATAAAATTAGGGTTGCGTGAAAGCTTATTAAAATATTGCATTAATAAAACTGGTAATCTTTCGTGAAAGACAGCTAGATAGACTACTATAATCTTTCTGGACACGCTCAAAAAAGTTACGTAACGCCTCGCACAAAAAGCTTCCAGAAGCTTATCATGGAAGATTGCAGCAATATATCAAGGAATATTCCCGATGAATTATGCAAAAATGTTTCACTAAAAAATACTGCAATAAACAGCTTACCTGCTTTGTGGAAAGATTCCTCAAAAGTTTCCATCAAGTTTTTGGAAATTAGTACAAAATACACTCTCCACCACATGCTTTCAAAATTTCAAAGTTTTAGTGCTTAGCAACAAAACGTTGTAGCTTAAAAAATCCAAGGCCTTTCAAAAAAGCATGTAAAAGCTTTCAGTAAATGCTACTGCAAAAGTTAAAAAATTCAAATTTCTGTTTTTATAAGTATTAAAAAGAGATGAAAACACTAAACAACATGTCTCTTTTTGATCCGTTGTAGATTTAGTGTACAGATAGCTCAAAAATACCAACGAGGTTTAGAAGGTAATTGCTTTAGCTTTAAAATGAGAAGTTGAGCGTTTTTTTAACCCACTTTTTACCAATGTTGGAGTATTTTTTAGTAAAAAAACACGCTTTTTTTAAAATCGAAATATTTAAAAAAGGAAGAGACCTAGAGAATAACTTCAGAGCGAACAAAGATGCTATTTTACTCACAGAACATAGATCTGCAGCTTAAATGAGATTTGAACAAAATAATTTTTTTCCATGTTTTAGCATAACAAAAAATTTTAAAAATCACTTTTTTTATTTTATATTGTACTTGAAAAATGTTTAAATTAACATTAATTGAATTAAAAAATTATAGAATAATATTAATTTTAAAAATACTGTAAAAGCGTGCTTTTTTACTAAAAATACTCTGGTTTTTTTTATTTTTTCAGTATTTGCATACAATAATAAACTTGTAAATGTGTATTTTACAATACCCCGTAATTTATTTTTAAATAAATTATTTCTTTATTTTTTTATTTATTTTAGAAACACTATAATAATATTTAAGCTTACTAAAGTACCAATATGATACAAAGTTGGTACTAATCTCATTCTTATGTAGTACTAATTTCATTATAATGTAGTACTGATTTTGTAAGAACTGGGTTCAAACTGAGGACGAATTTAGTATAAATTTCATGAACAGTATTTGAGGGGTTGTGTGGAGTTAGGTGTCGAGTTAGGTCCCTTTTTAAATTATGATTGAAAATTAATCTAAGAGGCACCATTTATACGTATTTTAAATAAGAAAAAATGAAAATGTTTCTTTGTATTTCAAATGATACAGAACACCCAAAAAGGGCCTAAAATATGCCCTCTTAGCCTTCTTTGAATCGATTAAATGCGCAAAATAGCAAAAATAAAAAAAGTAAGAAAAAAAATAAAGTAGAATAAAAGCAACATAAAATTATAATACCTAATAAAATTTTTACTTAACATTGCGAATAAAAACGAGGATTTAAGAACTGGAAGAGAGACTGATGAAAAATAGTTCAATTCACAAAGTTATTTATATATATTTATGAACACTTTGTAAACTGAATTTATTATATTGAAAATAGAAAAATATATTTTCGTTTTCATGAAAAATGTAACAGTACTTTTCCCTTACAAGAGCGAAAGTGTTGATTTTCTAACAAGTGCAAATTTAACGATCGAGCGAAGCGAGTCAAAAATCATCTTTCGCACGTGTATATATATGAGCTATTTCACGTGAAGTGATTCAGTCAAAAAATAAAAATTTTTTTTCTGGTGGATACTTTTAGAAATGGGTTAAAAAAGATGTAGTTTAATTTTTAGAGCGGTATTTTAATTACGTTTAATGCTGCCAGCAATTAAAAAACTGAAATTTAATGAAATTTTTTATTTTTTAACTATATTTATCGCTTTATAACTCAAATCCTATTGATTTTTTGTTATACATGTTAAATACAAGAAAGTTTGGAAATTTTCTATAGAATCTGTTAAAAAATTTTAATTGCCCCAATTATATATACAGGTACTTGCAAGACATAAAATAAACCTTAAAATGCAAAAAAATGAGTTTTGTCACAATTTTTTTTCCCGAACCAAAAATCTATTTAAACGCTAAAAAAATACCTTTTCTTATCCCGCACACCGAAAGTACATAGTTTCGTAGCAACCATAGCCAGCAGAAAGCGTCACTTTTGTGGTAAGCTACAAATATACGCGCACTCTGATTGGCTGGGTAATTTTCCGATTGCCTGCTTAAAATATAACAACAAAAAAAAAAAGGAGCGAGAACTTGTTGCGCACATGTTCATGCATTCAACCTATTATGCTATTTAACCATTCAATTCCCTAGCGGAAATAATCATATGCGTATAATGTTTATAAATACTTAATAAAAGTTATTAGCTTTTATTAGATTTTCATAACACTTTATAATGTTACGTCCTAGGGTAGACGTAACGTAGAATCTCTCGTTGATCCTCGATACAGAGACTCCCTTACAATAGAAATGCGGTATAGACTAATTTGGATTTTAAAGGGAATAGGAAAAAGACTGGTGTTTGAAGGTTTAAAGATACTGAACAATGACTTTCGATATTCTTGCTTTATTTCGCGTTAAATTTTGGATACAGTAGGATTTTACCTTACTTGAGAAAGGACTAAAGAGCAAGAGCGCACACCCCGGTGCGACATCCCTATTTATATCAAGGGTTTGGGGTGGAGTTTTGGTTCCTCTTGACCAATCAAATATTGTACATTTACTTAATTAATTTATTCTTTGTCATGCGTGACCTAATTAAGTTATTGGCTAGAATTTTTCAAGGCGTTTGTAACCATACCAGTGGTTTATGATCTGTTATAAGATAAAATTTTCGTCCAAATAAATACGGTCGGAAATGCTTAATGCAAAATATTATTGCTAGTCCTTCTTTGTTAACATTTTTATGAGATTCTCCCCCAAAGGCATGTAGTTTTACATAATTTCCTAATTTATTTAGATTTCCTCTTAATTCCTTTGAGTTATTTGTTGAGTTGTCATGATACTTTATTTCCATTAGTAGATTACTTATTAACATTTCCATGTCTTGGTTATTATTCCACAGAATTCCATTATTCATTAAACCTTCCTCTAGAATTTTTTGTAACATGCGTGTCGAAATTAACAACCTTTCTTCATCGAATTCGTTTGCGTCTACATTTTCATTTTGTGCTAATGCCTTTTTATTTTCTGTATTATTATCGAGACTTACCATATCTTTTCCATAGACTTATAGAGATAGACTGCGCACCCAACGGTGGGATCTGTAGCATCGATTAGAAAGAGAGAGGTATTGCAACAGTACCTCTTTCTTTAACTATGTAAGTGGTGGGGATGTGGTATAGACTACAGGCCCATGTCAAAAATTGATGGGTCATTTGAACCACCAGAAGTCCTATATAGAATGATATAAGGGTATAAAATAATAAGATTCAGCACTATGCCGTCACTTGTAAGCTGTCCAACTGAGTGCAGGTGAGATTTCAAAAGCACAGGTAGAGTGAGTACATTTTGGGCATGTATTTTTGTACGGCATTCTTACCATCAATAGATTCATGGAAAATAATGTGAAAACACGCAGTGCCGTACAAAAGTAGTGCGCCACAAAGTCGGAAAAATTTGTGATTTTCCGGCGATTTTTAGGGTAAATTTGGTCATTCGATTATGTACGGCATCAGTTCCATACAATTTCAATACCTCTTCTAATTTATAATCCATCAAGGCCGTACAAAAAATCTTGCGACAATGGGAAAAATCGAGGGTTGCAACCCCCTCCCTTTCCGCGGTCCGGGGGATCATTTGACACAACATAAAATCAATTTATTTTGAAAGTATTTCATGCATAGATAAGATTTTCTTAAATGCCGTATATTTTTGTTGGGCCAAACGCCAGTAAGATGAAAAAAACTCCAGAAAAATCCATGTAACGAAATGTACTTTTCGGTGATTGTTGGTACAATATTTTATTATACGGCATTCAGATAGTGAATTTAATGCAATTGTCTATGAAAAGTCAATGCCGAACAAATCTGAAAGTTCATAAAAATAATATTTACATATAAGTATTCATTAAAATACTTTTTTTTTAATGTAAATGTTCAATGCATACATGTGCCTGCGCGCGCGTGTGTGCGTGTGTGTGTTTATA
This sequence comes from Theocolax elegans, assembly GCA_026168455.1. Classification (NCBI taxonomy): domain Eukaryota; kingdom Metazoa; phylum Arthropoda; class Insecta; order Hymenoptera; family Cerocephalidae; genus Theocolax; species Theocolax elegans. Next base: position 39,659,083 of record CM047426.1, on the reverse strand, counting down.
TACATCTTACGGAGCGAAGTTTTGTTCGGGCATTTAGGATTTCTAGGCATATATCTATATCTGTTTACATTGTATCTATATGATTGTTGCTGTATGTGGTATATTATTGTGAGGGACGCGTAGCTCTAATGAGCCGTAATAGACGCAGAGATTCAATATACATGTGTTGCGAGCTCTCCGATAATGTCGGACTACGAGGAAAATGAAAATTCCAGTGAAAGAGAAAAAAGTGTTCAAGAAAAAGAGCAAGAACTTGTTTGTTTCATTTGCAGTTTGCGGGGCGATCCAATTGACAACCGGGTAAAATGTTTATCGAGCGCAATTTTAAAAAACTGCATCAAAGCGATTGAGATTAGGAAAAAGCAACAACCTAACACCTCCAGAAGATCCATGGATGTTTCTTTAATTCAATTGCCCAAGGATCTGGAAGAAAAAGGATATCATCAAAAGTGCTATAAACAATTAACAAACTTATCTGGAAAACGAAAAATTGAAGAAATTGTTGGTGCCGATGAGAATCCACTCGATAATAATGCAGGGTAATAATTTGTATTTATTACAAGTTGCTAAAAATATCTAGTACATCGCATTTATATTTGTCGTTAGCTAATAGTAAAAATGGTTTTATCTAATCTAACTTTAAATATAATAGAAGATACATGAATAAACAAAGGCATACAATTCGGAGTTTGAGGACGTTCGACAGCTCGTGTATTGTGTTTCTATCGCATTTCTGCTAGCGTTTGCAAACTCGAGGAACCGTTTATATTTTCTTCAATATGTCTCGATTTTTGTCAATAGCATACAATAAAATTTCGTATTCTTGAATAGTTAATTGATGATTTTATTCTTGATTGAACAATTACTAGCATTCTCCTCCTGCTTAAAACTTTGATTGAAAAAGTATTGAAAATTCTTATGGATTCATAAGATAATAAAACAAATCAGGATTCAACACTTCATAAATTTTAATCAGTGAATGCTGTAATTATCGAACGTCCTTCATATTATTTTATACATAAAGTATAGTACATATAATGTTATATAGTAAATTGTGAAAAGTATTGCATTACATGTAATTGTAATTGTACATTTGAATGATAACTACAAAATTAAAACCAACATTAACTTTTTTCCATGCGAAAAAAATATCATTTACTCCAAATTGAAGTATGTGATTGATATATTTAATAAACTTTTTATGGAGTTTAAGTATTGTATCATTCTTCAATAATAATTGGATGTGCAATACAAACTACTCTTATAAACTTTTTAATATTTACAATCACTCCCTGTGTATAATAAAAATAATATTTCTGCTGTCATATATTATATAAAAATTGCTGTCAACAATTTTTTTTTATAGTCAAATAAAATTTTTAATGACTTATAGATATATTTTATTTTTAAATTTCGATTTTGGCGTTTCCAATTTCGAAGAAGATAGAGCTTCACCTTTGTCAAAACTTACCAAATTGCGAAGGTATATTGAAATTCACATTGAGAAATTATGTATCAAAATTTATCTCAATCGTTTCACTAATATTAATTGAATCAACCTTTTGATTAAAAAAAATTGTTTTCATTGAAACCGTACAAAAATTTTGAACAGTTTTACTTATTATAAAACTAAAATTACAAGTATTGAGACAATTTGCAAGGTACTTTGAATAATTAGAATAATACTTTTTTTCAGCGAAAATAACGAAGAACCTGAAGAGCACATATCTTCTGAACATTATCCAAGTGCTTGTGTATTTTGCGCACAAATTCGCAAAAGACATCACCGCCAGCTTATGGCATGCAGCTTCGCTAAAGTTGACAAACATTATGAAACATTTCAGATTGTTATAGATATAGCTACTCAAAAATATGATTTATCAATTTTACAAAGAATTGATCAATGTCAAGAAATGTCAGTACCCATACCATATCATAGAGTTTGCAAGACAGAATATTTGAACAAGTCCAGGCAAAAGAAAGATAATACTGATTGGCACCTAAGGAGACAGAAACACGAGCGAGCTCGTGAGAATTTGTTTATATTCATTCAGGAGGAAATTGTCGAACATATGCGCATATTTCAATATTCTTTTTTGCTCAATTTATTCAGACAGTTCTTATTGGAAGAGTATGATAACGAAAAATTACCAAAATGTTTTGACACCTCTAATTTGCAAAGTGAAATTTTGGAAAATTTCAAAGACTCTGTCATTATTATTCACAATCGTGGAAGTAAACACATTGTTTCTGCTAGTGCTACTCTAGAAAATATTGACATGACTTACGTGAATGAAGAAAGCACTATCAATTCTTCGGCGTTATTTTTACGCAAGATTATTCTGAGAGTAGAAAAAAATCCAATCAATGATAATGTAACTGCGCCAAAACTTATCAAAGGTGAATGTGAAATTCCATATGAACTATTACGTTTTTATTGCCTTATGTTAACTGGAGGTGACGTGGATAGAATAAAAGACCCGAAATTGTTGGTCTTAGCAAAGTCTTATGCTTCTGATGTTATCTATGCAATTCATAGAGGAAGAGTTAAGACATCTAAACATATAACTCTTGGAATAACAGTCAAAAGTTTGACCAGTAGTGAAAAGCTTTTACGCCTCTTACATTCCTACGGACACTGCATTTCGTACTCGAAAGTATTAGAATTGGAGACAGAAGCGACCTATAATATCTCGGAAACAAATAAAGTATGCCCTGCTGGTATGGTATTACAATCATCTCTCAATAGTGGTTTTGCTTTCGATAATTTTGATCGATACGTGGAGACATGTGATGGCAAAGAAACTATGCACGATACGGTTGGAATTTCGTTCCAAGATCATGCTCCACAAGCTGAAATATCTTCTGAGGAAAGTAACGATGGTATTGAAAGTAACCCGCCTCCTAGAAAACGATTCCGCAGACATTACGAAGCTGATACTCTCGTTATTCCACCACTAACAGAAACTCCAAAGTTTGAAGGCACTCTCCAATTGCCGGTAAACGATAACGTACCTACTAATTTAAAAGAAGCTAAAACGTTAGACAGAGTATGGATGATAAGCCATGCTTTAAAGATACCTACACCAATGTGGGTAGGATTTAACGCTTTGATTGCCAATGACAAAAGTATTATTCAAGACGTTTTCTACTTAACCCCTATCAATGAATCACCCACCAAAGATTACGTTGTTCTTGAAACTATGATGAAGAGTATTAGAGGTGCTGAAGAATGCGGACAACATTACGCGCAGGTACATTATGATTTGGCCATAGCTAGTAAATCGTTGAAAATACAAAATTCTGAGCTGAGAAGGAATGAGAACTCTACATTGAAACGCATTTTTGTTCACTTGGGACCTTTCCACGTAGCAATGTCGCAGTTCAAAGCGATTGGTAAATACATTGAAAATTGTGGTTTATCGGACATTTTAATTCATTCAGGATTATTGGCGAGTGGTTCTGTAAACTCATTTCTTACCGGAAAGCACTTTAACAGATGTAAACGTTTACATCCTCTCATGTCTGTTTCTATTGAAATAATGCATTTCAAATTTTTCATAGAGAAAGAAAATGTGTCAGTAAGCGATGAATCTTTAGACTTCTTGAAAGTTTTTCAAAATCGGAAAGGTGAAGATATTAATGGAAAATTAGTTACATACCCTACAGTAGATAATGTTGAATTTCTAGATATACTACATAAATATGAAGACTTCCGTAGAAAAACGTTGAATGGCGATCATGGATGTACACCGAAATTCTATCTTACTTATGTTGAAATGATTAACAACTACTTTCTTTTCGACCGAAGTATTCGCACGGGTGATATCGATTTGTACAAATATACTCTGCCACTCATTGCCAATCTGTTTTTTGTCTTCAATCATCAAAATTATGCGAGATACCTTACTTTATACCATTGCAACTTAGAAAATGTAGAACAATCATATCCTGGATTGAATGTTGTAGTGGGGATAAAAAGAACTAATAAGACTTTTTCTAGGCGAGAAGTAGACTTCACTGTTGAAAGTACGATCAATGCTGATGCTGCTAAACGATCAACTGGTATTGCTTGCATGAAAAACTCTATATCTGCTCGTCAAAGGTGGAGCAAAAGCCATGCTCTACGAACGCAAATTATCTCTCACGTACTCGCCGAAGTGCTAATGAAAAAACGAGAAGAATTCACTAATGATTTGAGGAAAAACAAAATTGACAAAAGTCGACTTCAAATACAACAATTTCAAGACAATATTAACAATCGTTTGAATCCATTTTCATCTTCATTAAAAGATAACTTGTTATACAATATTTGTAACGGACAGTCTGCGAGTCATGAAGTCCAAGAATTTCTAATGAATGTCGTAGAAATTGGAGATGAGCAGAGGAAAAGATTTTTAGAACAATGTGCATCAAATCCACGTCGTTTTGAACAACCTATCCAGAGAAATGTTATTCATACTTTTAAAGTCAAGAAAATAGTCAAACGTAAAGGTGGAAAGGTAGAAGAGGTTAAACTACACAGAGATTTATTTGGAAGATTATTAGGTATATCTCTAAAACAAAATGTAGAGATCGAGAAGGTTCTAGAATACCCTCTAACACCTGTTCCTCTATCGCTGTGTCATATGGATGGAACCATTAATAAAACAGATAAATCAAAACTAGTAAAGCCTTTGATAGATAGAGAAAAAATTGTTGAAAGTATTCCTAAAGAATTGGATGTCGTGATTATTGATGGATTTTTTTATCTCTATACACTTCGAGATATTCCTACTACCTTCGGCGCTATCAGTTATAATTTACTCCGTAATCTCACAAATCATGTAGCTAAGGAAGTCCACGTGATCTTCGATACTTACCCGGAGCCTAGCATAAAAGATTACGAACATTCTATACGAGAAAACTTACGAAATGATGATTTTGTAATTGAAGGACCTCAAACAAAACGTCCTGCAAATTTTATCTCCGAATTAAAGAACATAAAATTCAAGCAAGCATTTGTTCAGTTCCTCGTCAATGATTGGTCGACTCAGGACAAAGCTTCGTTAATCAAACCTACACAGAAAGTATTTCTCAACTATCAGCTGTGTCATTCTTACAGAAAATCGGCAGAATCTGTCGTAAGAGAAGTATCAGAGAAGTACACTTGCAGTGCTCACGAAGAAGCTGATACCAAAATAGTATATCACGTTTGCGCTGTAGGGTCAAATACTAACATTTTGATCAAGTGTTCTGATACTGATATTTTAATAATATTATTGACAAATCTGAAACAAATTCTAGTAAATGTAGGCGAAGATCAATTTAATCTAGATCGTAAAATATGGATGCAACTTGGAACCGGCAACAACGTAAACAATATCGACGTTTGTGCTGTTTACAATGACTTGGGCGAGAAGCTTTGCTCTTCGTTGGCAGCATTCCATGCTTTTACGGGATGCGATTTCAATCCCGCATTTTATAGAAAGGGTAAAAATAGACCCTTCAAATTATTGGAGAAATCTGAAAGGTTCCAACACGCATTTATTGCAATGGGGCAAGAATCGTTCATTGCAGATCCATATCTCATGGAACAAACTTTCAATGTTCTGCAAGAATATGTATGCGTTTTATACAATGTAAAAGCGAGGAAAACAGTCAACGAAGCAAGATGCATAATATTCGATAGGATATATACGCCGAAGAGCACCAATGAAGCTTTCAGGAAATCAGTCATGAAATTAGAAGCGACGTCGTTTCCTCCTTGTTTTCGGGAGTTACAGGAACACATGAAGAGGACGACGTACATAGCACAAATTTGGTGTAATGCGTACACCAAAATTCCGTCTACATTGCTACCAATAAGTTACGGATGGGTTTTGAATGACGGTCGATATGATTTCTACTGGTTTGACGGCGAGGAATACCCTAAAAAAGTCTGTGATATTACAGAAGATGAGGAATCAGGCGAAGAAGCGGAGGAAGTTACAGGTAAATAAATTTATCCTTGCTTTTTTTTTAACTTGTACGTAAGAATTTGATTATGAACACATATTCATGTTTCAGAAAATGATGGAGAAGAGAATTCTGACGTCAATGAGGACTTTGATTCCGATAACGACTCAGTGGGTGATTCGGATAATGAATAATAATTTTAAAGAGAAACCTTATTTATTCAATTTTGAAAAGATAATTAAATTAATTAATTAAATATACATCAAATTTTTCTATAAAATTGTAGTATCCTTTTTTTAAAAGATTAAACAATTTATATTAATGTTTGAAATATATATTACGTAAAAAAGTTTACAAAACTGTTCGTACTGACATTCACAGTTTTCAATTCTTGAGTGTAATATACATACCGTTGCATTTCACATAGACGGTATAATGATTGATGCATATTATCAATTGTTCTTTTCAAAAATATGTGAATACCGTATAGTATCAGAAGACCATAAAGTACCCCTGAAATGGTACTGTCATTTTCAACATCCTGAAAATATGGTTTGCATTAAAATGTACGGCATAATTTTTTTCTGAATTACTTACCTGAATACTATTTAAAACCACGATAATATGTACAAAATTGCAAAATTTTATTGATTTATGATTATTGAAACTTTTGAAATAATTAAAAAAAATTAATTTTTTGTATTTCTCTATCATTTTTTTTAGAACAGTTTCTTTTGAACGGCGATGATATATAGCAATTGTATTTAACAATATCATGTTGAAAAAAAAGTTGCCGTATGTGATCAAATAACCTTTCAGCTTTATAAATCAACTATTCGAGGAAATTAAGATAATTATTAATATACAGTCAAACGAACAATAATTCTTTGACGGCGTTAATTTTAATAGTACTTTTGAGTGCTGGATAATATTTTGAAACCGATGCCGTACTTTTTCAAATCACCCCCCGGACCACGGAAAAGGAGGGGGTTGCAACCCTCGATTTCTTCCCCTTGTCGCATGATTTTTTGTACGGCGTTGATGAATTATAAATTAGAAGAGGTATTGAAATTGTATGGAACTGATGCCGTACATAATCGAATGACCAAATTTACCCTAAAAATCGCCGGAAAATCACAAATTTTTCCGACTTTGTGGCGCACTACTTTTGTACGGCACTGCGTGTTTTCATATTATTTTCCATGAATCTATTGATGGTAAGAATGCCGTACAAAAATACATGCCCAAAATGTACTCACTCTACCTGTGCTTTTGAAATCTCACCTGCACTCAGTTGGACAGCTTACAAGTGACGGCATAGTGCTGAATCTTATTATTTTATACCCTTATATCATTCTATATAGGACTTCTGGTGGTTCAAATGACCCATCAATTTTTGACATGGGCCTGTAGTCTATAACAGAAGCAGTGGATATTATCGACAACGTATACATACATATATATTGTACATATAGGATAGAGACACTATGTAAATAAAATGTTAGTGGTTTGAAATAAATAAAACATTAATTAAAAATGGTTTGGAAGTGCTGTATATGTAATTTAACTTCGGGAGAAATAGAAGATGTATCTTTTCACAGGTAAGTAAAATTACAAATAGTAAAGTATCTGAGAGTTTGAGGTTATATTTTCTTTAATATATCGTAGTACGATTTTATTTATTTTAATATATATATTGTTTGTGCATGCATTTCTAGAAAATAAATTATGATAGCTGTGAAAGTTAATAGCATATGACGCAAACACGAAAATTTTTCTGATTTGTTTATAGAATAAATTCTTAATTAAAAATATTCAACAATTGTATCTACTTTTCAGCCTTCCCAAAAAAGAAGATGTAAGGTTAAAATGGATTAGTGTAATAAGAAGAGAAGTGAGTAAAAGCAGTTCTGTGTGTAGCAGGCACTTCAACGAGTCTAATGTTCATTATAAAGTATTTGGTGATGCCGTAAGGAGATTTCTATTACCTAATGCGGTTCCATCAATAAACTTAACACAGCATTTTGACAGGTAAATAGTAACTAATACTTTATAATTGTATTTACTATATTTTTGAAAATAATATTAATTAATATTTTATTTATAGAAGAAACGTGCAATCAATACCTGAAAGTACAGGTGATAAAGAGAATGAAATTGTTCAGTTAGAAGAGTAAGTCTGAATAGTATTGTAAATTTGTTTCTAAGAGTCCGTGTATTATTTAATAATATATTTTCTTAAACAGAGAACATGTGAGTGGAAAAAATGATGCTCCGTTAGAAGAAAGGGATTCGAATAAAGATGCCTCATTACAGAATCAAGTAGTTGCAGTAGGGGAAAGTTATGAATTGAATGGCAATTCAACTGTTCAAGATATGTCACATGCTATGCAAAATGTGACTAAAAATATAAGTGCAGTTGGAAAATGTACAGAAATTGATCAGAATAAATGTTCCACAAAAAGGTTAGTTTATAACAATAAAGAAATATGTATATGATTTACAAAACAATGCATTTATTAATACACAAAAGGCCTAAAGTTTGTTGTGTAACTTATTTTTATTACAGAAAGTATAGCGAATTACCGCTAACAGGTCCAAAGAGATTTTGTAATCCACGCTCTATTGGGGATCTTCGAAGAGATGATTTTACTTCAGATGTTAGTTTTAGTATAGTTCAAAGTTATGTTGCAGAAACAAAAAAGCTTCTTAAAACCAAAAATCAGCGAGTAAAATGCTTGAACTATAAAATTGAAAATTTTAAAGATTTAAATCATTTAGAAGAAAATAATTTACTTTTTAAAGAAGGTTTAAATGCTTTACAAGTAAGTAAATTTGGTTTATAATTGTCTATACAAGCATACATTTAATTTCAAGTGAAACAAATTTATTAATTTATATTTCATTTAGCTAAAAATAAGAAATAAAAATTAAATTCTTATTTTTAACCAACTGTGAAAAAAGGAGGAGGTTCTCAATTCGACATTTTATATATATTGTAACGGTAAACGGTTCACGCGAGTCGAAAATCGTACCGATCGCGTGAGTCTACCGTTGAAGACGCGTAAGGCGCATGCGCGAGCGCGTCGGAGAGCCGGTGTGCACGACACACCGGCAGTATCGTTCGGTTCGCGCCGCGACCAACTCGAAGTTAAGCAAGGCCCTGCGACCTCCAGCCGTATCGAAGGAGTGAGAGAGAGAAAAGGGAGTTCCGAGAGAACGAGAGAGAGAGCCAGAGAAAAAGCGTGGGCACGGACGCCGAGACTACCAACCCGTGACATCGAGGAAACAAGTAAGTCCTGGCCAGGCGTACGCCGGTTCGACGGCACGACGCGATTCGCGAGCGGTACCCCGACGCATCGTATCGTTCGGGCGAGAGGCCGGACGCTCTCGCCGCGTCTCTCTCTCTATTGCGTAGATACGCGTTCGATAAGCCGGAGTGCTCCACACTCCGGCAATAATTTATCCATACCCGGCCTTCTGCCTAACCAGCTACTCGATACCTGGTATAATCGCGTACCCCTGAGTAGATCGAGACCGCGAGTCTCGACGCGTAGATTGCGGCGGGCGCACACACACACACACGTTGTTTTATATTTTCAGAGGTTACGCGAATAACCTTATTTGCTTTGAGCCAAGGTTCGACTTTGCCTTGGCTCATCATATTGTAATATTTCTCTTATTTTATTTCCTCTTAATAAATTAATTAGCTATCTTTAATTTCGAGTAATTATTGATTAACCGGCGATTACTCCCTGTCCCCGAAGGCGAATACCGCCATGCCCCGCGGGTGTGGTGCATTGTACTGCGCACGACACACAACTGAGTAGCCGAGCACGAGCATCGACGGAGGATAAGTGTACACTAGGTAAGTGCACACATTGTACACAGGGAAGACGTCGTCGTGCGGAGCTTGAGGCTAGCTCGCACCATTCCAAGGACGGTTCTGACGATCGGTTAGCTGTCTGGTAATACAGCTGATCGATATACGGAGAATATTTCCTGTGCATTGAGGATATGCACAGGACTATTAAAACCCTCCTGACGCACGAGAATAACCCTGTTACAACTGGCGCCCAACACGTGAGTTTCCTTGGGATAGGGAAAAGCACTTAAATTAAATATTTCGACTTTTTAAATTGTTGCGTGTGGAAACCGCAACAAGTGGTTACGAGGACGTTGCGAGTTCGTCGCGACGACCACACGTAAACAACAACACAAGTCGAATATATTAAGTCAATTCCGAGAATTCAATCGAAATAATACTTATTATTTTCGAGTGAAAATAAAATTTAACGCGTGTGATAATTAAATTTCCTGGATTAATAATTTATAAAATTTAAAGTTTCTATAAACAAATTAAAAATTTTTTTTTCTTGGAAATTCACAAATTTTTTGTAAATTTTCCGAATTTTCAAGATTTTTTCGAATTTTTTTCTAATTTTTTCAAATTTTTCAAATTTTTCAAATTTTTTTAATTTTTCCAAATATTTCAAATTTTTCGAGGTTTTTGAAAACTTTTCAAACTTTTGTTATGTTTGTCGAATTTGAAAATTTTTTTCAATTTGTTTCAAATCTTTGAAACAATCCGAATAATTTTGGAAAATTGTATTACAGCTGATTAATAATTCCTTAGATAGAGTAGTTTAATTTTACAAGGTGAAAAATAAAGCGTGTGTGCGTCATAAAATCGTAAACACCCCGAACGATACCATTTAGATATTGTAATTTCTCGCGATATATTTCTGCGTAGCATAATAGGCGAGAGAGAGACAATAGATTTGGTGTAAAGTGTACGCTAAGATTTAACCAATTAATTATTTAATTAATTGGCATTAAATTAATAGTGAAAAATTGAAAAAAAATTTTATAATTACATATTATAGTTAAAATTCTTTTTTATTAATTAGAATTAGTTTAAATTACATATCACAATAAAAAGTGTTATATATCCAAAAAAATTGTGTGGGCAAAAATAAAACACTTATTGTTTTATTCGGGTTATTTTAATTTTTTTTTACTATAAAAGAGGTGTTTGTAGTACCCACAATTAATATTTTATATTTAATTATTAAACCCTTACTCTGGTAATATCAAGCCGATATTGTTACAACTTGGTACAACCAGAGTCGAAGTAACCCACACAACCTTGCATTAGCGTACACGGTAGGACGATGCCAGAGCAATCCAATAATTAGGCCGTATAGTCCGCATATATATATATTTTTGTATTTAGCGATTATAATTGTGCGCCTTAGGGAAAACGCGAGCGAACGACCCCACGATAGCCGCGCAATTGGACTGCTCCGGTAAAGCGAATTGAAATATTTTTTTATATTTATTGTAAATTATTTATTTAAATCGTTATTATAAATATGGCGTGTTCGACACAACAGAAGATCGAAGACTGGTGTTTGTTTTATAGAGACAAAGATATTTGTCAATATCTTAACGACCTGTCACTTAAAGATACAGGCAATAAATTTGACAAATTAAGTCGTCTGACAAAATGGCTCCTAGGAGATTACGAGCCAAGGGATTTCGTTGAAGAACCTGAGCAGGATGAAATCACCGTCTGGTACCATCGGGAGGAACTCAGGCAAAATTTTATCACAAAGTATAGCTCGGCAGAACACCCGTGGGAGAACTCGACAATCGACGACAACACAAGCCATCCATTATTAACTCTTAACAACGATGAAAAAGTTAAAGAAAATATGGAAACAAGTCGTAGAAGAGTTCAACACCTCAAAGACAATGAAACCACGGCAATATTGCAAGAAACCACGGAATCAACATCAACGAATGATAAAGCTGCCGAAAATATTTTAAACGATGACCATAATCCAAGCAGAATAAGACTCACTGCAACAGACGGAGGAACATTCGAAATCCCACTAGAATTCGCAAATTTTATGCAAGGAATGTCAGACACAGTTAAGCAATTAACTGAAAAAGTAAACGCGTTGACAGCAGCGCAAGCTCAGCCTATTTTAACAAGCACTAGACTGGACCAGCCACGACACGAAGTCCGTAGCCAACGACAGCAAGTAGGATTCCAGGACACAATGACGTACCATTACCTGGACAATACGACCGAATTCCCACAACCTGACCCCCCAGCACCACTCGCAAGGAGAGTCGGCCAAGCCTGGGAGGGGGGGAACTTCCAATGTCAGGAAAGACTTGGAAATACGAGTGGTACCAGGACCGAGAACAGCACCTGGCAGAGAAGTGCAGGACAGTCACTGAGAGACGTCGGTCAAATTGTCCGGAAATGGGGACTACAGTTCTCAGCAGATGGCGACCAGAGCATAGACTCATTTCTCGAACGAGTCGAGGAATGTCGGATTCTGGCCAATCTTTCAGAATCCGAATTGCTAAGCTCACTGCCAGAGTTATTCAAAGGCGTTGCAGCACTCTGGTTCAAAAACGAAAGAGATACGTGGTCGACGTGGTCCGAATTCCAAAAAGAAGCTCGTCACTGGTTCGGAACAAATAGGCGGTTTCAGAAGAGGTTGATTGCCGAAATAAATTCTCGCTATCAAGGACCCGGCGAGAAAACACGGGATTATATTACGTGTTTAGTGCACATAATAAGAAGACTCGATCCAATCCCAAGGATCGAGCAGCAGTTAGATACACTGCACGGCAACCTGCGCCCCGAAATACAAAATTTGGTGCGCAGGACGGATTGTGATTCGATCCACACTCTTCTCGATCTTGCTGTCGAAGCCGAACTTACGCTGGAGGGACAGAAAGCGTATAGACACCCTCCGCCACCCGAGACTGCCCTAATCCCCGAGTCGGCTTATAAACCGAAGGAGGAAAGAAGGGCCAAGACGAAGATTGCAGCGGTGCAGTCGACAGCACCAAATCTGCAGACCAAGAAGAATCCGCCAGAGGACTTGGCGAAAACCCTGGCCAAAGTTCTCGAAGAGAAAATGAGAGAATTCGTCCTTTCAATGACTACATCTCGGAGTGGAATTGGTAACCCAAGGGAACCAAATCGAACCAAGAATACGAAGAGTTCCGCCGAAAGGACGTACGGCGGATCGAAAGAGAAAACAGACAATCAGAACGTGAGCGCAAGACCGCAAGCCACACAACCATTGAAATGCTTTGGTTGCGGACGGCTAGGGTATAAGCGCGCAGATTGTCCGGACTGTTCGGGAAACGCAAACAGGAGCGGTTGAAAAGGGTCGTCCCCGTTCCTGCCCCGCGTAAGACCCGAACAGATATCCCGATCACAGCGGAGCGCTGTGAGGAGATCTCGGCAACAAAAGGGTCATCGGAAGTGCCGACGACATCGGCTGAGTCCGAGAGAGATAGCGGCTGTCTCAGCCCGAATTCTGTGGGATCGACGGAAAAGTCAGATCAACACCAGATAGCGGCCGCTACCAGAGATCATGATGATAGGGCTGGAGGAGAAGACCCTCCGAGTGAAAAAGAAACTCGTTGGTGGGTCCAAGTGGGCTTTGCCGGCTACCGCGTACGCGCCTTGTTCGATACGGGAGCATCGCGCACGGTAATGGGTTCGATTGGTCTACAATTGGCCACGGCCTGCGGCTGTCCACTCATCCCGAGCAACGGAAGGAAAGCGAAAGTGCCAGGAAACCAGACGGTGGCGATCGTTGGTTACGTAGACCTGCCTTTCGAGGTTGCCGGGATAAAGCGAGATATTCGCGTAGCCGTACTTCCGGACGATCAAATCGACTGTTACGTCGGAGCGGACTTCATCCGTGGTTTTGGCGCAGTTTTGGATCCAAACGAGAATAAACTTTGGATCAAAGCGGCCAACAAGTCCGTAGATCTGGAAGTAGCGAGCATATCGCGAATCGATGCGGTTACGCTAGCATCAATCGGATTAGTAGACTTGCTTCCAGAGGAGCAAGAAAGACTGCTAGCACTGGCTGACCGATACCTGGGTACAACGGGGAGGCCGTTGGGGTGTACCTCCTTGATTGAGCACGCGATCGACGTGGGTGCGACGCGGCCGATCAAGCAGAAATATTATCCCGTCTCTAAGAGAATAGAGGAAGAGATGCACGCCCAGGTTAAAGAGATGCTCGACGCAGGGGTGATCGAGCCATCAACCAGTGGGTGGTCGAGCCCCGTAGTAATGGTCCGTAAACCTAACGGGAAGTATCGGTTCTGTATTGACTATCGGAAGGTCAATGCAGTGTCAAAAACCGATGCTTACCCGCTGCCTAACATGGACGGCATACTACGGAAGCTCAAGAACGCGAGGTACATCAGCACGCTAGACTTGAGTAGCGCGTACCACCAGATACCGCTAAGACCGGAGTCAGCGGCTATAACCGCGTTCACAGTACCTGGGCTAGGCTTATTCCAATTTAAAAGGATGCCTTATGGCCTATCCCAGGCGGGAGCCACGTTCCAAAGGTTAGTGGACAAAATCATAGGGCCTGAGCTCGAGCCCTATGCATTTTCGTACCTCGATGATATAATCATCGCCACAGAGACCTTCGAGGAACACGAAAAGTGGCTAAAGTATGTCCTGAAGAGAATCAACGAGGCTATAGTCTCACAGTGAATCGGGATAAAAGTGTATTTGGACGTACTGAGGTGAGATACCTCGGAGTGCTGGTAAATCGCGATGGAATCAGACCAGACCCCGAGAAAATCGAGCCGATCATTAATTATCCGGCGCCAAAGAATCTAAAACAACTTAGAAGATTCCTTGGTATGGGTTCATGGTACCGGAAATTCTTACGAGACTTTGCTACCTTGGCCGAGCCGCTGACAAGGCTTACCAAGAAGGACCGTAAGTTTGAATGGCTCGAGGAGCAGCAACAGGCATTCGATCAGATTAAGGCGCTGATCGCAACTGCTCCCGTCCTAGCGAGGCCGGAGTTCGACGTGCAGTTTGTCATACAAACAGACGCGAGCGACACTGGCATTGGCGCAGTACTTCTCCAGGTGATAAATGGGGAAGAGAGAGTACTGGAATTCGCCAGTAGGACGTTAAACCAGGCCGAACGCAATTATAGCGTTACGGAACGAGAATGCCTGGCGGTTATATGGGCGATTGGTAAATATAGACCTTACATAGAAGGCTATCATTTCCGCGTTATAACCGACCATAGTAGCTTACGTTGGCTGCGTAGCTTACACAGCCCAACGGGTAGGTTAGCGCGATGGGCGTTAGAGTTGCAGGGACACAGCTTTGATGTGGAGCATCGAAAAGGCGCCCTGAACTACGTACCCGACGCGCTATCACGGATGAGCGAAGAGGAGGCCCTCGCCATCAACGCAATATCTTGGGTAGAGGAGTCCCAAGACGAGTGGTTTCAGAATTGGCTGAAACGAGTTAAATCCAGTCCAAGGGATTTTCCTCGTTGGAAGTGTGTCGGAGGACGACTATACTTCCACAAGCCGAACGAGTTGATCGACGAAACACTCGGAGACGAGGACGCGTGGAAGTTAGTGATTCCAAAGGAACACCGAAAAGCGGTCCTCGAGGAAAGCCACGACTCTCCTACGTCTGGCCATGCTGGACGTGAGAAGACGTTTGCCAGTCTGGCTAAGTATTACTACTGGCCAGGTTATTACGCCGACGTGAAGGACTACGTGCGCCGTTGTCTCGTCTGTCAACAATGCAAGGTGGATCAGCGACCACCGGCAGGACCGATGGGAAAACGCACGGTCGAACGTCCCTGGCAAGTCGTGGCAGGGGATATCACCGGACCCTTTGTACGGAGCAAAGGCGGATACGAATACATCCTAGTATTCTTGGATCTATTCACCCGGTGGGCGGAGTGTGTACCAATTCGCAAAGTCAACGCGAAAACCATTCTCAAGGAGTTTAAAGAGAGGATAGTTTTGCGATTTGGTACTCCTGAGGTATTTCTATCGGATAACGGTACCGAATTCAAGAATAAGGCCGTCGACGAATACCTACAGGAGGTGGGGATACACCATACCACCACTCCGCCATATTTCCCCCAAGCGAATCCGGTTGAACGCGTCAACCGAACGCTGAAAACCAGGATTGTGGCCTTCATCGAAGAAAACCACAATACCTGGGACGAGAAGTTGCCGGAGCTTGTATTCTCGTTGAACAACACCGTCCACGAGTCGACGGGTACAACTCCGGCAATGCTGAATTACGGACGAGAGCCTATGCCCCCCGGTACCATCAAGAGGAACCAAGAACAGGCTGGCATAGAAGAGGAGCAGCACCATAAAATAAAATTGTGGCAAGAGCGACTTCGAAAGCTCAGGGAAGTACATGAGTCTGCAGCCGCACGCTCAGACCAACAACATGAGCGGCAAGCAAGCTATTATAACGCTAAAAGGAGGGACACACCTTTCACCGTAGGAGATATGGTGTGGAAGAAGAACAGAGTCCTGTCCTCAGCAGCTCAGGGTATTTCGGCTAAGCTGGCTCCGAAGGCGACCGGTCCGTATATCATAATAGGCCAACCAGGATCCAATACTTATACGTTGTTGGATAAAGACGGTAAAGTGACCGACCTGGCACACGCCGAACACCTTAGACACTGCATCTCACCGGATCTCGACGCAGACAAGGAAGAAGAACATCCGCCGAGGGACATCGTGGGAGAAGGGGCGACGCGCGACCCGCCCCAAGCGAGCGTACAGTCACCAAATTGCGTGCGGACTCCTGCGCGAGTCATAGCGGGTGACACCAGCGTGCGAGAACAGACTCCTGCGAGAGTCAAAACGCGGCCGTCCGCGAAAATCCGCGAAAGCCGTCACGAGACCCCACGGTAGAAAGATAGTGTATCGCGGTGTAGAAAAGAACGACGCAGAACACGTAGTCGGGGGAAACGGACCATCGGTAATCGTTAGAAAAACGCGCGCGCAATCGAAGCGAGAAAAAAAGTAGAGATAATTAAACTGCTTTTCCTCTGATTAATAGATGGAAACCAAACCTGAGCCCGACTCGACGAGTTCTCCGTCGACGTCCGGAGGACCTCCCCGTGCCATCAGCGGCACGACGGTGGGGATGGAAGAATATTTCGCCGCGAGGCCCTCGCCTCCAATATCCCCACCAGGACCACCGTCGGAGGACGCCTCCACCGACTCCGAAGAAGGGGAGGAGGGTGATGAACCCCCGGTGCCCACCAGGGAGCTGGCCGTCGCTGACTCCCTGGCAACACGCCAGGATAGAGGAGGAGTTAGGGCCATCTTGGGGAGGGAGCCCCGGGAGGTGTGGAAATTCTTGGAGGCCCAACTCGACTACGCGTCCCGCATCTCCAACGGGTCGGACGCAGTAGAGAGGAAGGTCTTCCAAAATTGGAAGGAAATCCACGACGCCCTCCCGGGATTCCACGCCTTCTCACAAGGATGGAACCAGGGAGTAGCCGACCGCCTGGAGGAGTTGGCACTCCTTGACGACTTCCGCCGCAATCGCGCGGCAGCCCGACAGGCGGCAAGGAACGCCGAAGAAGCCCGCCTGGAACTACTCCGTCTCTCCAAGGCAGAGAAAGAGGCCCAGCGGAAACGGAGCGAGGCCCAGGCAAGGGCGCATGAGGCCGCACGGCAAGCTGCGGAGGCAGCTCTAGCCACCAAGACGGGCCACAGGCAGCAGCCCAGCAAGCCACCAGGGACCCCGGCTCCACCGGGGCAAGGCAAACCCCGCCGCTGCTTCGTGTGTGATTGGCCTGGGGTACGAAATCCTCGCACGTGCCCCAACCACCAAAACCACCACAAGCACCGGCAATCATAACCGGAGATCCCTGGCCATCCGAAGCCCGGAGAAGACCGCCAGGAGGAGAACTCCTGGCTACCCACAGGTACAGGATTGTAAAATAAAATGTACATATGTTCATAATCCTATTTATTTTTTGTACATAAAAAGGTTAGAAAAAGATAACGTAGAGTTTTAATTTCCTGACCTAAACCTGAAACCACATCCCACGCGTCTATGCGAAGTCAGAGCACGGTACATAGGAATATACCTTGCGTCTGGAAGGGGGGTGTAACGGTAAACGGTTCACGCGAGTCGAAAATCGTACCGATCGCGTGAGTCTACCGTTGAAGACGCGTAAGGCGCATGCGCGAGCGCGTCGGAGAGCCGGTGTGCACGACACACCGGCAGTATCGTTCGGTTCGCGACGCGACCAACTCGAAGTTAAGCAAGGCCCTGCGACCTCCAGCCGTATCGAAGGAGTGAGAGAGAGAAAAGGGAGTTCCGAGAGAACGAGAGAGAGAGCCAGAGAAAAAGCGTGGGCACGGACGCCGAGACTACCAACCCGTGACATCGAGGAAACAAGTAAGTCCTGGCCAGGCGTACGCCGGTTCGACGGCACGACGCGATTCGCGAGCGGTACCCCGACGCATCGTATCGTTCGGGCGAGAGGCCGGACGCTCTCGCCGCGTCTCTCTCTCTATTGCGTAGATACGCGTTCGATAAGCCGGAGTGCTCCACACTCCGGCAATAATTTATCCATACCCGGCCTTCTGCCTAACCAGCTACTCGATACCTGGTATAATCGCGTACCCCTGAGTAGATCGAGACCGCGAGTCTCGACGCGTAGATTGCGGCGGGCGCACACACACACACACGTAGTTTTATATTTTCAGAGGTTACGCGAATAACCTTATTTGCTTTGAGCCAAGGTTCGACTTTGCCTTGGCTCATCATATTGTAATATTTCTCTTATTTTATTTCCTCTTAATAAATTAATTAGCTATCTTTAATTTCGAGTAATTATTGATTAACCGGCGATTACTCCCTGTCCCCGAAGGCGAATACCGCCATGCCCCGCGGGTGTGGTGCATTGTACTGCGCACGACACACAACTGAGTAGCCGAGCACGAGCATCGACGGAGGATAAGTGTACACTAGGTAAGTGCACACATTGTACACAGGGAAGACGTCGTCGTGCGGAGCTTGAGGCTAGCTCGCACCACTCCAAGGACGGTTCTGACGATCGGTTAGCTGTCTGGTAATACAGCTGATCGATATACGGAGAATATTTCCTGTGCATTGAGGATATGCACAGGACTATTAAAACCCTCCTGACGTACGAGAATAACCCTGTTACAATATATATAATTTTTATATATATATATATTTTACTGGACCGATTAAGATGATTTTTTTTAAATAAAAAGTAATGATTTTTCGATGGTCGAATTCCATTTCGGATAACATCCCACAAATATTTAAGTATATTTTTTACAAAGAAAAACAGATATATATTTGTTATTTGTTTCTCCAGCATTTATTTCAAAATTATTGAACAGATTTTTTTTCAATGTAATGTAATGATTTTCCGGTGGTCCTATTCCTTTTTGGTCAAGATCCACCAAATATTTAATTATACTTTATATAATTATGGATATATATTTCAATCATTGTAACTAGAAAATATGAAGTATCGCACAGTTTTTAGTGTATTTTTTACCCCATTAAATGAGAAAGTGGGAATTTTATTACATAATTATTTTGTATGTTAATCAATAATGTCATAGAGATTAATGATCATATTTTTAATTTAGAGTTATAAGATGTATTTTATAATATGTAATTGTGCGCTATAATGTATAATTATAATTTATATATTAATACTTTAATACTTATTTCGATTGATAGAAAAACTCGAAAGAAATATAATTTTCAGTATTACAGTCGATTTACAAAAAAGAAAATTATGTATCATTTGTTAAAACTGTATTTTTGAATTTAAAAATTTAGTATTGAATGATACACTCATCGACATGTGAAAGTTAAAAAGTTAAATAATAAATTATTTTTATGTTAATGACATTATCAAAATTTTAATTTTATAATTTACTGTAATACTGTGCGTAAAAAGATATTAAAAAATAATTATATTTTGTGTGAAATTTGTGATATGTTTGAAGTATGAAAGTACAGAATCTTAAAGAATGTTAGCATAACGAAAAAAGTGATCAATTTTATAATAATCATGTATAATAATTAAGAAATAAGTTTATATGATTTTTTGTATGAATGGATAAAATGGACGTTGATAAAATATGTAACATACATATAATTACCAATTAACTTAATTAATAATGATTTTTATAATTTAAATTATTTGAACACTTTAAATTAATTCATTATAAGTATACTATAAGATTTTTATGTAATATACATCTTTACACTAATGTTTAATGGGTAATATTTACAAAGTATAAAGAATAAAGGATTTTTTCTTTGATTATGGTGAGTTCAAAAATGTGTTTTACTTCTCTTACTTTTAGAATAATAATAGAACTTAACAAACAATTTTCTAATAATCTAACAAACCATCACGATATCATTGTAGACCATTGTCATTCACAGAGAAAATATTAATTTATATTATTAATCATCTCACTCATACATGTTACACAATTTTTGCACGTGCTATATGCGTTATAGAAGTTATACGTGTTTATAGAAATGCAATATTTATTGTTGCAATATTATTTATTTTATTTTTTGATTCAGTGTTTTCATTTTTAAAATAAGTGTAACATATTTGTTTTTTTTTTTACTAGTTGCGATCTTCATCAGCTCTACATGAGATTTTCAAAAATTCTTTAGTAACAAAGAAAGCAACATCATATTCAACTGATTTAAAGGAATTTGCATGCACGCTTTTATTTTATTCCGCATCTGCATATAGATATGTCAGAAAACATTTTTATAATTGTTTACCACATCCTCAAACAGTAAGAAGATGGTTCTCAAATTTAAATTTAAGTCCAGGTGCAAGTCAACCTGTATTAATAAGTATTAGAAACATGAAAGAATTACAATTCGGTTTACAACTGGATGAAATGTCTGTGAAGAAACAAATCGAATTGCGTAATAATACTTGTTATGGAATGGTTGATTTAAGGATTCAAGGAAAGGAAACATATTCCTCAGAAGAAGCCTCGTATGCGCTTGTTGCGATGCTCGTATGTTTGAATGGCCATTTTAAAACGCCTTTTAAAAGTTTATCAGGCGAAGCCAGAGCTAATCTGTTACTTGAAATTCTTAACACTTTGCACGAGAATGGCATAAGTGACATTCGGGCACTTACTTTTGATGGAGCAGCAACAAATTTTGCAATGGTTGGTAAAGTTGGAGCTACCCTTAATAACATAAAAGAAGAATGTTTATTTCAGCATCCGTCAATAAATGAACCGATTGTTGTTGTTGTTATTCCGAACGCCTGTCACATGTTGAAACTAATAAGAAACACATTTGCGGATTTCAAATTATTGGATAATAATAATATTACAATCGATTGGATTTTTATACAAAAGCTAGTCACTTTTCAAGAAAACGAAAAGCTGCATACCGGTACAAAAATACGCCGACGACATATTAATTTTCACAGGGAGAAAATGAAAGTTAAGCTTGCAGCTCAAGTATTTAGTGTAAGAGTAGCAAATGCATTAACATATATGGAGTTAAAATTCCCTAATGAATTTTGTAATGCAAGTGCTACCTCAACTTTTTGTCTAAATATAAACGACGCTTTTGATATTTTAAATTCTAGAAGAAAATTTGTGCAAAATAATTCGCAAATGTGTTTTACTGTTGATAATATTGTTGAAATGGAAAAAAATAAATATCTTAATAGATTATATTAGCAATTTAAAGATTATAGAAAATGGTAAAATTATATCAATATTAGATTGCAAACGAAAAACAGGATTCTGTGGACTTATTACTGGTATGAAAAGTACTTTGGCCCTTTCTCAATATCTATTTAAGAATAATTTAATGACTTATTTATTAAGGGGGTTCCAAAGTCAATTTTATGACTGTATTATCGACCTGCCGTCGATATAGTAGGTTGCATTATCAGTATACTACGCCATCTAGCGTACGATTCAAATGATGTCGGTAGATGGCGTAGTTATACTAACACTGTGATTTGATTTTGTGGAGATGATATAACCTAACCTTGAAGAAATTTATTATATGTTGATTAAAAGCCAAAAATTTTTTTTTTCTCTAACTTTGAGAATGTCTTTTTAGCGTGTATGATAAATTCAGGATTGATTACTCATTATAGAGTGGGCAATTAGGCTTACAGTTCTGTACTTGCATAGTTACAAGCAATTGATACTTTTACTCACTATGGAGTGACAACAATTTTAATGAATTGTTCAATTTTTTAATAACTAAAATTAAATATAATAATTACGAACAGTTATTAGCAATCATTGGGCTTGCGTGAAAAATCCTATTCTATAACTCAAATTATAGAATATCTTAATCCAATAAATGTTTTTTAATAGCGTGTAAGATATTTATAAATAATAATTGTGTACTGCTATTTATAATTAAATCATTTAAAACATTTTTCTTTTCATCTTTTTTTTTATAATCATAAAACATTTTTATAAATTCAGTTACGTACTGAAATATTTTTAATGCCTTAATCCCATAAATTCAGGATTGATTACTCATTATAGAGTGGGCAATTAGACTTACAGTGCTGCACTTGCACAATTACAAGTAATTGATACTTTTACTCACTATGGAGTGACAAAAATTTTAATAAATCGTTCAATTTTTTAATAACTAAAATTAAATATAATAATTACGAACAGTTATTAGCAATCATTGGGCTTGCATGAAAAATCCTATTCTATAACTCAAATTATAGAATATCTTAATCCAATAAATGTTTTTTAATAGCGTGTAAGATATTTATAAACACTAATTGTGTACTGCTATTTATAATTAAATCATTTAAAACATTTTTCTTTTAATCATTTTTTTTTATAATCATAAAACTTTTTTATAAATTCAGTTACGTACTGAAATATTTTTAATGCCTTAATCCGATAAATTCCGGATTGATTACTCATTCTAGAGTGGGCAATTAGGCTTACAGTTCTGCACTTGCATAGTTACAAATAATTGACACTTTTACTAACCCTGGAGTGACAACAATTTTAATGAATTGTTCAATTTTTTAATAACTAAAATTAAATATAATAATTACGAACAGTTATTACGAATCTTTGCACATTTTACCATAATCCAGCATTCAAGCGTTCTTAGTATGGAAAAAGCACATATCATTAGTCTCTTTGACTAGGAACGGGCCCAAGGAACCAGGATGAGCACCATCATTAGCTCACTCAGTAGCCCAGGAGTTGAAGGGTAGTATATATTCTAGAAGCTGCACCGCGTCCAAGACCTAGAAACAACAGCACGTACTCAGATTGGCTCCGATGATTGTTGACGCCCCGTAAGGATGCATAAAAAGGTATACAATTGCCTTTTAATATCATTTGAGAGGTTAGGGGAACACTAACCTTCTCACTTGTAATATAACTATATAAATAATAAAGTTCATCTACGGCTAAGCAACTTACCTCTAAACAAAATCCACAACTCCACGTTAATCATATAGCGAGCCGGTGTTGAATAAAAAGCACCATGTCATCAGCAATACAATGAAGAATCCATTGACAGATCGACAAGAAGCGCGAACATACGCGTATACCGATAGACGACCGCACGGGCGTATGTCGTACGCGCGGATCACGTCGATTCCAACGCAATGCGCATGCGCGCACGGACTAAACGGGTCGTATCCCGACGGAGTTGAGACCTTCGTGGACTTCGTCCAGAAACGTTTAATAGTTATAGATATTGTTAGTTTATGACGGTAATATTTGTCTATTCCAAATCTTATCAACGTAGCAGCAATATTTATAATTTTTTTAGTATGACATGACACACGCGAATTAAGCAGCAAATGCGAGTTCGTGGTGCGTGTACGCAGGCGATCGACGGAGCGCACGCACCACGAAGTCCCCACTCTCCAACTAATAATAGACATTCAGTATTCTGATTATTCCTGCGTACTAAAATGCGCCTGTTAATTAATTTACTTAAATGTTTAACTTATTCAGAAAAATAAGACGACATTAAATACAGAAAGATTTTTTTTATAATAATCAAACGGGTTGAATCGAGCGGTAAAAATGACTTCGTGGTGCGTGTACGCAGGCGTTCGACGGAGCGCACGCACCACGAAGTCCCCACTCTCCAACTAACAATAGACATTCAGTATTCTGGTTATTCCTGCGTATTAAAATGCGCCTGTTAATTTATTTACTTAAATGTTTAACTTATTCAGAAAAATAAGACGACATTAAATACCGAAAGATTTTTTTATAATAATCAAACGGGTTGAATCAAGCGGTAAAAATGACTTCGTGGTGCGTGTACGCAGGCGATCGACGGAGCGCACGCACCACGAAGTCCCCACTCTCCAACTAATAATAGACATTCAGTATTTTGGTTATTCTCTTTGTACTAAAATGCGCCTGTTAATTAATTTACTTAAATATTTAACTTAATCAGAAAATAAGACGACATTGAATACCGAAAGATTTTTATTATAATAATCAAACGGGTTGAATCGAGCGGTAAAAATGACTTCGTGGTGCGTGTACGCAGGCGAACGACGGAGCGCACGCACCACGAAGTCCCCACTCTCCAACTAATAATAGACATTCAGTATTTTTTTTTTTTTTTTTTTTTATGTTATTTAACGTCGCTCTATTTATGCTGCCAGGGCTAATCAGCGACGAAGGTGAACGGTGTGTCTGTGAACAAAGCACATGTAGTTGAAACAGTGGTGCTTGTGTCCATCGGAAGATATCATCGGTCACTGTAATTAGTCTAATAATTACAGTTTCCTGTCCTCCCGATGGAACCACCGCGATCCTCTTTACATCTTCGCGTCCCTAACGTTCCCTATAGTTCAGATGCCCTTGCCTCTCATGCACTGACAAGTGCACGAAACGCACGCGCACCTGAACTGGCGTCACATTATAGTGACACGCCGAGCCACTGAGTCGAGGTGTTCGAAAAATGCACATGAAAAAATTTTCAGAGATACACGTCTGGGATCGAACCCACGACCCTCGTTGTGAGAGACGGGAGCTCTACCCATGAGCCACCGCGGCTCATTTCAGTATTTTGGTTATTCTCTTTGAACTAAAATGCGCCTGTTAATTAATTTACTTAAATATTTAACTTAATCAGAAAATAAGACGACATTGAATACCGAAAGATTTTTTTTATAATAATCAAACGGGTTGAATCGAGCGGTAAAAATGACTTCGTGGTGCGTGTACGCAGGCGATCGACGGAGCGCACGCACCACGAAGTCCCCACTTTCCAACTAACAATAGACATTCAGTATTCTGGTTATTCCTGCGTATTAAAATGCGCCTGTTAATTTATTTACTTAAATGTTTAACTTATTCAGAAAAATAAGACGACATTAAATACCGAAAGATTTTTTTATAATAATCAAACGGGTTGAATCAAGCGGTAAAAATGACTTCGTGGTGCGTGTACGCAGGCGATCGACGGAGCGCACGCACCACGAAGTCCCCACTCTCCAACTAATAATAGACATTCAGTATTTTGGTTATTCTCTTTGTACTAAAATGCGCCTGTTAATTAATTTACTTAAATATTTAACTTAATCAGAAAATAAGACGACATTGAATACCGAAAGATTTTTATTATAATAATCAAACGGGTTGAATCGAGCGGTAAAAATGACTTCGTGGTGCGTGTACGCAGGCGAACGACGGAGCGCACGCACCACGAAGTCCCCACTCTCCAACTAATAATAGACATTCAGTATTTTTTTTTTTTTTTTTTTTTTTATGTTATTTAACGTCGCTCTATTTATGCTGCCAGGGCTAATCAGCGACGAAGGTGAACGGTGTGTCTGTGAACAAAGCACATGTAGTTGAAACAGTGGTGCTTGTGTCCATCGGAAGATATCATCGGTCACTGTAATTAGTCTAATAATTACAGTTTCCTGTCCTCCCGATGGAACCACCGCGATCCTCTTTACATCTTCGCGTCCCTAACGTTCCCTATAGTTCAGATGCCCTTGCCTCTCATGCACTGACAAGTGCACGAAACGCACGCGCACCTGAACTGGCGTCACATTATAGTGACACGCCGAGCCACTGAGTCGCGGTGTTCGAAAAATGCACATGAAAAAATTTTCAGAGATACACGTCTGGGATCGAACCCACGACCCTCGTTGTGAGAGACGGGAGCTCTACCCATGAGCCACCGCGGCTCATTTCAGTATTTTGGTTATTCTCTTTGAACTAAAATGCGCCTGTTAATTAATTTACTTAAATATTTAACTTAATCAGAAAATAAGACGACATTGAATACCGAAAGATTTTTTTATATAATCAAACGGGTTGAATCGAGCGGTAAAAATGACTTCGTGGTGCGTGTACGCAGGCGATCGACGGAGCGCACGCACCACGAAGTCCCCACTTTCCAACTAACAATAGACATTCAGTATTCTGGTTATTCCTTCGTACCAAAATGCGCTTGTTAATTAATTTACTTAAATATTTAACTTAATCAGAAAATAAGACGACATTGAATACAGAAAGATTTTTTTATAATAATCAAACGGGTTGAATCAAGCGGTAAAAATGACTTCGTGGTGCGTGTACGCAGGCGATCGACGGAGCGCACGCACCACGAAGTCCCCACTCTCCAACTAATAATAGACATTCAGTATTTTGGTTATTCTCTTGTACTAAAATGCGCTGTTAATTATTTACTTAAATATTTAACTTAATCAGAAAATAAGACGACATTAAATACCGAAAGATTTTTTTATAATAATCAAACGGGTTGAAACGAGCGGTAAAAATGACTTCGTGGTGCGTGTACGCAGGCGATCGACGGAGCGCACGCACCACGAAGTCCCCACTCTCAACTAATAATAGACATTCAGTATTCTGGTTATTCCCTTCGTACCAAAATGCGCTTGTTAATTAATTTACTTAAATATTTAACTTAATCAGAAAATAAGACGACATTGAATACCGAAAGATTTTTTTATAATAATCAAACGGGTTGAATCAAGCGGTAAAAATGACTTCGTGGTGCGTGTACGCAGGCGATCGACGGAGCGCACGCACCACGAAGTCCCCACTCTCCAACTAATAATAGACATTCAGTATTTTGGTTATTCTCTTTGTACTAAAATGCGCCTGTTAATTTATTTACTTAAATGTTTAACTTATTCAGAAAAATAAGACGACATTAAATACCGAAAGATTTTTTTATAATAATCAAACGGGTTGAAACGAGCGGTAAAAATGACTTCGTGGTGCGTGTACGCAGGCGATCGACGGAGCGCACGCACCACGAAGTCCCCACTCTCCAACTAATAATAGACATTCAGTATTCTGGTTATTCCCTTCGTACCAAAATGCGCTTGTTAATTAATTTACTTAAATATTTAACTTAATCAGAAAAATAAGACGACATTGAATACAGAAAGATTTTTTTATAATAATCAAACGGGTTGAATCAAGCGGTAAAAATGACTTCGTGGTGCGTGTACGCAGGCGATCGACGGAGCGCACGCACCACGAAGTCCCCACTCTCCAACTAATAATAGACATTCAGTATTTTGGTTATTCTCTTTGTACTAAAATGCGCCTGTTAATTAATTTACTTAAATATTTAACTTAATCAGAAAATAAGACGACATTGAATACCGAAAGATTTTTATTATAATAATCAAACGGGTTGAATCGAGCGGTAAAAATGACTTCGTGGTGCGTGTACGCAGGCGAACGACGGAGCGCACGCACCACGAAGTCCCCACTCTCCAACTAATAATAGACATTCAGTATTTTTTTTTTTTTTTTTTTTTTTTTATGTTATTTAACGTCGCTCTATTTATGCTGGCAGGGCTAATCAGCGACGAAGGTGAACGGTGTGTCTGTGAACAAAGCACATGTAGTTGAAACAGTGGTGCTTGTGTCCATCGGAAGATATCATCGGTCACTGTAATTAGTCTAATAATTACAGTTTCCTGTCCTCCCGATGGAACCACCGCGATCCTCTTTACATCTTCGCGTCCCTAACGTTCCCTATAGTTCAGATGCCCTTGCCTCTCATGCACTGACAAGTGCACGAAACGCACGCGCACCTGAACTGGCGTCACATTATAGTGACACGCCGAGCCACTGAGTCGCGGTGTTCGAAAAATGCACATGAAAAAATTTTCAGAGATACACGTCTGGGATCGAACCCACGACCCTCGTTGTGAGAGACGGGAGCTCTACCCATGAGCCACCGCGGCTCATTTCAGTATTTTGGTTATTCTCTTTGAACTAAAATGCGCCTGTTAATTAATTTACTTAAATATTTAACTTAATCAGAAAATAAGACGACATTGAATACCGAAAGATTTTTTTTATAATAATCAAACGGGTTGAATCGAGCGGTAAAAATGACTTCGTGGTGCGTGTACGCAGGCGATCGACGGAGCGCACGCACCACGAAGTCCCCACTTTCCAACTAACAATAGACATTCAGTATTCTGGTTATTCCTGCGTACTAAAATGCGCCTGTTAATTTATTTACTTAAATGTTTAACTTATTCAGAAAAATAAGACGACATTAAATACCGAAAGATTTTTTTATAATAATCAAACGGGTTGAAACGAGCGGTAAAAATGACTACGTGGTGCGTGTACGCAGGCGATCGACGGAGCGCACGCACCACGAAGTCCCCACTCTCCAACTAATAATAGACATTCAGTATTCTGGTTATTCCCTTCGTACCAAAATGCGCCTGTTAATTAATTTACTTAAATGTTTAACTTATTTAGAAAAATAAGACGACATTGAATACAGAAAGATTTTTTTATAATAATCAAACGGGTTGAATCGAGCGGTAAAAATGACTTCGTGGTGCGTGTACGCAGGCGATCGACGGAGCGCACGCACCACGAAGTCCCCACTCCCCAACTAATAATAGACATTCAGTATTCTGGTTATTCCCTTCGTACCAAAATGCGCCTGTTAATTAATTTACTTAAATGTTTAACTTATTTAGAAAAATAAGACGACATTGAATACAGAAAGATTTTTATTATAATAATCAAACGGGTTGAATCGAGCGGTAAAATGACTTCGTGGTGCGTGTACGCAGGCGAACGACGGAGCGCACGCACCACGAAGTCCCCACTCTCCAACTAATAATAGACATTCAGTATTTTTTTTTTTTTTTTTTTTTTTTATGTTATTTAACGTCGCTCTATTTATGCTGCCAGGGCTAATCAGCGACGAAGGTGAACGGTGTGTCTGTGAACAAAGCACATGTAGTTGAAACAGTGGTGCTTGTGTCCATCGGAAGATATCATCGGTCACTGTAATTAGTCTAATAATTACAGTTTCCTGTCCTCCCGATGGAACCACCGCGATCCTCTTTACATCTTCGCGTCCCTAACGTTCCCTATAGTTCAGATGCCCTTGCCTCTCATGCACTGACAAGTGCACGAAACGCACGCGCACCTGAACTGGCGTCACATTATAGTGACACGCCGAGCCACTGAGTCGCGGTGTTCGAAAAATGCACATGAAAAAATTTTCAGATTCAGTATTATGGTTATTCTCTTTGTACTAAAATGCGCCTGTTATTAATTAATTAAATATTTAACTTAATCAGAAAATAGACGACATTGAATACCGAAAGATTTTTTTATAATAATCGAACGGGTTGAATCGAGCGGTAAAAATGACTTCGTGGTGCGTGTACGCAGGCGATCGACGGAGCGCACGCACCACGAAGTCCCCAATCTCCAACTAATAATAGACATTCAGTATTTTGGTTATTCCTTTGTACTAAAATGCGCCTGTTAATTAATTTACTTAAATATTTAACTTAATCAGAAAAATAAGACGACATTGAATTCAGAAAGATTTTTTTTATAATAATCAAAACGGGTTGAATCGAGCGGTAAAAATGACTTCGTGGTGCGTGTACGCAGGCGATCGACGGAGCGCACGCACCACGAAGTCCCCACTCTCCAACTAATAATAGACATTCAGTATTTTGGTTATTCTCTTTGTACTAAAATGCGCCTGTTAATTAATTTACTTAAATATTTAACTTAATCAGAAAATAAGACGACATTGAATACCGAAAGATTTTTTTTATAATAATCAAACGGGTTGAATCGAGCGGTAAAAATGACTTCGTGGTGCGTGTACGCAGGCGATCGACGGAGCGCACGCACCACGAAGTCCCCACTCTCCAACTAATAATAGACATTCAGTATTTTGGTTATTCTCTTTGTACTAAAATGCGCCTGTTAATTAATTTACTTAAATATTTAACTTAATCAGAAAATAAGACGACATTGAATACCGAAAGATTTTTTTATAATAATCAAACGGGTTGAATCGAGCGGTAAAAATGACTTCGTGGTGCGTGTACGCAGGCGATCGACGGAGCGCACGCACCACGAAGTCCCCACTCTCCAACTAATAATAGACATTCAGTATTTTGGTTATTCTCTTTGTACTAAAATGCGCCTGTTAATTAATTACTTAAATATTTAACTTAATCAGAAAAATAAGACGACATTGAATACCGAAAGATTTTTTTATAATAATCAAACGGGTTGAATCGAGCGGTAAAAAATGACTTCGTGGTGCGTGTACGCAGGCGATCGACGGAGCGCACGCACCACGAAGTCCCCACTCTCCAACTAATAATAGACATTCAGTATTTTGGTTATTCTCTTTGTACTAAAATGCGCCTGTTAATTAATTTACTTAAATATTTAACTTAATCAGAAAAATAAGACGACATTGAATACAGAAAGATTTTTTTATAATAATCAAACGGGTTGAATCGAGCGGTAAAAAATGACTTCGTGGTGCGTGTACGCAGGCGATCGACGGAGCGCACGCACCACGAAGTCCCCACTCTCCAACTAATAATAGACATTCAGTATTTGGTTATTCTCTTTGTACTAAAATGCGCCTGTTAATTAATTTACTTAAATATTTAACTTAATCAGAAAATAAGACGACATTGAATACCGAAAGATTTTTTTATAATAATCAAACGGGTTGAATCGAGCGGTAAAAATGACTTCGTGGTGCGTGTACGCAGGCGATCGACGGAGCGCACGCACCACGAAGTCCCCACTCTCCAACTAATAATAGACATTCAGTATTTTGGTTATTCTCTTTGTACTAAAATGCGCCTGTTAATTAATTTACTTAAATATTTAACTTAATCAGAAAAATAAGACGACATTGAATACCGAAAGATTTTTTTATAATAATCAAACGGGTTGAATCGAGCGGTAAAAATGACTTCGTGGTGCGTGTACGCAGGCGATCGACGGAGCGCACGCACCACGAAGTCCCCACTCTCCAACTAATAATAGACATTCAGTATTTTGGTTATTCTCTTGTACTAAAATGCGCCTGTTAATTAATTTACTTAAATATTTAACTTAATCAGAAAATAAGACGACATTGAATACCGAAAGATTTTTTTTATAATAATCAAACGGGTTGAATCGAGCGGTAAAAATGACTTCGTGGTGCGTGTACGCAGGCGATCGACGGAGCGCACGCACCACGAAGTCCCCACTCTCCAACTAATAATAGACATTCAGTATTTTGGTTATTCTCTTTGTACTAAAATGCGCCTGTTAATTAATTTACTTAAATATTTAACTTAATCAGAAAAATAAGACGACATTGAATACAGAAAGATTTTTTTATAATAATCAAACGGGTTGAATCGAGCGGTAAAAATGACTTCGTGGTGCGTGTACGCAGGCGAACGACGGAGCGCACGCACCACGAAGTCCCCACTCTCCAACTAATAATAGACATTCAGTATTTTGGTTATTCTCTTTGTACTAAAATGCGCCTGTTAATTAATTTACTTAAATATTTAACTTAATCAGAAAATAAGACGACATTGAATACAGAAAGATTTTTTTTATAATAATCAAACGGGTTGAATCGAGCGGTAAAAATGACTTCGTGGTGCGTGTACGCAGGCGATCGACGGAGCGCACGCACCACGAAGTCCCCACTCTCCAACTAATAATAGACATTCAGTATTCTGGTTATTCTCTTCGTACTAAAATGCGCCTGTTAATTAATTTACTTAAATGTTTAACTTATCAGAAAAATAAGACGACATTGAATACCGAAAGATTTTTTTTATAATAATCAAACGGGTTGAATCGAGCGGTAAAAATGACTTCGTGGTGCGTGTACGCAGGCGATCGACGGAGCGCACGCACCACGAAGTCCCCACTCTCCAACTAATAATAGACATTCAGTATTTGGTTATTCTCTTGTACTAAAATGCGCCTGTTAATTAATTTACTTAAATATTTAACTTAATCAGAAAATAAGACGACATTGAATACCGAAAGATTTTTTTTATAATAATCAAACGGGTTGAATCGAGCGGTAAAAATGACTTCGTGGTGCGTGTACGCAGGCGATCGACGGAGCGCACGCACCACGAAGTCCCCACTCTCCAACTAATAATAGACATTCAGTATTTTGGTTATTCTCTTGTACTAAAATGCGCCTGTTAATTAATTTACTTAAATGTTTAACTTATTTAGAAAAATAAGACGACATTGAATACAGAAAGATTTTTTTTATAATAATCAAACGGGTTGAATCGAGCGGTAAAAATGACTTCGTGGTGCGTGTACGCAGGCGATCGACGGAGCGCACGCACCACGAAGTCCCCACTCCCCAACTAATAATAGACATTCAGTATTCTGGTTATTCTCTTTGTACTAAAATGCGCCTGTTAATTAATTTACTTAAATATTTAACTTAATCAGAAAATAAGACGACATTGAATACCGAAAGATTTTTTTTATAATAATCAAACGGGTTGAATCGAGCGGTAAAAATGACTTCGTGGTGCGTGTACGCAGGCGATCGACGGAGCGCACGCACCACGAAGTCCCCAATCTCCAACTAATAATAGACATTCAGTATTTTGGTTATTCTCTTTGTACTAAAATGCGCCTGTTAATTAATTTACTTAAATATTTAACTTAATCAGAAAAATAAGACGACATTGAATACAGAAAGATTTTTTTTATAATAATCAAACGGGTTGAATCGAGCGGTAAAAATGACTTCGTGGTGCGTGTACGCAGGCGATCGACGGAGCGCACGCACCACGAAGTCCCCACTCTCCAACTAATAATAGACATTCAGTATTTTGGTTATTCTCTTTGTACTAAAATGCGCCTGTTAATTAATTTACTTAAATATTTAACTTAATCAGAAAATAAGACGACATTGAATACCGAAAGATTTTTTTTATAATAATCAAACGGGTTGAATCGAGCGGTAAAAATGACTTCGTGGTGCGTGTACGCAGGCGATCGACGGAGCGCACGCACCACGAAGTCCCCACTCTCCAACTAATAATAGACATTCAGTATTTTGGTTATTCTCTTTGTACTAAAATGCGCCTGTTAATTAATTTACTTAAATATTTAACTTAATCAGAAAAATAAGACGACATTGAATACCGAAAGATTTTTTTTATAATAATCAAACGGGTTGAATCGAGCGGTAAAAATGACTTCGTGGTGCGTGTACGCAGGCGATCGACGGAGCGCACGCACCACGAAGTCCCCACTCTCCAACTAATAATAGACATTCAGTATTTTGGTTATTCTCTTTGTACTAAAATGCGCCTGTTAATTAATTTACTTAAATATTTAACTTAATCAGAAAATAAGACGACATTGAATACCGAAAGATTTTTTTTATAATAATCAAACGGGTTGAATCGAGCGGTAAAAATGACTTCGTGGTGCGTGTACGCAGGCGATCGACGGAGCGCACGCACCACGAAGTCCCCACTCTCCAACTAATAATAGACATTCAGTATTTTGGTTATTCTCTTTGTACTAAAATGCGCCTGTTAATTAATTTACTTAAATATTTAACTTAATCAGAAAATAAGACGACATTGAATACCGAAAGATTTTTTTTATAATAATCAAACGGGTTGAATCGAGCGGTAAAAATGACTTCGTGGTGCGTGTACGCAGGCGATCGACGGAGCGCACGCACCACGAAGTCCCCACTCTCCAACTAATAATAGACATTCAGTATTTTGGTTATTCTCTTTGTACTAAAATGCGCCTGTTAATTAATTTACTTAAATATTTAACTTAATCAGAAAAATAAGACGACATTGAATACCGAAAGATTTTTTTTATAATAATCAAACGGGTTGAATCGAGCGGTAAAAATGACTTCGTGGTGCGTGTACGCAGGCGATCGACGGAGCGCACGCACCACGAAGTCCCCACTCTCCAACTAATAATAGACATTCAGTATTTTGGTTATTCTCTTTGTACTAAAATGCGCCTGTTAATTAATTTACTTAAATATTTAACTTAATCAGAAAATAAGACGACATTGAATACCGAAAGATTTTTTTTATAATAATCAAACGGGTTGAATCGAGCGGTAAAAATGACTTCGTGGTGCGTGTACGCAGGCGATCGACGGAGCGCACGCACCACGAAGTCCCCACTCTCCAACTAATAATAGACATTCAGTATTTTGGTTATTCTCTTTGTACTAAAATGCGCCTGTTAATTAATTTACTTAAATATTTAACTTAATCAGAAAATAAGACGACATTGAATACCGAAAGATTTTTTTTATAATAATCAAACGGGTTGAATCGAGCGGTAAAAATGACTTCGTGGTGCGTGTACGCAGGCGATCGACGGAGCGCACGCACCACGAAGTCCCCACTCTCCAACTAATAATAGACATTCAGTATTTTGGTTATTCTCTTTGTACTAAAATGCGCCTGTTAATTAATTTACTTAAATATTTAACTTAATCAGAAAAATAAGACGACATTGAATACCGAAAGATTTTTTTTATAATAATCAAACGGGTTGAATCGAGCGGTAAAAATGACTTCGTGGTGCGTGTACGCAGGCGATCGACGGAGCGCACGCACCACGAAGTCCCCACTCTCCAACTAATAATAGACATTCAGTATTTTGGTTATTCTCTTTGTACTAAAATGCGCCTGTTAATTAATTTACTTAAATATTTAACTTAATCAGAAAATAAGACGACATTGAATACCGAAAGATTTTTTTTATAATAATCAAACGGGTTGAATCGAGCGGTAAAAATGACTTCGTGGTGCGTGTACGCAGGCGATGGACGGAGCTCACGCACCACGAAGTCCCCACTCTCCAACTAATAATAGACATTCAGTATTTTGGTTATTCTCTTTGTACTAAAATGCGCCTGTTAATTAATTTACTTAAATATTTAACTTAATCAGAAAAATAAGACGACATTGAATACAGAAAGATTTTTTTTATAATAATCAAACGGGTTGAATCGAGCGGTAAAAATGACTTCGTGGTGCGTGTACGCAGGCGATCGACGGAGCGCACGCACCACGAAGTCCCCACTCTCCAACTAATAATAGACATTTAGTATTTTGGTTATTCTCTTTGTACTAAAATGCGCCTGTTAATTAATTTACTTAAATATTTAACTTAATCAGAAAATAAGAGGACATTGAATACCGAAAGATTTTTTTTATAATAATCAAACGGGTTGAATCGAGCGGTAAAAATGACTTCGTGGTGCGTGTACGCAGGCGATCGACGGAGCGCACGCACCACGAAGTCCCCACTCTCCAACTAATAATAGACATTCAGTATTTTGGTTATTCTCTTTGTACTAAAATGCGCCTGTTAATTAATTTACTTAAATATTTAACTTAATCAGAAAAATAAGACGACATTGAATACAGAAAGATTTTTTTTATAATAATCAAACGGGTTGAATCGAGCGGTAAAAATGACTTCGTGGTGCGTGTGCGCAGGCGATCGACGGAGCGCACGCACCACGAAGTCCCCACTCTCCAACTAATAATAGACATTCAGTATTTTGGTTATTCTCTTTGTACTAAAATGCGCCTGTTAATTAATTTACTTAAATATTTAACTTAATCAGAAAAATAAGACGACATTGAATACCGAAAGATTTTTTTTATAATAATCAAACGGGTTGAATCGAGCGGCAAAAATGACTTCGTGGTGCGTGTACGCAGGCGATCGACGGAGCGCACGCACCACGAAGTCCCCACTCTCCAACTAATAATAGACATTCAGTATTTTGGTTATTCTCTTTGTACTAAAATGCGCCTGTTAATTAATTTACTTAAATATTTAACTTAATCAGAAAAATAAGACGACATTGAATACCGAAAGATTTTTTTTATAATAATCAAACGGGTTGAATCGAGCGGTAAAATTGACTTCGTGGTGCGTGTACGCAGGCGATCGACGGAGCTCACGCACCACGAAGTTCCCACTCTCCAACTAATAATAGACATTCAGTATTTTGGTTATTCTCTTTGTACTAAAATGCGCCTGTTAATTAATTTACTTAAATATTTAACTTAATCAGAAAAATAAGACGACATTGAATACAGAAAGATTTTTTTTATAATAATCAAACGGGTTGAATCGAGCGGTAAAAATGACTTCGTGGTGCGTGTACGCAGGCGATCGACGGAGCTCACGCACCACGAAGTTCCCACTCTCCAACTAATAATAGACATTCAGTATTTTGGTTATTCTCTTTGTACTAAAATGCGCCTGTTAATTAATTTACTTAAATATTTAACTTAATCAGAAAAATAAGACGACATTGAATACAGAAAGATTTTTTTTATAATAATCAAACGGGTTGAATCGAGCGGTAAAAATGACTTCGTGGTGCGTGTACGCAGGCGATCGACGGAGCGCACGCACCACGAAGTCCCCACTCTCCAACTAATAATAGACATTCAGTATTTTGGTTATTCTCTTTGTACTAAAATGCGCCTGTTAATTAATTTACTTAAATGTTTAACCTATAAACATAAATGTTTTGTTTCATGATCCCTGTGTGTGCATATCAATATGTTTGCACGTCAAATTGACATCTTTGAAAAAAGTTGACTGGTTGCCGTGCAGCCGACAGTCTAAAATGGCGGCGGCTGCGCTCGCGTAACCTTTGTATCACTCTACCGCTAGCGCCACCGAACGGTAATTTATGGCGTAAGATTTTATTTTGTTACTGTTGCGGTATTAAAGTCTACTATTTTTTTTAATATACTGAATATATTTATGAGTACACTTCCCTTCGTATATGAATAAGTTAACTATGTACAAAGTTTGAGACAAAAATATTATCTCGTCTTTATGTAATTCCTTACCAAAAATGTGAGACGGGCGAAGCATACTCAAAATTTTTGGTAAGGGTTTAAACAAAAACGTGATAATTTTACTATCCCAAATTTTGCACACACTTACATAATCCATATACGTAGGGCAATGAACTCTTATTTCTCCGCATAATAATATAATTATCTAATTATAATCGATTATTTGATTTACTCAGTCGATAAGGTAGGGAGGATAAAAATTGACTTTGGAACCCCCTTAAATTATAAGTTGTCCCAAGATCATTTGGAAACATTTTTTTCATGCGTAAAGGGACAAGGAGGATTTAATAATAATCCAACTTGCTTTCAATTTACGTGTGCGTATAAAAAGCTAGTAAGTCACGTAAATTCAATAGTTCCACATGAAGGAAATTGCTCTCCACAAGACAGCACTGCCATTTTAAAAATTAATGTTGATGAGCAAAGTCAAGATACGCTTAATGTAATTACATTAAAACATGATCACGACTACAATGGTACCAATGGTTGGTGTTGGAATGAGTATAAGAATGAAGTCGTCACGTATATTGCCGGCTTTATAGTTAGATCGATAAAAAAGAATTTGAAATGTGAAATGTGTTGCGAATGTTTAGAAAGCGATAATATTGTGTGCGACTTGATTCACATAAAAAACAGAGGGCATTCCAAGAAATCAAATTTAGAAACTTTCTTTAGTGAAACAAGCATGAAAAAGAAAAGTGGCTTGCTTTTTCCCAGCCCGGATGTTGTTACAGTTTGCAAAACTGCTGAGCAAGTTTTAAGAAGTACTCCAAATCTTTTTGCGCGAAAAAATATTATGCAAATACTTGTATTAACTGCTAAAACCCAACTACATTCGGTACCATTATTCACTAAATTGGATGTTTTTATGGAGAAGACAATTACTTCGAACCATAAAATACAATTAATACATCAAATATTAATGAAATATTTTAAAGTGAGATTATATGCTGAAACGTGCAGTTTACAAGACCAGGTGAAACGTATCCGAACTTACCACAACCGCTTGGTGGTATTTAAAAACCAATAAAAATGGCAATTTTATTTGTAACACCAATTGTATTTATCTAATTTATGTTTATTTATGCGTGTAATATGTGTATAATATGTCAAATATATTAAATAAAATATAGAACAAAATAAATAAGTGCTGAAATTTGACATTTTTAATATTTTCTATCTTTTTTGTTATGCATAATTTGTAACGAAATTTTAACTTATCTGTGAAGCATTAGTAGATGTTAATAAGCAGGCGAGCAGTTCACATTGAAAGCTGTGAGCAAGTAAGTAAGAAAAATTGACGAATGTCCATTGAGCAAATGACGAATGTGCATTGAGCAATTTTTCAAAATGGCATTTTGTACAATAAAAAAAATTTTTAAATTGTCTTCAATTAGATTCGATCCCTCGGTCATTTGCGCATAAAGCGCGTATCTAAACCACACTACCATACCAGACTTATTATTT
Organism: Theocolax elegans; assembly: GCA_026168455.1. NCBI lineage: Eukaryota > Metazoa > Arthropoda > Insecta > Hymenoptera > Cerocephalidae > Theocolax > Theocolax elegans. The sequence continues at coordinate 39,620,570 of CM047426.1, read as the reverse complement.
TTCTCAGATATGAAATCGTACTAAATCATTTACCCCAATAGACAAAGTTGCACAGACAAAACTTCGTTAAAACTTGCTACACAATTTTTGAAAACAACCTGTGTTAAACTTGCTAACAAGACATTACATAATAGTGACGTGTACCTAAATTTTATGTAAAATTGTTAAAAAAAGTTGCAACAAATAATTGCTATGAATTTGCTAACGAATAAGGACGCAGATTTAGATTAATTTGTTATTTAACTCTGCTGCACGAGTTGATATAATTTTGGTATATATTTGCTAAGCAATATATCATAATCTGAGAAATTCTTTTACAGCAAATTGGTAGCAAAATTAAATCAGTAAATGCTTATATAGTGCAGTATATTGCAACAAGATTAGATGATAATTTGTTGCTATTTTGCAATCATCAAAATAATAATTTCAACGTATTTTTTATTCAAGAAAATCTGTGTTTTTGTGAAGTATTTCAAGTTTTGATACTTTTTTTTTGCAATTTTAAGAGTCTAACACATTTACTAGTTGTGGCGATGCGACGTGCGATCTAGTTACACAAAAATAATATAAGTATTCTATTATATTTACTTAAAATATTATTTCAACAAAATAAAAGCACATTTATAGCAATACTTGCTATTTAAATAGTAATAATTTTATGCAATAATTGACTTTAATTTTATATAAATTTGCTGTCACTATTTTCATGTAAATGATTTGAAGCAAATTTATAATAAATAAGGACTTACTTTGACGCAAATTTTGGATAAACAGGTACAAATTTTTTTTGCAAAGTTGCTGTCAATTTGCAATCATATGTCTATTGGGGTACTTGCTTTGGGGTTTATGTTTCTAGCTTATTTAATTGTTGTTTATGCTTTAATTTGTCCATCTTAATAATATTTTTATTATTTCGATTACTCTTATATTAAATAAAAACTTATTAAAATGTCAAAAGCAGAAACGTCATCTATATATTTCTCCTCCTAGTTATGCGCATGCGCAATCCAGCCGTTCTCCCTCTCTTCCTCCCATGCGAAAGAGATAGAGGGACTGTCTACCATATCTCTGTCCTTCAATCGAGTAACGAACGGTACATAAGAGCGCGCAGTCTATCTCTATAAGTCTATAATCTTTTCTGTTTATCTCAAAATTAGAATATTTTTCATTACTTATTTCGTTCTCGTTTCTTGGATTTGGGTGCGCGCTTGATTTATTAGTTGTCTCATCACTTTCGAGTTCATTTAAGAGATTATTTTTTTTAATTGAGGAGTGCTTTTGCAATCTTTCTTTATTAATTTCATGATTAAAGTATTTTTCATCGTTCTCCCTTATTTCTGGGTTCGATTTGGTATTTGTTTCTAATTTCTTAATGATTTTAATTTCTTGACTTGTCTCTTCTTTTCCTTGTTCGATTAATTTACATACATTAGGCTTACATACTGCCTTCGTACGTAAGACTTGATTTAGGCTTGGAATTTCATTTAGACTTCGATATTGAGTTACCTTTGAACTCGATTTTAGATTTTGAATTTGATTTTGAATTTCATTTGAACTTGAATTTTGATTTAGAATTTGATTTTGAATTCCATTTGAACTTGAATTATGATTTTGATTTTGAATTTCATTTGAATTTGAATTTTGATTTAGAATTTGATTTTGAATTTCATTTGAATTTGAATTTTGATTTAGAATTTGATTTTGACTTTCATTTGAATTTGATTTTGAATTTCATTTGAATTTGAATTTTGATTTAGAATTTGATATTGAATTTCATTTAAACTTGCATTTTGATTTAGATTTCGATTTTGAATTGGAATTTGATTTTGATTTCGCTTGGGATCTTGTATTTCCAATTTATTTTTACATTGAGATCGAATTTGAATATCTTTCTGATTTTTTAATTGACTTCGACTACCCGGTGGGTCCTGACTTTGAGATTTAATTAGAATTGACTCTTGCTTACGCGATGGGCTTATATGTCCTGGAATTCGCGTTTCTTCTACAAGATATACTTTCTCGTTAATATGATCGACCTCTCGGGTCGACACCTCCATTCGTTGATAATTTTCATTAGCATAATTTGTTTTTCCTGTTTCCCCAAACGAATTCCTTTTAGGTGGTTTTATTACCTGTGTGATATGTTTTACGACTTCCTCACCCTCTCTTGCATTGACACTCATAGGGTTAGCGGAAATTCCCTTACGCGTTCCCGTTCTCTCGTTCAATATACTGTTACGTTTTTCTATGACATTAATCGTCGGGTCTTCATACCTTTCCTTTGTTTCGATCAATAATATGTTTTCTTCTACAAAAGGGATACAGACGTCTACAACTCTTAACATTCTTTTCGCATAATCAATTTTTGCACCTAATTGACAGAAAAAATCGCTTCCCAGTAAACCATCTTCGATTATAGGCATGTTGTCATTTATTATATGGAATTCGATGTCAAACTTTGGAAAATTGATGTCAACTTTGCCTAAAGTGCAAATACTTTCTTCCGTGATTCCTTTTAATTCTAATATTTCATTTTTATTAATATTTTCGTCTTTTGGTATGTTTCGTAATTTTAGTAAATTGGGACCTGCTCCTGAATCTAAAATAAGAGTTATTTCCTCGTTGCTTCTCGGATTTTTAAGTTTAATAATTGGCGACTTGCAATTTTTACTTAATTGAACATATCTTTTGATGATGTGGGTTCCTGTTTTTTGTAACTCGGGCGCCTCGTGTACTCGGTCTCTCGTCTCGCGATTTCGATTATTAAATTCCCGTTTTCTACATTCTTCTATAATATGGCCCTCTTTTTTGCAGTATCGGCATATCCTTTCTGTATTTGTATAATTTTGTTTTGGGAAGGTTGCATTTTGGCGACGAACATATTGATTTTCTTGTTGCTTAAATTCATTAGTCCGTTTTTCACCTGGCCATTGTTGCGGTCTGCGTGACTCTCGATACTCCGCCCAATCATTCATAGGCCGTCTTTCCCTGGCTTGGGGTTATCTCATTTTTTCTAAATGCCAGCATTTTGGTGCCAGGTGGCCCTGTCTCCCGCAAAGTTGGCATTTATCGGTATATTTTGTCTCGGCAAAATGGACTCTTTGTATAGGATTTTTATTTTCTGTTATGACTTTAATTGTTTCATTTAACTCTTCTACTTCATAGCATGCAAAATCTCTTTCGATTTCTATAGCTTCTGCAGTAGCTTCATCCAATTTACACACTTGCCCCATTCGTGCTTTTATTACCCAATGTAAACCGCGAATAAAAAATTTTACTAAATCATTTTCTAAAGATCGATTGAAATTATTAGTTAATCTTTTTTCTCTTCGAGCTGCTTCAGTGATTTCTTGCCCGATGGATCTAACCCTGTTTGAAAAAACTACGACACTCTCTTCCCTTTTCTGTTTTACATTAGCTAATTCACCGTGTAATTGATGATAAGATTTCGCAGACCCAAAAATACTATCAAAAAAATTTGCAATATCTTCAATCGATTCAAAACTTTTTTTGCTGCACTCTTCAATGCTTCTCCATATAATCTCATTTTAATTAATTTCGCGAGGTCCGGTTCATATTGTTCATGTATTATGTTGCAAGCTTCCCTACATCCGTCAACAAATTGACTCAATGGAATATTTACCCCATTATATTTTGGTATTAATTCAAGTGCGTCTTTTATAGAAAGGGGCCTCACTTGTCCTAAGGTTGAGTTTGTTAAATACGAATTTAATCTTGGCAATCTCTCCGATACTAAATTAATATTATTACAGTCATTTGGTAAAATTGATGTGCTTGTAGTAAATCTGACATTATTATCTCGTTTAACAATTTCAGGTTTCATTGGTTGTTCTGATGTTTTTGCATTTTTAATTGTTGTATTTTCTGCCGAAAAATAGGTTGTGTTATCGTCTGTTAGTTCAAGTTTAAAACCTATCCCATTTACTTCTACTTTTGTTTTTGCTTCTAAGTTTCCGATAATATAATCGATTATTAATTTTGGATTTACTCTTTTTTCTATAAAATCGCCTAAAGCTTCAATTAGATACTTATCTTCGCAAAATTCTATTATATCTTTTTTGTCTACGAATTCCTTTAACAAGTCAATTATTATAGGTATATTTTTATCGAGGCCTACCGCTTCATCTGACAAATGTATCCCGCTCTCATGCCTATCTTTAAAAAATTTTAACAAACTAGCTAAAGATTTGTCCGGATTTTCAACACAAAAATCTGGATTTATTTTAAGCGCCTGCTTAAGCAAAATTGAAGCCGCGTCTTTATTTCGAGAATTCTCGTTTTCATTGGTACCCATGATCTGTGCTAATAAGGAAGACAATTGCTCTAATCCTTCTTTAATTTTTAGGACGAGCCCCCACTTGTTACGTCCTAGGGTAGACGTAACGTAGAAAAATTAAATGGACTGAATTTAAATTAAAAATAGAAGTTCCCCGTTTTAGTACGCGTATAGCGTCAAGGATGGGTGGCAATTCTCCTCGGTATAGCACAGGTCATAGACCCTTCCGAAATTTACGTGCATGGGTAAGCCCGAGGTGCAACAATGAGTGAAGGCGAGGAAAGGAAAACAACCAACCTTATCGGGCGGGAGATCTACGGTTGACCGGTGGCTGCAACTGCTCGGCTGTCTTTCTCGCTCTCGTTGATCTTCGATACAGAGATTCCCTTACAATAGAAATGCGGTATAGACTAATTTGGATTTTAAAGGGAATAGGAAAAAGACTGGTGTTTGAAGGTTTAAAGATACTGAACAATGACTTTCGATATTCTTGCTTTATTTCGCGTTAAATTTTGGATACAGTAGGATTTTACCTTACTTGAGAAAGGACTAAAGAGCAAGAGCGCACACCCCGGTGCGACATCCCTATTTATATCAAGGGTTTGGGGTGGAGTTTTGGTTCCTCTTGACCAATCAAATATTGTACATTTACTTAATTAATTTATTCTTTGTCATGCGTGACCTAATTAAGTTATTGGCTAGAATTTTTCAAGGCGGTTCCTGTCTTTGACGAGGACATCCTACTTTACGTATTAAATGTGTGCGCACGTGTGTGCGTATGTGTGTGTGCATATGTGTGTGTGTATCTGTACGCGCATATGTGTACGTTGCATCTATCATGACGCGACAATAAAGTGCGGATTTTGGACTCTAGTAATAGTTTAATAAATTTGGTAATGTTTATAAGATTTTATTAGTTATTTTTAAAATTTCGTAAATATTTCTACGCTTAATTAGGTTTTATTAGATTTTTGTATTTCGAAAATATCGTGAAAAACGACAAAATGACATTAATAGTAACTGTTGCATTTTCCTGTATTTAACTGTTTTTAGCTGTTTCTACGTGATGTATGAAAAAAAACAAAAGTTATTAATAAAAGATTGCTATTGCTAAATATTCATAAAAATTCTAAATACTTATTTACTGTATACAATCATTTTAAAAAGTTATTAGTAGTTATAAGCTTATTTAAGCTCGCAAAAAAAACCTAAAAGCTAATAAAATCATGAAAAGCTAAGAAGAGCTAATAAAAGTTATAAATTCTTATTAACTATTAATAGAGTCCAAAATCTGCATATTATAAATTGATTATAAAATTTATTACCTTTCTTAGCTCTTTCTGGAAAAATAAATTTCCGCCTGGGTTGCACTTTTAATATAATTACTTGTAAATGCAACAAAGAAAATCAATAAGACATTTTATGTCATTACAATTAAACTAAAAAAAATATTTGTTACTTGAATAATAAAATGTATTCTAATTTTCATAGCTTTTATATGTTTCAAATAAAAAGTATAAAAGTGTGATTATATTTTTTTCATTTTAGTATGCACCTAATAAACATTTGCGTGTGTACTTTATGCCCGCCCCGACCAGCCAAAACTCAGCTTCGCCTCGTTTTTGCAAAAATCGGGCGGGCATAAGAAATAACCCCAATTACTAGCCTTAAAATCAAAATTGGAAAATATAGTAATGGAACGCAGCGCGTTACGTCGTTGCCTGCAGAGGTCGTGCCGAGCGCCCTAACCGAAAGGCAAAGACATTTATATATACCTGTAAATACATGGGGTGATAGGCTTCTAGGTTATTTTATTAGTTATTATTAATTATTGAACGTACTTTCGGTGTCCGGAATAAGAAAAATAGTATACGACATACGGTCAGATAGTTTGATTTTCTGACCCTATCTCGTCGTCCTTAAACTCGGCTTCGCCTCGAACGTCATACCACGACAGAAAATCAAACTTTCTGACCTTATCTCGTAATATACTATTCATTTGGTCTGAAGCTGGAGAATGGCAGACAATTTAGAACCAAGATATGGACATTTTTGGACAAAAACAATACTACAAATTTACTAAAGTGTCCATATCTTGGACCAGAATTGTCTGCCAGTGTCCAGCTATAGACCAAATAAAATGTAATTTCTCAACGTTTAAATAGATTTTTGGTTTGGAAAAAAAAATTGTGGCGAAACTCATTTTTTTGCATTTTAAGATTTATTTTATGTCTAGCAAGTACCTATATGTATATAATTGGGGTGATTAAAGTTCTTTAGCAGATTCTACAGAAAATTTCCAAACTTTTTTGTAATCAACATGTATAACAAAAAATCACTAGGATTTGGGTTATAAAGCGATAAATATAGTTATAAAATAAAAAATTTCATTAAATTTCAATTTTTTGATTGCTAGCAGCATTAAACGTATTTAAAATAGAGCTCTAAAAATTTAGCTACATCATTTTTAACCCATTTCTGAAAGATTCCACCGAAAAAATATTTTATTTTTTGACTGGATCACTTCACGTGGAACACCCCATATATATATTTTTATACCGTGGGCGTAAATGAGATTTTTTAAAGAAAAGCAATGCGCAAAATGTGTTTTTACGCAAACTGTATCATAAGATAATTGTTTTAAAATTAAAAAGTTGTACATTCTCATGAAAAATCATAATATAATATTTTTATATGTTATGTTTGGTAAGCAAAATTTAATAAGAAATGTATGTTAAGTAATCAAATGTTTTTCAGGTGATTTATTCATCATAAAGCTTCTGTTATTTATTCGATATCGGCAATGAAGAGCCTAACTCGATTATTTAAATATTTAATATTTTTTTATTATAAATCTTTAACTGAAAAATTGCACTCGGAACTTTTACAACAAATAGTATTTATTATAACATTTTACAATATCACATCGTTGTATAAAGCTGATGAAAAGTTATACTGTTTTTTTTTAATTTTCCAAAAACTATACTATTGAGTTAGGCCCTTTTACCACCCAACCCCTCATTTTATTTGATAAAGTATTATTTCGTACTGATTTGGTACAATTATGAAACTGATTTTGTACGTACTTTGCGCAAAATTTCGTATTAATTTGGTACATAAACCATACTAATTTTTTTTAATTGGGCAGTTACATTTCTGCAATATTTGCGGTAATATTTTAGCAAGCTTTGATGCAAGTATAATTTTATGTTTCACTGTGAGTTACCGTGTGGTTTTCCGAAAACTTGCTGCAAGCTTTTAAGCAAGCTTTCTACGAAGCAGGTACTGTTCATTACTGCATTTTTCGTGAAAATTTTTTACATAATTTAATGAGAATATTCCTCAACAGGTTGATGTAATCTTCCAGGATAATCTTTTGAAAGCTTGTTGCGCTATGCATATCGAAACCTTATTTAACCGTGGCTTGAAAGGTTACAGCAATCTATCCAACAGTCTCTCTTGAAAGATTGCTAGTTACGTTGCAGCAATATTTGCGGCAATATTTCAGGAAGCTTTCATGCAAACTTAATTTTATGTTCTACTGCGTCTTTCGTGTGGTTTTCCGAAAACTTGCAAGAAGCTTGCCAGATATATTGTATTTTTATCTTTCACAAAAACTGCATTGGAATCTTTCTTGAAGCTTTTACATAAGGTTTCTACAAAGCAGGTACTGTTTATTGCCGTAATCTTTCGTGAAACATTTTTGCATATTTCATCGAGAATATTCCTTGACACGTTGCTGCAACCTATTAAGATAAGCTTCTGGAAGCTTGTTGTGCCTTGCGTAACGAAACTCTTTTTAGCATGGACTAGCTATCTTTCTCGAAACATTGTCAGTTAAATTTTTGCAATAATTACGGCTCTATTTCATCAATCATTCATGCAACACTAATTTTATGTTTCACTGCATCTTTCGTGTGGTTTTCCGAAAACTTGCAAGCTTGCCGAAAATATTGTATTTTGCCCTTTTACAAAAATTGCATTGGAATCTTGCTGGAAGCTTGCACGCAAGCATTCTATAAAGTATAGGTACTGTTTATTGGCGCAATCTTTCGTAAAACATTTTTGCATAATGCATCGGGAATGCATAACGAAACTTTTTTGAGTGTGGTCAATCTATCAGCTGCCTTTCACGAAAGCTTGCGATCTCTCACTGATTAGTTACTATTTTCCATGACATAATATATTACGGTAAATACTTTAGAGAATATATTTGTTTAAAAATAACGATAAAATGATAACTATATAAATAAGACAATCTTTTGAATTGAAAAATAATTTTTAAGTGTTATATAAATTAATACAATTTGAGATGCAAGAACATTAATATTTATTTACTAAATGCTTTCATTTATATTTAAGTTTAATTTACTATTGATTAAATAATTAAATAATTACAATATTAGTAATTATATTCACTTAAATGGATTGATCATTATATACAAGTTCTAAAAGTAGCCTTGCAAGCGTTGCGATATAGCGCAGTGGTTAGAGCGATTTACTTTTCATGCGTGCGTCCGGGGTTCGTTTCCCGCTGTAGGTTATAACTTTCTTTGCGATTTGTGTTAAATATTTATGTAACAAATTTTAAATAATTAATATATGTATAAAATGTCATGTATAAATATAATAAATGTTTTACAATTTTTTTTAATAATAAAATTTCGTTTTTACTGTTTATTAAATTGAACGTATTGTTTGTAAAGATTTTCGTAAGGATTCTTGAAAGACTTCTGCAAGATTTATTAAAAGGTTTATACATCTTATCAAGAATTCTTGCGGAAATCTCCCGCTAGATGCTTGCATAAAGTTTTCATAAATGCTTCTTGAAAGGTTTAAGAATCTTTTCACTTGCTTACTGGAAAGTTGTTGGAAGCTTCCTAGAAATATTTCCACAATATTTCTTGAATGATTTCTGCAATGTTTCGCGGAAGCTTGTAGCCGTCAATGTGCTCCGGACATTTTTAGTTTGCAGCAATATTCCATGAAAGCTTTCTGATAGATTACTTAAACCTTTATATACCCTAACAAGAAATCTTGCAGAAGGTTTTTTGTAGATGCTTGCATAAAGTTTTCATGAAAGCTTTCCTGAAGGGTTTAGAAAACTTTCCGATAACTTCCTGGAAACTTGTAGGAAGCTTCCTAGAAATATTCCCGCAATATTTTTTGTAAGATTCCTACAATATTCCGTGGAAGCTTGTAGCCGTCAATGTGCCCCGGACATTTTTAGTTTGCAACAATATTTCATGAAAGCTTTCTAATAGATTCCGAATCTTTCATGGAAGCTTGCTGCATGCTTGCTGCAATCTTGCATGCTGTGTGGGCAGTTATCAATTTATGCGAAACAGTAAGTGATTTAGGACTGCTTATAGAAAAAGAAAATAAAACTTTATCTGAGGTAACGTGTTCAATACATATGTTATATTTTTCTTAAACACTAATGTAAACTATATACAAAAACCAAATGTTCTGTTTTACAGGTTGAACAAGCAGGCAGCTACTCCTAGCGATGATGTCAGGTGGTTGGTTGGAGCAGCTTCTTCGACTCTTTAATAGAGCTGCATGCTCAACGAACTTGTAGAAGAGGTAATTTAATTAGTACGCGTTATTTTATAGATGATCTATGTTAGTAAGTGGATAAAAGAGGATGATCAATTAGGTAAATGTTAAAAAGAAACAGTAGCAGAGGTAATATTAGAAATCACCTCTTTAGAACTAAAGGAACTTTACTTGATCAATTCATAAACTTATTTTGGAAGGAGTTTTGTAACAATTAATAAGTAAGCAAAATTACTAGTTTTGGAACATAAGTGATCATAAAATTGCAACAAAAATAAAATGTGTGAAACGCGCAGAGTATGTCACAATACTTATTTTGTTAATTTACCATTATAAAATAAACTTAATTATGACATGGATGAGGATGTAAGAAGAATAATTATTCGTTACTTAGTATTTTGACAAAATAACTTGTATGGGGTCAGTGAAACACATCTCGTCATAATTATTATGCAAGATTCTTATTTGTAACAGTAAATATTGGTTAAACTGAGTAATCAATAATTAATTATTTTAAACTATTTTTCCTACATCTTTAATCATGTAACAATTATTCTCAATATTAAATTTTAACATTACCATAGTCAACCAACAATAAATCAACAAAAGAACTGTCAAGACATACTTTGCATGTTTCATACACGTTGTTTTTCTAAAACTTTTTTATAACCCATATTGCTAATAATCTAATTGTTAATAATAATCGTTCTAACTTATTGAATTTATACAAATCCGTAGCAAAAATAATATTATTACTTACTGACTAATGACCCTTCCTAATTAAATAGAAGGTGATTTCTGACTTTATTTGTCCTACTGTTATTTTAAACATTTTACGCAATTAAACATCATTTCTTGCTCATTTACTACTAGAAACTATAACTGTAAAATAATGCTTAATTATTAAATTTTACGTTTTACAGTTTAGATGAGCAAGCACATCTACTAAGGATTTGAAGAAGCTGCTCTGAACAACCACTTAACATCACTGCTTACTAGAGTCTAATTTCATTTACGCATTCTTAACTGACCTGCCTGCTCGTTAAACCTGGGCAACAAAAAATTTAATTGTACAACATGCATGGGGAAGTAAAAAAATTAATTTATAATAATTAATAATCCCTAACATACATCATTGTCTCAATTAAATTCAGTAGCATCTATTGCAGTTTATGTACCCTATTTCTTCGAATTTCTTCGATAGATTCACATAGAATTATTTTTCATAAATCAATATTCATTAATTCTCTAATGAAGCGGTATTTTTTTGTTATCCCGACAGGTCACAATTCTTATGTAATTTTGCATCGTTCTTCGTCGTCAAATATCTCTGAAAATTACGAAAATTTTCTTTTTTCCATTCACCAAAAATGTTCCGCCGACATGCTGGGGGAATAAAAAATAAAAAAAACAAACATATTTGCAATTCTTGCGCATAAATAAAATTAAAAGTCAAAAATTGTTTGAAAAGTAGGTTTTACCGTTCTTTGACGTCAAATATCTCGGAAAATAACGAAAACTACACGTTTTCACACTAGGTACCCTTCCGTTACACTTGCACACCGGAAATGCTGGGAGACATAAAAAATTAAAAGCAGTTGAATATTTGCGCTTGTCGTAGAAAAGTAAAATTAAAAATTGAAATTTGAATGAAAAACTAAGCTTTTTTGATCTTTCACGTCAAATATCTTCGAAAATAACGAAGATTATCCGTTTTATCACTATAGGTATACCATTCCTTCAGAATTGCCCCACGTTAATGTTGGGACGCATAAAAAATTAAAAATAGTTAACAATTCCCGCTTGTCCGGGATAAGTAAAATTGAAAATCGAGATTTGATTGAAAAACTAAGCTTTTTTGATCTTTGTCGTCAAATATCTCTGAAAATAACGAAAATTATCCGTTTTCACACTAGGTACCCTTGCTTTAAAATTGCCCACCGGAACTGTTGGGAGGCGTAAAAATTAAAAATAGTTTAATATTCGCACTTGTTCTAGACAATTAAAATTAAATATCGAAAATTTATTAATTACAGAGTTTTTTTGATCTTTGACGACAAATATCTCCGAAAATACCGACAATTTTCCGTTTTCACACTAGGTACCCTTGTTTTAAAATTGCCCCACGTAAATGCTGCCTAGCATAAAAAATTAAAAATAGTTAACAGTTCCCGCTTGTCCGGGATAAGTAAAATTGAAAATCGAAATTTGATTAAAAACTAAGCTTTTTTTATCTTTGACTTCAAATATCTCTGAAAATAACAAAAATTATCCGTTGTAACGTGGTCCTCACTTTCGTGGCCCGTAAACCACGCTACTCGTTTCCACTTTATTTAATATCTATATATATTACCAACTACTTTGGTGAAGACCGTATTTAATATTTTACTGGGCGCCAGGTCTTACCAATACAAATAACTTCCCGGTACGACTCCTCAGGACGTGGCTCCAACGCCAATACGGAGGTGGCGAAACCAACGACGATTCCTATCTCCTTCGGAAACACGTGGCGGTAAATTGTCGAGGTATAGGTCGATAAATAAAGAACTCAATAATTTCAATTGAACTAGATTATAATTTAATTTAGTTTATTCCTTCAAAATTCCAATTTCCGATCACTACGGGTGATCACCGTTACAATTTCTTTTCGACGAAGTAAATTCGACAAGTTCAATTCCCGCGAACTAGCCCGATCTTCCGATCACCGATAATCACGTAGTGTTAATTCATTAACCCGATATTCGCGTCTTATAAGCTCCGGTAATAATTAATAAACCGTCCCCCAACCCTTAATACGGACAAACTCGAATTCGCAGCACGTGCTAAAATGGCGGCGCGGCTCGCAGGAGGTCTATACGCGACGCGCAAGAAATCCCCGATTCACACGATTTATTAAATTAATCGGTGGCCGTGCAGCCCACTTACCGCAACGAGAAATCGATCTTCTTCAAAAAAATCAAACGGCTTGACTACTACTACTACTATTTCTAACTGGACTTCTACAAGAAAAATATACTTCTATATCGAGAATTGTTCGGTGTACTCAATGAGACTATCCGGCTACGAATGACGATCGGGACTCGTAGCATCCCGCTCGTCCTCGTAGTTCGTTAAAACGCGGCGCTGATGGTCTTCTTCTTCCTTAATTTTCAACCAATAATATCTTCCAGGTTAATTAGATGGTTGACTATTACCGCCGTCCGCGCCATCTATTCCCGTAACAATCTTCTTTTCCCCAGTGACGGAATAACGAAATAACCCGTATTCCGTTGAGGAACTGACTTGCGCCTCCACCAATGCAACAGGTGTGTCTTCTTTCTCTCTCGTACACACACGCTGTAGATGGCTATTTCCCGCTCATTCCGTCGTTTGTTTACACGACGGCGAACGGGTTTTCATTTTGTGTTTGTGGAGAGTGCACCAGTTCCTGGGTCGTCATCTTTGTGGCTGCCTTCGTTCTCCATCATCAGGTCGTCGGGAGATGGTACTGAATCTACGTGGGAACATGGTTGGACGTCGGTGGCGGTATGGTTGTATCGTTTCCTCTTTGTTATTAACTCCCTCCTTTCTCCAATACTCCGATTTCCTCAACAAATCAAATAAAACCCTATTAATTCCTTCCCTTTACGTACTAAAATATCGGTGACGAGAATGGCTCGGGCCAGGATTCGTAGCCGGTGTTTACTTCCTTCCTAACCTCTATCCCCATATCCTATACATACTATCCTACACACATACCTAACTTCCTTATTATAACTAACTCTATCCTTCTATCAATCCTTCTATCCTAACCTTATATGTATTCTAGTTTTACTTATTATTAACCTTTCAGCTAACCGACACTACCAAGGAGCGGACCCAGGGCCAAAAGGTTCACCCAGGACTCATCGCCTCAAGGGGAGATGGAATAACCATGAGCAGTACCCAGGACTCATCGCCTCCAAGGACAGGACTCACAGGGATAGCATCATTGGATCACCCAGGACTCGTCGTCTCAAAGGTATGATATTATATTAAAATCTTATTTTACTTATATCTATTTTCTCTACGCTAACCTTATATCTATCTATATACACTAATAATTCTTTTTCTTATTTCAGGTACGTCCCTTCGACAAGGCTTCCCTCCTTACATAAATTATAAAATAATAATGGTGTGAGGTTTACCTCACACCGTTTTTACACTAGGTACCCTTGCTTTAAAATTGCACACCCGAACTGCTGGGAGGCGTAAAAATTAAAAATAGTTGAATATTTGCACTTATTCTAGACAATTAAAATTAAATATCGAAAATTTATTAATTACAGAGCTTTTTTGATCTTTGACGCCAAATATCTCCGAAAATACCGACAATTTTCCGTTTTCACACTAGATACCCTTGTTTCAGAATTGCCCTACGTAAATGCTGCCAAGCATAAAAAATTAAAAATAGTTAACAGTTCCTGCTTGTCCGGGATAAGTGATATTGAAAATTGAAATTGAATTGATGAACTAAGCTTTCAAATATCTCTAAAAATAACGAAAAAATTAGAAAAGTAATTATGATTTAGAGATTGGGGCGATTAATTTTTTTTGCAACCCTGTATGTACCCACCCCTCATTAATTTCTTTTATTTAATTCTTAACAGGCACCGACGAGATTTTGGGAGCTCGCTGTGTGTTCAGGCAATCTTGGTACCCGGACGGATTGTCCATACTTGGTTGGATATTTCGGTTGAAGCTACGAAAGAGACCGCACCCCGAGCATTCCCAGCGGTATTTTTCAATTACCGCTAGAGCTGCATCGTGGTTAACAGTCACTACGTAGCCTCCAGCCCGATTTATCTGATCAATCTTGACGACAAACCGTCGGTCATGATCGACGGTGTGTTTGCCTTTGATGTGCAACCAAGCATGGACCTTTTCGTGCAACAGGGTTTCCTCCGTGTTTCTGAACGGTAACAACGAAAGTATCAGCCTACTAAGCTTCAGCTCCCGCGTGTTATGGTTACAGAGACCGGAAGACCGTGTTTGCCCGTTCATCCAGCGAGCTGTATATCCCGTTATTTCGTTGTTGAAATATAAACAATTGAACCTGCGCAACATTGCGTTGAGGTCGGGTGAAGCGGTGGCTCTTTTGAGAGCGTGTGGAGCCATGAGCGGCACGCCCTCTAAAAGTGTACTGCCAGCGCTGGCCGATCGTGTAACACGACGTTGCGCAGGATCATTGTATTCTATCGCTCATTTTGTAGTAAAAATGTTCTAAATGTATGAAAAAAATGTCATAGTGTCAACCTCTCTATATACTTTAAAGGCAGTAGTTGGTTTGTGGATTGTTAAATTTGCATCGTCGTCACCTAGTGTTGAAAATAAGAACTACTAACCCACAAATTTTTAAGTTCACGTATTTTCTCTTAAATTTGCAACAACCATGTTTTCGGTTAATAAATGGTCGTAAAACATTTGTCAACCAACATTTCTGACGTACAATTTATTATAATTTTAATATCACTACCAGGATTTTTTTGAAGATTGCAGCCGTGAGAAACTGTATAGTAGCTGTTTTTTTATCGCACGTATTTGATCGTAACTGTCTTTTGGGTTGATTTTTTATTTCCATTGGTTTACGTGTTAAAAGCGATTGCTGAAAGTTATTCATATTTACAAATTTTGGTTTACTTGCGTGCTACGCCTTGAAACGCACGGGCATCGCAAGACTATACCTCACTGAAAAATTCTTGGGGCACCCGATGTCTAATTACATTATTCGTGAATTCGTACGATATTTATGACGGCTGCTGCCCTAAACTGGTATAATAACCGTTCAAAAGTGGCGCTGTAGTCGCAAAACAAAACACTTTTTCGTCATTTAGGATAGCGGAGCTCCCAAAACTAGGAGAGCTGCTGTACTAAACGTAATGTACTGTATTTGTCCTTCACATAAGTACAGAAGATGCCCCAAGAAGATAGGTAGTATCGAAACGTACTTATAAATTGTACTGATTAATTTGTAAGTATTTCAATGTTTTTAATTTTTATACCTACCAACATTTACGCGGAGCAATTCTGAAAGAAGGGTACCTATTGAGAAAACGAGAAATTTTTGTTAATTCCAGAGATATTGAACACCTTAATACAACGGTGCATAACTTTCCAATCGATTTTCCTTTTTTTATTTTACTGCTCACGACAAACAAAAAGTTTTCAATATTTTAATGTTTCATGTCTCATAACATTTCTGCAGGGGAATTCGAGGGGTGGGTCTCTAGTGACAAATATACGTTTAGCGTATAATCTTTTTTGTCATAGAATGCGTAAAGTCCGATTTTACGTGTTGTATGCCTAAAAATGAAAAGATATGTTACACATTATTTAAATTTAAAACACTCAAAATCATTTCTCTTAGCTTTATAAATAATACCAATAATAATCACTTACAAGGAGAACATCATATGTTTGGGAAACGGATTTTGATTCGGCTCAGGAAAAATTTTTCTAATATAAAAATATTGAGAAAGCCAAAGCCACAGACCCTGACGTTTTGATTTACAAAAGTTTTACGACAAACAAGTTAAATTTGAAAACAAAAACTGCAACTTTAATCGCTTATATTTTTAGAACAATTAGAGATAGAGACCCAAACTTAAGTGCAAAAGAAAGCTGAGGTCAAGTAGATGCGGTTTAAAAAAACCGCAAGCTCAAAAATCTTAATTTGATCGAAAGTTATAGAAGAAATAGAAATTAACCGAAATTTTGACCTGAAAAATAAATAAATTTGTGTTACAAATTTTTACCAAAATTTCGGCCAATTTTTATGTTTTCTATAACTTTCGATAAAATTGAAATATTTGAGCTTCTTTTTTTTAAATCGCATCTACTTGATCTCAGCTTTTTTTTGCACTTAAGTTTGGGTATCTATCTCTATTTGTTTTAAAAATATAATCGATTAAAGTTGCAGAATTTTTTTTCAAATTTAAGTTTTTTGTCGTAAAGCTTTTGTAAATTAAAACGTTAGAGTCTGTGGCTTTGGCTTTCTCAACATTTTTATATTAGAAAAATTTTGCTCGAGCCGAATCAAAATCCATTTCCCAAACATATAATGTTCTCGTTGTTAGTAGAAATTGTTATTTTAAATGAAAGTTTTTGTTATCCAGCGGACCTGGCCCTGCTTCTATACCGCGAGTTTCCTACTCTAATGCCCATCTGTATCGTCTTATACAAACATGTTGCCTATAAAACTGTTGAACACAATTTGTTTTTGAACGAATTTGACGCACCCTATGTATCGTTCACACAAGTGTGTAAATTAGCATTTTAGCACTGGTTTCACAGTATACAATTTTTTTATTAAGTGAAAAAAGTTAGTATTCAGTTGCGGCTCGCGTTTCGATGATAATTTATTTATTACAAATCCTGATAAAAATTATATCATAAACTACATAGAACTATCTGGTTTAATATAGTAGTGAAACTATGTAGATCTATGTCGATAAGGCAGTATATCAAATATTTAAATGAGTTTAACTCAGTTTTATGGTCAAAAAGACGACTATTATTGTGGTACTTCAATCTGAAACATTATAATAAAAACCATACACCACCATTATTATATAAATGAAAACGCACTCGTTTTGACGAATTTCCCTAGCGAAAATTTTCAAGTGTGAATAAATATGTGAAAATGTATAAAAGTGTGTGAAAACGTTTATACGTGTGTGAAAGTGTACGTTAGTGTGATATTTCATCAAAAAATCAATCGCACATTTGTACACAGTTTCACACACTTTCGCACACTAATACGCTCTAAAGACATACATATTTTTCTAAATGAGTATGAGAATATTTATAAAAGTGTACAAACAGATTAAAAGCTTATTTCGATTATTTATCTTATTGATTTAATGAATTGTGTGAAAAAGTATGAATATGTTCAAAAATGTGTAAAAGTGTGTAAAACTATGCATAAGTGGTTTTAGTGGCGGTATGAAAAATCACACTTTTACACACTTTTTCATACTTTCACACATGTGAAATTTCCACAGGCGTTGTAATACAAGCTTTAAAACACATCGTCAACCACATCATCGGCGGCCACATAATTTTTTATACATCTATATAAAAAACTTTATAATCTTATTTTCTTTCATTGTAATAAAATTTAAATATTAATGTAAATACTGTACGATATTGATATTAGAAGTCTGCAAAGGGTAGCTTTGACTACCGAAATTACAAAAAAAAATGTGTTAAAATTTCTTTTCTTTCACCTCCACCTCTGAATCGGGCAGATCGATAAATTCAAATTTATTAATATTGAAAAATACCGAGTGATAAAATCAAAACTTTCAACATGAAATAATGATTTATTTATAACTTAAACAAAATTATTACGGTCACTAGATATAAATATTGCATTTGTTATTTATAATATTTCACTACTTAATTAAATATTTATTTTGGACTTAAATGTGGATGAAAAATAAAAATCATAACAACTATCTATTATTGCAGGAACCATTGGTAAAAAAACCGAAAATACTTAACCCTTTTCCTCCCAAATAACACAAATTTTTTCTTAACTTTCATCCTCATATCTTTTAATGAAAAAATCGTATGAAAAATTTATCAAGCATCATATCTTGTAGATTTTGACCTCCTCTTTCGAATGCCGTTGACAAAATTTACCTAAATTGTAAGCCGGAAAATTCACAAATTTTTCGCGTTTTTTTTCTAAAAAAAGTATATTTTGAAATGGAAAAAGTTTGTACACACCATTGGAAATACTGTTATCGGTGTTATAGATGTCTTTTCTTTCAAATGCCGTTGGATTTTTTCCGAAATTCAAAATGGCGGACACAAAATGGTGTTCGAAATGAAAAATTTTTTTTTTTAAACTTGACGAATTTTTTTCTCCAAAACTATCAAGTTTGGTGAAAAATTTCTAAGAACAAAAATGTCTTAAAATTAGTTAAGAAATACTCTCAAATTTTTTCAGATTTTTTTACAACGAATTTGGAAATTTCGATTTATCGATTTTCCACGAATTCGAAAATTAACTCGGAAAATTCTGAAAAAAATTGAGAGTACTCCTTGGTAAATTTTAAGACTTGAGAGTATTTCTTGACTAATTTTAAGACATTTTTGTTCTTAGAAATTTTTCACCAAACTTGATAGTATTATAGAAAAAAATTCGTCAAGTTTAAAAAAAAAAATTTTTCATTTCGAACACCATTTTGTGTCCGCCATTTTGAATTTCGGAAAAAATCCAACGGCATTTGAAAGAAAAGACATCTATAACACCGATAACAGTGTTTCCAATGGTGTGTACAAACTTTTTCCATTTCAAAATATACGTTTTTTAGAAAAAAAACGCGAAAAATTTGTGAATTTTCCGGAAAACCGGCCTATAACGTTTCCGGCTTACAATTTAGATAAATTTTGTCACCGGCATTCGAAAGAGGAGGTCAAAATCTACAAGATATGATGCTTGATAAATTTTTCATACGATTTTTTCATTAAAAGATATGAGGATGAAAGTTAAGAAAAAATTTGTGTTATTTGGGAGGAAAAGAAATAAAAAAGTTGTTTTAACAAAAGTAAAAAAAGAATATATTGAAAGAAATAAAGAAAATAATTTTAAAAATATTAAACAAAATAATGAACGAGAAAAAACACCAACGAAAGAGTTCGGCTGTGATGGAGATTCTGAAACAACTAATTCATGTAATACAACTTTGACCCAGGTAAATAAATATAAATATTTCAGTTCTGTATATTCTGTATGAAATTATTCAGTCAAAATTTGGATTACGAAATTGCAAATCCACATTATATTATAATTTTATACTGTCAAAATGACGATTTAAGTATAAATTATGTTATATATTTAAATAGTTTGTAAAAATTAATTTTTTTTTTAATTCAATATGATCGCGGCACCCAAAGGAATAATAAGACATAGTGTTTGACTTTTTTATAGGTATTTAATTAATTTTTTAATGGTTTTAAAGTTTAAGTCTGAGCGTACGTCCGTACGTCCGTACAGGCAGACTTTATATTTTTTAACTCTTCTTATATCTCTATTGGATTTTCGAAAAAATGAATTTTATTTAATGAAAGTGATCGCGGAACCACACGGATTAATTAGTAATAGTGTTTAACTTTTGTATAGGTGTTTAATTACTTTTTTAAATGGTTTAACCTCGATTATTTAAAACGATTATTTGTTTATCTCGATCAGTTATAACTGAAGGTAACATTAAGGACTGGTCATCATCAACAGGAAGGGAATATTTTTTTTTTTAATTTCGTAATATGGGTTCCAGTAGATGATGCCCCGTCGACCTGGAGGTAACAGTAGGGACCTGGACATCTTCTATAGGAAGACAAATTTTTTTTTTTGATATCGTAATAAGTCTTTCAGTAGATGTTGCCCAGATGACCTGGAGGTAACATTAGTGACCTGCACATTATCTACAGGAAGAAATTTTTTTTTTTTGGTTTCGTAACAGGCCTTACAGTAGATGATGCCCCGTCGACCTGGAGGTAACAGTAGGGATCTGGACATCTTTTACAGGTAAAAAAATTTATTTTTTTTGATTTCGTAATATGCCGTCCAGTAGATGTTGCCCCGATGACCTGGAGGTAAAATTAGTGACCTGCACATCATCTACAGCAAGAAAATTTTTTTTTTGGTTTCGTAATAGGCCTTCCAGTAGATGATGCCCTGTTGACCTGGAGGTAACATTACCGACCTGGACATCATCAACAGGAAGGAAATATTTTTTTTTAATTTCGTAATGTGCGTTCCAGTAGTTGATGCCGCGATGATCTTGAGGTAACATATGGGACCTGGACATCATCTACAGGAAGAAATTAATTTTTTTTTTAATTTCGTAATGTGCGTTCCAGTTGAAAATAATAAAAATAATAATAAATAGTAATAAAATAATATAAATAACATAAATACCATAATACATAATAACAGAAACTATCTAATACATAAATAAATTATAATTATATATGTATGATCAATATTTAATTATTTGTTTGAGCTTTTATATAAATTAGTTATATATATATAGATAAAAATTATTGAAATGTATAACCTATATTTTTTTATTTTATAAAATTTATAAAATAAAGTTTTACAATATTTAATATGTAATGTTATAATCAATCTTACGTAAATAGCAAATTTTAATATCAAAATAACTAAAGTTCTTACATCATATATAGTGAAATGTATATGTATACTACATAAATTAAAATTTGTATAATAAGTATTGTAGAAATATTTTATACACGCTTATACGTTCATTTATTTTTAAGTATTCAATTGTTTTGAGACGACTTTTTAATTTAAGACTATTCTAATTACTCCATTCGTCCAATAGGTGACGTGTATAAAATTTTCTATTTTTCCAGTTCTTCTCGCAAATGCTCAAAAATGTGTTAATTATATATAAGAAACAACAAGATATTTAGTTATTATGCGAAAATGTATCTTCCGTTCAGCGTATTGCAATGATAGCGATTGAAATAATATTTAAGTTTGTGACTAATAAGTGTAATGAATAAATATATGCGAGTGAATAAAAATTGCGATCAACTGCGTAAGAATAGTATATAATTAAATCTCAAAATATTAAATGTTTCTGTAGTACTTAATTGACAAAAGGAGTTCCCCCAATATATACATTTTATTTCGAATTAATTAAAAACAAAATTTAATTCATTTTTATTTTCTTAAATTCGCATTTTAAAAATACCAGATTGAATAATAAAATTTGCTGACTTATATAATAAAAATTACTATATACAAAAATTATTATATTGCTGAGATGTCACCCTTTTCCTATACAATATAGTAATTTTTAATATAGATTATTTTAATATTTATTATAATATTTTTCTCAGTGTATAAAAAGTGCTATTACCAAATTACCAATAACACACAAATTAATAAGTACTGCTAAATAAATAAAACAATTATTTGCAAAGGATGTATACATATCACATGACAATAAAAAATCAATAATAATTCCTTTATGAAAAGTGTTATTGCAATAATAATTAAACTCTATTTCATACAAAAATATTTATTTTTATAGATAATTTCTATTTTTTTAATATTATCATTTTAATTCATCGTATAATAATAATAAATTTAATAAATAATAATTGCATATAGTTAAATAATAAAATATTTTTTAGTTTAATTTAATATTATCTATTATATAATGATTTTTCAGCGAGCGAGCGTGAGCGAGTGAGGATTTTGGCTAGTTACTAATATTATTTTATACTTCATAAAAAATTTAGAAATAGTAGAAGAGGTGCGATTTCAAAGACATCCAAATACAAATTAATATTTTAATTTCTTCTGTCTATGTCAATACCTTTAAGAATTATGTTCATAGATATTCTTTAACCCTTAAAATCGGTAAAGATACTTTTTTAATAACTCTTTGTGGGCTCTAATAAGTCAATAAAAAATGCAATCAGATAAATTTCGACAAAGGTCATTTCTTATATATTATAATATGCTCTTTCAAATGGCATTATGTATATGTCACAAAAGAACAGATAAAAATATACAAGTGTTTTTCTTTTTTTAGAAAAAGCAAATATTTTTTTAATACGGGCATAAAATGTGATTTCACTTGCCAGATTTTGGAAGAATCGTGTTTAATTTATTCGAAAAGTAAATTTTTATGCGCTAAATATCGTTTATTGTGCATGTTTTGGAAATATTATTCTTAATGAATTCGAAAAGAAGTAATAGATTTTCTTGCAAGGGGGGGATTAAATTTTTTTGGGTGGGTCGGTGAATTAAATTTTTTAGTGGAATTGTACTTGGCTTTGCCTCGGCCATCATATCACGTTCTTGCAGGAGTTTTATTTTACAGTAGGCAATGAAAAATTTTAGAGGAATATTCCAAGTATCTTACCGAAGTTTGCATTTTGTTTTGCGCACTAAGAGTGCTTTACTAATGTTTATTAAATTAATTGTAATAAATGTTAAAGTTAAAATATTTAAAACCATTTATCGAAAACTACTATTCTAATAGTACACATCACGAGTAGAAATCATTCTTCGGCAATAATTTAGCCCGAATCTGATGCCGGAAGATCATTGTCTGGGCCAGAATTGGCAACCATACTTGTCCCGGATACGGCGCAATACTTAACCCTATCAGCACACAATGTATTAAAAACGTTTAAATTACGTTGCGGCTAAAACCTTTAAACGTTAGAATTTAATACTTGAAAAACGTTTGAACTACGTTTAAATTTGGTTAAAATGTCCTCTTTAATTTTAGGAAAGTAATATTTTTTAACGTATTTTAAACGTATTTTTAACGTTGGATAAGCAAAATTATCCGATGTATATTATTATGGAGCATGCGCAGTTGTTACTTATCAATTGTAGCTATGCGCAATTGTCATTTTTGCACATATAAATGATTTATATTTATAAATAAATATAAAAATAGCATTTGCGCATAGCTACAATTGATAAGTAACAACTGCGCATGCTCCATAATAATATACATATAATTTAATTTTGTATATCCAACGTTAAAAATACGTTTGAAATACGTTAAAAAATATTACTTTCCTAAAATTAAAGAGGACATTTTAACCAAATTTAAACGTAGTTCAAACGTTTTTCAAGTATTAAATTCTAACGTTTAAAGGTTTTAACCGCAACGTAATTTAAACGTTTTTAAGACATTGTGTGCTGATAGGGAAAGCATTACAATATACCGGCCATTCGTTATATTTATAAGTTATTGTAAAGAATTCTTTTTAAATTCTTTGAAAAGATAGAATTTAAAAAGAATTCTTTAAAAAATATTATTTATTTCTTTGTCCTTATCGGGCGTGTAATACTTTTATTCTACGGACCGGCGATACTTACATAATTTACTTAATTATTTTTTATTGACATCAATATAAACAATATATAAACAATATATAAAAACATTAATAATATATTAAATTAGAACATAATATTTTATATTGTCCATTAATCATACACGGTAAATGCAGAAAAAAAGTTACAACTTTTTTTTTGTAATAACGCATCTCCTTATCCTCAAAATTTATGTAAATAAATTAATATTGCATTTTTTAGTTTATAATTTAAAAACTAATAAAATATTAATTAAAGTATTAACTAAGTTTTATAAAACTACTACTTTAATTAATTAGTAAAAAAGAAGTATTAAGGAAATAACTGTAAGTATAAAGCAGAAATTCTTCGCCGGACTAACTGAAAAATTGAATGATACGGGTACATTCCGGCTATGCTCCGGATATATTTTCAGTTAAGAAACTCAAATCCGGGCCATACATTTATGACATTACACGCCGAATCCGGCCCAGAAATGAGTTTATCTCCGGCCCAGATGATCCAGTCCGGTTAGCCGGTTTAGATTTCAACTCGGGATATGGTCGAAACAAAATTTATACTTGAGAAAGATTGTAATAAACTGATGACGAAAAAAACACAGAAATTGGATTCCATTTAGTAAACATTAAATAGGTTATTTAAATGGAATGGGCAAAAAATGTATGAAAAAAATGTGTCTATTTTTGGCCTAGCGATGAAACGCTTTTTCTCCCATTTATTGACTATTTATTAGAGAAAAATCGATAATTTATTAAGTTTTAAGCGATTTTTCAGCTTGTAAAAGTAGACTCATTTTCAATCTAGTTCTGAGCTACAAAAAGGCTATTAAAATGAATAAAAGAAAAATAAAGTGAAATCTCTTTATATCTTTGTAAATACTGGACGAATAAGACAAAGTAGTTAAAAATCATGTAAACAAATTCACGTGAATTGAACTATAAGCGCGTTATAGCTCCGTAAAAATTAATAATAATTAAAAAAAATTTTTCTTTTATTTTGAAAATCAATTTTATTTTTTGTAGAACCATGTTGGCAACGGGCAATATGTAACTGCATCGCAGTGGCAAAATGCATTTTCATTGGACACGCCCACTGGATTTATTAGACAATTATCACGTGATCTGATTGGCGTAGAACAATGAAAACAGAGCACCATAACTGGTCAATCTTCTCGAAGATCAAAGGAGAAAAAACAGTGGGAAAAGGTTAATCCTGAAAAAGTTCTTGCAATTCAAGGTATTTACTTTGTTTTTATTAAAATTGATATTGTCATAGCGTTAAAGATATCGAAAGAATTAAAATTTTTACTCCATAATCTTCAATTTTTCCTTCCTTGTAGAGGAACCATTGTGATAGTAAACAACAATTTTTTTCTTAGATTTATTATTTATCGACGTTTGACTTTCTGGAAATCGAAATATGTAATTTTTAAAAAAATGTGTATATGTGTGTCTCATATTCTTGGTTCTATAATTCTAGACACTATTCCGGCTCAATCGACGCATTTTAAAAGCTGTCTTAAGCTGTATTTGTGCAGATTTAAACCATCCCGGTTGAAAAAGCCCCATAGAATCTTATAGAAATATTATAACTTCTATAAGATAACTTACAGAAATTCTATAGGTTTTTATCCTTGCAAGCAATTTATACATTTGTATAAGAAAAAATTACATAGAAAAAAAATTAAAAATAAGTTTATAAGAATGTATAATATTATACATATAAAGAGTTTATCAAAGTTTATAAGAAGATTGTTTTATATTATTTTATATTACATTTATTATTCGTCTTTTGTACCTTTTTATGTGACATTTAAGATAAATAAACTTAATAAGAATTTATAAGATTAAAATGATAAAAACATTATGCAATTCTATAAGGAATTTCTAATAATTCAACGTATCGTGATTTATTCGAAAATCTGTATAAAATATTTATAATTTTCTATCAGAATTACCAATTAAGAAAACGAATGGATTTTTATAAGTAATAATTTATACCATATTTATCAGTTTTAATGAGACATGTACGATAAAGGATTAATTTTTTTTATGTATAAATTTCATTACTCTATACGTATCTATAATAAAACCAGGGGGCAGATACCACATAAAAACGTATAAAATTACTAGTTTATAGTAATTTATGTGAAGAAAAATATACGAAAACTTTTTTTGTCTAAATGTAAAATGCATCATCTTACGGTATTTTATACGAAAAATCACATAACGGTATCAACATATTAATTGTTATATTTTATAGGTTTATATACTTTTAATCGTGTAAAATAAATTGTTACAATTTACAAATTTATTATTTTCTATACGAATTTCACAATGATTTGCTTGTATGAAACTCTATAAGATTAGACTCATAAAAATTGTATGTCAATCCGATTAATGAATTTAATTTTTATTTACATAATTTACCTTTTCCAGTAATCATTAGATACTAAAATGACACAAATTTAACAGTTAAAAAAATATGTGAAATACATAAAAAATGTATGTTTTATGTTTTATTTATATTATAATTGGTATCTTTATGACATTTAAATGTTAATTACATTAAATGCGGCCATAAATTTTTTATTTTTTTATAGTTATTATTTAATTTTTAAATCACACTCTATAACACTGCTTATTGTTTTAATTATAGCTTTAATGTTTCCTGTCGAATGTCTTCGGTAAAATTGACCTAACCCTTTTTAAATAAAGTTATGATTTTTCAATTTCACTCTTTTTTAATTCTTTTTTTTTTGATCATAAAATGTATTTAAATCGTTTCGTCCATAAACAAAAATGCATAAAATTTATCCTATAATTTTTGTATTTTATTATCGTGTAGTCAAAAATTTTAATTTCAATGTAAATACACGAACAAATTGCCAATTTTGTTCATTTTTCTCTACTTTTACTGTTTTCACAAAGAAATCTAAATTCTTTACTCTCTGAAAATAAAATACAAAAAATATAAGTTAAAACTATAACTATTTCATGCACTTTTGTTCATGGTCAAAACAATCTCAATACATTTTACGATATGCAAAAAAAATTAATTTAAACGAAATAGCGACATTTTCTGCATTTTTTTGTATTCAAAAATTGATCCTTTTTTTGAAAAAAAAACATCCAAATCTATAATATATGAAAAAATCAGCGCAGTTATTAGGACATGTTTTACATGGACAATTTATGTTTCCGGTTTTTAATTCATCATTTTTGATTATGATTTTTAAGAATTTTCAATTATTTAAATGAGCACGATTTTTAAGTGAAAAATGGCGACTTTTTTTATAAAAATTTCCAAAACAGTATTGCTTTATTATAATATAAATAATATATATTTTATAATATATTGTAACGGTAAGCGAGTTAACCCAATACGTGTGGATTTTGGATACAGGACATCGGAAAAATCAACAAGCACGATATAGTTGTTCAATTGTTAATAATATTGTTAATTAACAATTGGATAACTCGTGAACAATAACGAGGTCAGCAGTCGCGTTTCGAAATTGTGAAGGATATTTCGGTACTCTTTCGTTTCCCCTCGAGACGGGATTTGTTTATTAACAAATAGAATTGTTATAAACAAATAAAAATTTTTTTATAACAAATAAAATTTTTTTTTATTTTTCTCGTCTCGACTACTTAGTAGTAGACACAGGAAATTGGTTCCTGGTCGAACATAGGTGGCACCACTAGAAAAAGGTCGCACAAATAGGAATTTGGTGGGTTTTCGAACGGAATCGATAGACCGACCAACGTTACTTGGAAATTGGGTAGTTTGGACCAAACCAAGTAACTAGCGCCACCTAGAGGAACGAAAGAACGCGACACAGCGCGACATAACCTGGTGGCAATTAATCGGTCTAAAGAAATTATTTGTAAGTGTATGCAAGGTTTAACTGGTTTTTGCTGGCACAAAACAGGAAGCTTATAACCTGGCTCAGACCTTTACAAATTGTATTATAGGTTATATTTTTGTAAGAGGTCAAGCGCGCGGTAACTTTAATTATTTAATTTATTTATTTATTGATTTATTTATTATTTATTATATAGTACCGTTAAGTTAGCGCAAGGTAAGAGCCAGGCAATAGTTTATCGTAAATTTATTAGCAAATTTGTTAAAAATAGTTTAAACTCGGTAGTGCTTCCTGATCAAAGTAAGACAGGACTTACTTTTGGCATCCGGTTTTGTGCTTTAGCGGTTAGCTTAGGTAGAAGCAAAACCCAGTTACGCGGATTGGACATTTGGCAAGTAACGCCAAAATTAAATATTCGACAGCATATAACCTTGCACACACATAGTGGGTCAAGCCAGCGAGGCTACTTACTGTGAAACGTATAAACGACGCTACAACTGAAGATGGCCGCTCAGCAGAAAGACGTCGATAGTCAAATCGATGCATGGATCGAGACGCTCACCAGGGAGCAAATCGAACTACACCTGGACGCCTTGAACCTAAAATCGGCAGGCTCGGTTCATAGGAAAGCCGAGCGACTCCACCAGTGGCTATTAGGAAAATTATTCGGCCCAGGAGTTTAACCAGGAGGAAGACGAAGCCACAGCAGTTCGCAGCCGTCTCCAACGGAGAAATAGGTGGCTGCAGATGTTAGGTGAACATCAAGACGAGGAGTCTGATGAACCTAGCCCAGATCAGGAAGTGTATCTGGTACTGCGGGAGAACGCTGCGGTTAAAGATAACCTGCACAGGACGGTGCAGGATTTCGATGACGTCGAGCTAGATGAAACGACGTCAGCCGCGACCAATACAGAGCCTCAACCCGAACGAGAGGAAGAATGGCTGTCATTGGTCTCAGAAGAGGGAAACATTTTTAAAATCCCTCGATCGTTCTCCCAGACCTTGGTGCAGCTTATCAAAAAAGTGAATGACCTCACTGTAAAGGTAGATAAGCTGATGTCCGAGCGCACTCAAACCGCTCACAGCACGAGATTGGACGGTGCCAACCAATCTCACCATGTGCAATTTCAGGACACATATACGTGTTATGGTCCTGATGTAAGCGAGATAGGTGAGGCGCAAGTAAATGGCGAGCAACAACGCGCAAGCGCCCCTCAGTCTAAGCCTGATGGAGCTTGGAAGGGGGGGAATGCGCGCGAATCCCAGAGGATTCCTCAAGCGCGCAGCTCGCCAAACAGGGATCGGACATTTTCAACACCAAGCTTCTCGACGTCATCGAGGTTGAATGGGACACCTCGAGACGTCGGCGGCATTGTGAGGAAGTGGCAGGTCAAGTTCTCTGGCGACAAGAGCCAGAGCATCGACGCCTTCCTGACTAGGATCGAGGATTGCAGGATCCTGGCTAACCTGTCAGAGGACGAGTTATTGCCGTCACTCTCGGAACTTCTGACAGACACTGCCGCCACGTGGTACCAGAACGAGAAACACAAGTGGCACTCCTGGCAAGATTTCGTGACTTCGGCTAAACGTTGGTACGGAATGAGCCAACGTTTCCAGCAGAGGATCATCGCCGAGTCCAACGCACGGACTCAAGGACCCGATAAACCGGTTAGGGACTATATGACGTGCTCTATCGCAATAATGCGAAAGATAGTCCCTACGCCGACTGAAGCGCAGCAGCTCGATCATTTGTATCGGAACATGCTGCCACAGCTTCAACGGCTGTTCAAGAGAGCGGAAGTGAGCTCAATTGAGCAAATGCTGGACCTCGCCACGGAAGCGGAGCAGACGATAGAAGGTGAAAAAGTATATCGTCCACCACCTACGGAGGAAGGGTCTCTGCTTCCTGAAATGGCGTATAAGCCGAAGCGGAAAAAAGGTTCGCCGAAGGCTAAGGTAGCGGCTGCTGAGGTAAGCCCAGCCAAACCAAGCGAGCCAGACGTCGTCGACCGCATCGCAAAGATGCTGGAGGATGCGCTGCGGCCCATCGTCTCCCAATTGGCGTCGACGACCCGACAGTCCCGTAGGAGAAGCCCAAGGTCTGGCTCTCCTAAGAAAGGCTCGCCCGCCAACCGATCTCCGAAGAGTAGGAGGTTTGGCAGACCTAATGGCCCGAGCAAGAGTTTCGGACACCGGCAGGAGAAGAAGAGTGATAGTCCACAGAGGGAAAAAGTGAAGGAACAGCCGCAAAACAGAATGGACTCAACTTTCGATCCGACTAAGCCTCTTACCTGCAAGGGCTGTGGGAAAATTGGGTATTCCCTCAGGTACTGTCCGGTGTGCTCGGGAAACGCCAAAGGGAGCCAAGAGCTTGAGTCCCCGCTGTCCCAGGTGAGTACGGGACAGACCCGCTCCGTCCGAGAGTATGGTCCAGAGAGGAGCGGAAATGGGCCTCAAAAGAAGGAACGGTCCCAAGAAGCCAGTAGACCAACCTCATCTTATAAACCAGAGGATGAGAGTCGTTGGTGGCTTCTCGTGGAGATTGAGGGCTTTCGTATAAGAGCCTTATACGATCCCGGAGCCTCCACGACCGTGATGGGACCCAGCGGTCTGCAAATCGCCGCAGCATTGGGCAAGGAGCTCATTGTGGCGAACGCCGGACGCGTCAAGATGGCGGATGGTAGTTACCAACCGCTAAACGGTCACGTGATCTTACCTTTCACTGTCGGGAAGGAGACACGTGAAATAAGGGTAGCGATCATACCAAATCTTGACGCAGAATGCTACGTAGGAGTAAATTTCGTACGGGCATTCAGAGCCATATTGGATCCGAATAGCGACCGTCTGTTCCTCAAAGACAGCAAGCAGCAGATCCACCTCGAAGTTGCTGGAATAGGGGGTATGGCCACTCTCTCGTCCGCTGGGATAGCGGACGCAACCGAGGCAGAAAGGGAAGAGCTGCGAGAGCTAGTAAGCAAAGTGCTGTCTAATACTTCTCCCAAAATTGGGCGAACTCAACTCATCGAGCATTCGATTGACGTGGGATCAGCTCGCCCGATAAAGCAGAAGTATTACCCGGTGTCGGAGAAGATCCAGGAGGAGATGCACCGCCAGGTCCGAGAGATGTTAGATTTAGAGATCATAGAGCCCTCGGACAGCGGTTGGTCAAGCCCCGTGGTGATGGTACGCAAGGAGAACGGATCACGTCGGTTTTGCATTGACTTTAGGAAAGTCAATGCGCTAACGAAACCAGACGCTTATCCCCTCCCGTTCATGCAGGATATCTTACGCAAGTTGAAGAGATGTCGGTACATTAGTACTCTGGACATGAACTCCGCGTATCATTAGATACCTCTCCAGAAGGAATCGCGTCCTTATACAGCTTTCACAGTCCCGGGGAATGGGACTGTATCAGTTTAAGCGGATGCCGTACGGATTGGCATACGCCGGCGCGACCTTTCCAACGCATGATTTGACCAAGTGGTTGGTCCTGATCTCGAGCCCAATGCCTTTTCTTACCTCGATGATATTATTATAGTCACCGAGACATTTGAAGGGCACAAGAAGTATCTCGAGATGGTGCTGAAAGACTGACCCAGAAGCTAAGAAACCAGACGCTATCCCCTCCCGTTCATGCAGGATATCTTACGCAAGTTGAAGAGATGTCGGTACATTAGTACTCTGGACATGAACTCAGCGTATCATTAGATACCTCTCCAGAAGGAATCGCGTCCTTATACAGCTTTCACAGTCCCGGGGATGGGACTGTATCAGTTTAAGCGGATGCCGTACGGATTGGCATACGCCGGCGCGACCTTCCAACGCATGATTGACCAAGTGGTTTGGTCCTGATCTCGAGCCCAATGCCTTTTCTTACCTCGATGATATTATTATAGTCACCGAGACATTTGAAGGGCACAAGAAGTATCTCGAGATGGTGCTGAAAAGACTGACCGAAGCTAGCTTGACAGTGAATAAGGACAAGTGTGTCTTTTGTCAAGATGAGGTGAGATATCTTGGCGTGCTGGTCAACAGGGATGGAATTCGTCCCGACCCAGCCAAGACAGAGCCTATAAGGGTTTATCCGGCTCCCAAGAACCTCAAACAGCTTCGACGATTCCTCGGCATGGCGTCGTGGTATCGGCGTTTTATGCCGGATTACGCCACGATTGCCGAGCCACTTACCCGTCTAACAAAGAAGAACCAAGGGTATGAGTGGTTAGATGAACAGGAACAAGCCTTTCAGCAACTGAAGGCCCTGATCATGACTGCTCCAGTTCTTCAACGTCCCAGTGCAGATGGACTGTTTAGCCTGCACACGGACGCGAGCGATACCGGCATAGGAGCCGTGCTCGTCCAAGAGATAGACGGAGAGGAAAGAGTCATTGAGTTTGCCAGTCGCATTCTCACAGCACCCGAGAAGAATTATAGCGTTACGGAGAGGGAATGCTTGGCCGTGGTCTGGGCTATTAATAAGTTCAGACCTTACATCGAAGGGTACCACTTCAAAGTGATAACGGATCACAGTAGTCTTCGCTGGTTGTGTAATATGAGAAATCCAACCAGCCGACTAGCGAGATGGGCTTTAGAGCTTCAAGCTCATGACTTTGTCGTCGAGCACAGAAAAGGAGCTCTGCATCACGTTCCCGATGCCCTATCTCGCATGTATGAAGACGACGAGCCTACAGTAGCAGCAATGTCGTGGGCTCAAACTACTGAAGATCTTTGGTACCTAGACTGGATCAAGAACGTTTCCGACAGACCCCGTGATTTCCCCGACTGGAAAATAGTTGGAGGAAATCTATACATCTATCGCCCCGACAAGGAGTTAGAGGAAGTGATGGATGACGAGCAAGCATGGAAGCTGGTCGTACCCGTAGAGAATCGACACTCTATTCTGAGAGAGTGTCACGATGACCCCTCAGCTGGCCATCTCGGAAGGGAAAAGACATTCGCCCGCGTGGCCCAAAAATATTATTGGCCACGGTTTTACGCAGAAGTTGCGGATTACGTCAGGCGATGTCAAGTGTGCCAGCAATGTAAGGTCGAGCAACGTGCTCCCTCAGGGTTAATGGGTCACCGTCAATCGGACAGACCCTGGCAGGTGGTAGCAGGAGATATCACTGGCCCGCTTCCACGCTCTAGCCGAGGATACGAATACATCCTAGTATTCCAGGATTTATTCACGCGCTGGATTGAAGCAATCCCGATACGAAAAGCTAACGCAAAGACGATAGTCCGCGAGCTTCACGAACGAGTGATTAACCGGTTCGGCACCCCGGAAGTATTTCACTCGGACAACGGGACCGAGTTTAAAAATAAACTTGTAGACGAATACCTTGAATCTAAGGGAGTGTATCATTCGACGACACCCCCTTACCACGCACAGGCCAATCCTGTCGAGAGGGCCAATCGGACCCTTAAGACAATGGTGGCGTCGTATATCCAGGATAAGCACAGCGACTGGGACGACAAGCTGCCAGAGTTAGTCTTTGCACTAAACACAGCAGTGCAAAGTTCTACTGGATGGAGCCCGGCTATGCTGAACTATGGTCGCCAACCCGAGGCGCCTAGTACAGCTCGTCGAGAGCAAGACCGGCTTGCCCAGCAACAGTTTGAGTTCCGTCGACTGCAGGATTGGAACGACAAAATCAAACAGTTGCCAAGACTGCACGAGAACGCAAATCGTCAGTCGGCTGCCAGTAAGGCCCGGCAAGCCGAAATCTTCAACTCACGACGAAGGCCAGCGGAATTCGAGGTAGGAGATCTGGTGTGGAAACGCAACCGGATCCTCTCGTCCAGCGCACAAGGTATCTCGGCTAAGCTTGCTCTGAAATATACAGGGCCATATCTGATCATCAATAGGAAAGGTATGAATACGTATGTCATACAAGATGATCAAGGGGACCAAGAAGTATCTCATATAGAGCATCTGAAGAGATACGTCCCCGAAGATGATGCTGAACCAAACGATGAAGATCAACGTGAGCAACCTCAACCGCCGAGGGATCAACAGGTGAAGTGCGACCCACCTGTAGCGAGCGAATACTCCCCTGCGAGGGAGAATAATGCGAGCGAGTCCCCTGGCGAGGGAACTCGGTGTAATCCGCGCAAGACGTCGCGTACGTCTTTAGATAGGTCCCGCGTTACCAGACGACAGCGTGGTCGTCCTCGGAAAGCAACCGCGACCGTAAAGCGCCGATCACCCATAGAGCGGTCTGCCAATGCAGATTCTGAACCGGTTCCTCCGAGACGAGGACGAGGGCGTCCTCCAGGCTCACGACCGAAGCGGACGTAAAGCGCCAGCAGCGGCCGAAGGCTGAGGCGGCCTTCAAAGAGGCTGCCTTTGAATACAGATTAACCTGTAGCCCCTGCCTTCATCGAGCGGAACGGGAGGTTCTGACGAACCTAGGTGTCCGCTCTGCCGCTGCAAGGAGATCAAGCGTCTGGATCAGTTTCCTCGCGTCCTGATAAACCTGATCAAGAGTAACTTGTTAACCCTCTTTCCCGTTCCTTGAGGAACAGAGTCCACATACAGAGTATGTGGAATCTGGAAGGGGGGTGTAACGGTAAGCGAGTTACCGATCAGATAAGCAACGCGAAAGAGGAGATACAGCGCGGCGCGCGCAGGGAACGCGCGCGAGAATCGTGCGCGAGAGGAGTATCGGTAGAGAGTTCGCGCGCGATCGGCATCAACATCGTGTTGACAACTGCCGAGTGCTTTTTAACGGAAAGATAGAGATAAAAGACTGGTGCATTTAGTGTGTGGGTGCGAGAGTTCCTCCCCACCAACCTCCACGTCGGCGTGCAGAGCAGCACGTCTCACGGGCAGTGAGAAAGAAGGAAGCCAAGAGTCGGCCGCTTTCCCGACCGTTGGAGTGAGAGAGAGAGATAAGCACGAGGACGAGCTATCTCTCCTTTACCCAGTCGTTTCCCGCCGAGGCGCGATATATAGACGAGCGGTAAGTGGTGCACCACATTTAGACCCGCGTGTCTATATCATATTTGCGTCCCGATTTACCTGGTACGGTCCAGGAGAGGAAGCGTTCCTCCTTTCCCCCTCTCGTGACAATACCCGCACGGATAGAAAGGTCGGTGGTTCGCGGGAGCCACTTCACGAGAGAAGGCGCGTGACGTAGTAAGCTTCTACGTAAAAGCTCTCTACGTCAGAGATTCATACGTCACACGGTGTGACGTATGCCACCAGGTTAAGCAGCCGATCATATCCGGATCGGTTGCTCGTAATCTACGGTTAAATAGATTTTTAACGGATTCTTTTCGCGCTGACCTCGGGGGTAGTCATCGGTACGACTCCCCGTAAATTGTTAAAGTTCATTTATTGTTTATTTATTAATATTTATTTGTTAATTTAATAAATTAACTCGGCGAGACAATCTTTCTCGCCGATTAACAATAATATCGATTGTTGATAGTATTTTACCGGTTAACGTCCTATCCTACGAATACCGCCCTCTCCGGTGTTTATCCTAGTTGGCAATTTTGGGCATAGGGCCCAACACACGGTATATAAGTCAAACGGAGTGTTTGACGTTGTTAACGGCATTGCACGGGAATCAAAGAGATTCCCGGCCGCATCGTGGGACTGCACACTTAAGGTTGGTAAGTTGGGACAGATTGGGCCTAACCGTGGGCCTTACATATCCCCAGTACCCACCCCGTTACAATATATTTTATTTATTATAAAACAATTATTTTTATAATTAATATTTCTACAATTAACAATTAATATTTTTATAAATAACAGGATAAAAATTCATGTAACTTAAAAATAATAAGTAATAGAATTAATTTTTGTTCTAAACGATGTACCCAAATTTTTCCAGATATTTAAATCGATAATTAAGTTATGATGTTTGAATTAAAATTTTATGCCTTTTTAACTAATTATTACCGACCAAAAATTGTTTTTTTTCAATTATTATTAATAAAAACGGTTTTAATCTACCCGTATTTAATTCAATTTTTATTTTGACAGATACCTATAATTTGAGTCTACTGACATCCCGTTAAAATGAATTTTTTGCATAAATGCATAGAAAATGCGAATATATTAAAATGCATATGTATATTAAATGTATATTTAAATATATGTTTTTAATTATTAAATTTATCCTGGTAATAATCCTATTAATTTGAAATTTTCGAATTCGAATATTTCGAAAATGCGCGCTTCTACAAACTCTGCAGTAAAGTCACGGATCAGTGTAGCTGACTTCTGTACTACAGCTAGAGCAAGAGCGAAGAGAGAATAAAAGAGAATCAAGAATCCATATCCGCGGCGACCGTCGGTACATGCTTATGGTGGCGGTTATTGATAGCAACAAAGTTTGTTTGCCAATCGCCAGATTTACTATTTCTCCAGTTAAGGTTAAAAATAATGGTAAGTTTATTCAATAAAATACTTTATTCAGTATATTTTTACATTACGTTAATTATATATATCTTATTTTAATAAACAATTTTTTTCAGACACTGCATAACCTACAAACCACGTGGCGTTTATACTGCAAATACCAATGATGCATTATTTCACGGGATTCAATTTGCAATAGGTACCATTGAATATAACGTTTACGTCATTCTTCCTTCTGCACGTATCGTAAGTACTTTTGAAAATCTAATGTAGTTTAAAGAATTTGTACCCCATGCAAAATTGGCTTAGATTTCGTCTAATTTGTGATAAAGAAAATATATAAAGAACTTTTCAAATATGTAGATAAAAAGTACTTAATTAATTTCCTTGTAGCCAAATTGGATTCAGTTCAAACTCTAGATTTCAAATTTATATACATATGCATAGAAAATGCTTTCATTTCATTCAACTTGTCGACTGAAAAGAGATTCACATATTAATTTTAGAAAAATTTAATTATATTATGTGTATTGCATATACATGACTCAATTGATAGTTACGTGGAGAAGTGGAGCATTTGCGACAAAAAATGTAATTATTGCTTTCAAAATGTTAGGACAATTAAAAAATCATCTATGTTAAGAACAAAATGCGAAAATTGTCCAGGGAGAAAATCGTTGACTGATACATGGAGATCAGTTCAAACTCTACATTTCATATTTATATGCATACACATAGAAAATGTTTTCTAAATTTATTAATTAATTATTTTTAATAAATTAAATAATATATGAAAAAAATTTAATTAATTAGTTTTGTTAATTTATTAATTATTAATTAAAGTTATTATATGAAATAATTAATAAATTATAGCATGTAAATAATTATGATAAATGTATGAAATTGAAGGAGTTAAAATCAACTGGTTACATTGCTTCCTGCTTTACCGAGACAACAAGCCTGTCTGCCTGTGTATTTTCGGTAGTCTGCTTGTATTCTATTTTGCGTATAAATAGGTTAGAAGTTTATATTTACTATCAAGACTGCAAGTGAGTTATCATCATTTTATTATGGAAAAAGAAGAAAGAAACACTAGTGCAGACTAGTTGCATGTAATTATTATTTGCTCCGTCACAGAGCGCAATAGCGCTACGGCGGCAATTTTAAATTTTGTGTACCCCCTAGTAGAAAAATAGCAGTGGAACTGCTAAGCGGACTAACCTCCAATTAAAATCAGCTGGCCAGTGTCGAAGTTGAAGCACTGCTTGAGAATCGATATGAATTGAAAGTAATATGATTTGTAAACATTACCTACAAAATATTCACGAAATCATTTTTTGTTCTAAAAGTTTAATCCATTAAGTCCCAACTGAACGTTTTCTTTCTGCAATTTTCGAGGGTGTATTTTCTGCTAAAATAAGTTATAAAAAATTTCTCAACAAGCACATTTAATGCAAAATTAACTGAAGTTTCAGAATTTTCCATGAGATTTTTGAAAAAATGAAACCGCGAAGAGCTGTACACGATTTTTTCCAAAAAAGAAAACATGGATTTAAGAATTCCTGTTGTGAGTAAAGAAATCGCGTCCTCGAAACTTGAACTTTAAAATTCGTTAATTATAATCATGAATATAAAAATTTTTTAAAATCCTCTTTTTCAAAATATTTATTAATTTTTTATACAAAAATGACAGACTTTTCGAAAAATGTTGCTGAATAAAAAGTTCATAGAACTGATCAGAGCATACAGTGGAACTGTTTGACAACGTTTTAACGACCTACAATTTTTTTTAATTTTGGGATTTTGAAAAATTGTAAATGTCGTCAAAACATTCTGAAAAAAAAATCCACCGTATTCTTTGATCAATTCTAAGAACTGTTTGTTCAGCAATATTTATAAGAAAAGCCTCACATTTTCCTACCAATAATCCCTGAATATTTCGGTGATTTTTGCGTGTTTAAGCAGCCATTTTGGATGTTTCCACCGTTATGTCCATGATTATAATGAATGAATTAGCATTTTTTATCATTTGCAATTTAAAGTCAATCTCGGTTATTCGCGAGTTCTGATAAAAGCCTATGTATAAGAAGCCAACTTTTTAACGTAAATCTTTTAAATTTTCTCGGTAAAAAATATTGAAAAAATTTGTTACGTTAGTCAGGATAAAAAATTTGTGTTACCAAAATATAGTTGAAACAATTGATTGTTAAGAATGTAGATTTTGAATCATGTTTGTTATTTACAAACGGATCAAATGTTGAATATAACAAATTAATAAATAAATACTATTTGAATTTCTATTTGCGTCAATTAATTAGTATTTCAAGCGCTTAAATTTACAAAAATAGAGAAGCATAAGTAGAATTTACTGCAAATTTTTAGAAAAAATAATAATTATCTATTTTAGCTCTAAAAAGCAGACCATTCTAAATGGAAACTATTTAAGCTTATCTTTCTTTTCATTATTAATTTAAATTTGTATCTCTAAAAGCTGGTAACATTATTTGCATTATCAACTGCATATAATTAATAATTTCAATTATTTTCTTACTTACAGGAATATTTGAACACTATTTCAGAACCGAAAAACAATGCAACGATGTTGAAATCGCAATAGAGACAAAACAGGTTGGGTCATACATCGCATCCAAAATTCAGGGTATCACTTCAAGGTTAGCGAAGCAAAAGAGGAACCTAAATACTAATAAATCTAAAGAGCAACATTACAGTAATGGGAGAAAAGATGATGCCGGAAAAACTGATGATGAACAAGATCATGTCGAAGACAGTTGTTATGAACAAGATGTTGTCGAAAAAGATGATGATGAACAAGATGATGTCGAACAAGATGATGATAAACAAGATGATGCTGAAAAAGATGATGATAAACAAGATGATGTCGAAAACGATGATGATGAACAAGATGATGTCGATAACGATGATGATAAACAAGATGAACTCGAACAAGAAAATGGCAAACAAGTTGATCTCGAACAAAATGATGATAAACGAGTTGATCTCGAACAAGATGATGACAAACAACTTGATCTCGAACAAAATGATGACAAAGTAGATAATGACGAAGAAAGTGATATCGATAAAATAGTTAGTGAAAAAGATTTTAATGAAGACGATGGCCAGGAATATGATACAGAAATAAATTCTGATGAAGAAGATGATAAATCTTAGTTTTAAAAACTTTAGTTATTATAAAGTATTAATTACTACTAAAGGAATTATAGAAAAATTATAATAGAATTTTACCAGTATTGCTACAAATTAAGGTATACCAAAATCATGTATACCATCTCAGGTCTTCTGTCAATATTGTTGCGTTTAGTACAATGTGTGTACAATTATTATGTAAATGTAGAAAAAAGATTGGTTTTGGATATTTAAATTTTAAATTGAATATTTATGCAAAGGAAGATGCATCCGCGCGTACGTATAGTGCACATACCATTGCACTTACATATTTATTCCTACACAAAAATTGTAGGTTAAAGTATTTACTAAGATATTTCATTGTTTACTACAGCTTATAATAATTAGATTAAGTAGTTAATTTTTGATTGCCGAAACTTATAAAATATAATAATGAAAACAGTATTACGAACACTTGTCATACAAGATTAAACTACAAAACGTACCAAATTAATATTTAAAGATTTATGTTTGAGTTTTATAAAGATTATTTTAAACTTTGGATTACAAAGTTGTTTGATTTGACTATCACATTAGTACCTCGTACACATATACCTGTAAACGTTTCCCACTTATACAAATATATATACTTATAATTACATAAAACGACTTTATTTCTTATATTCCTAGCTATTCAAATGATTTCTCTACGTATATGCTCAAAATTTATAAAAAATGTAAGTTTAATACATTTATACTAAAATTAAAAGGTATCAATAATATTGACTTTAGCGCATATAAAATTCTGATGAGTCTTTGTCTAGCATTTTAGAGCGTTAAAAATCGATAAATATAACAACGTTGTATAAAAATGCCCAAACGGTATACTTGATAACTTAATAAATCCGATAAGCAAGTATTAGGATAAAAATGATCATATATGTTATATTATATGCAATTTACAATTTAAAAAACGTCTGCTTCTGTACATTTCAATACGTACAAATTTCATAAAAACCTATAAGTACTGGGTAAATAGTGGAGCTGATTTGTAAATCCCGATAAACTAGTATAAACATTCCTATAAGCTATACTTGATATCTTATAAAATTCCATAAGCACACATTAGACCAAACATTGTTCCCGTATAGAAAATGATAAAATTGATCAAATATGTCTTATATTGTATAGGGTTTACGATATAAAAATCAATTGCTTTACCGCAGTTTAATACGTACAAATCTCATAAAAACCTATAAGAAGAAATGGGTAAGTACTGGAGTCGTTTTGTCTATCCCGATAAAATAGTATAAAAATACCTATAAGCTATACTTGATATCTTATAAAATCCGATAGGTACATATTAGAGCAACCGTTATTCGCATATAGAAAATGATAAAATTGATCAAATATGTCTTATATTGTATACGGTTTACAATATAAAAATCGATTACTTTAAAACAGTTCAATAGTACAAATCTCATAAAAACCTATAAGAAGTAGTGGGTAATTAGCTGATTTGTAAATCGCGTATAAAAATGTATAAAAACTTTGTAATATTTTATGCATGATCCTATATGAATTGATAAAACGTAATTAGACGTACATTCGTAGTTGATTATAAGATTGTATAGAATAAAATTTTTTATTTACTTATTATTCAGTATAAAAAATGGTAAACTCTTTGTTAATCTTATTAGTATAGAAACATATAGGTAAATTATTTAAAATAAATTTCAATATGATATATCCCATAAAATTTTATAAAATATTTTATTTATTCATTTTCTCCAGATAAATTTTATAAAATCTTATAGAATTTTTATTTCAACGTTTTTCCATTTTTAACGATTGTGCCGTTTCTTATAAAATCTTATAGAAAAAATAATTCACATAGAAACTTATAAACATTGTATTAGATTTAGCATATAAAATTTTATAAAAATATTAAATCTCTATACGAAGTAACTGATAACTTTTTATAAATCATATTTTGTATAATTTTTTATAGGATATCTAGGGTGCAGATACCACATAAAATATTATTGAATATTTTTTTTATAAGTTTTTATGGGGCTTTTTCAACCGGGATATTAAATGCTTTAAAGTCAAGTTAGAGTCAAT
Organism: Theocolax elegans; assembly: GCA_026168455.1. Lineage (NCBI taxonomy): Eukaryota > Metazoa > Arthropoda > Insecta > Hymenoptera > Cerocephalidae > Theocolax > Theocolax elegans. The sequence continues at coordinate 39,579,304 of CM047426.1, read as the reverse complement.
TGTTGATTTTTAAAAATCTGTTTTTATTATATTTCTTTTATGTTACCATTAAAATAATTACATGTGTGAAATAATGGTTAGTAGATTATAAATTTCTTTATCTTTCTGTTCAAATATGATTAATTTGTTTTTGAGATACTGCAAAACTAGAATTTTTTTTTAATTCGTAGATCAAGAAATCGTCAATATTTATGGTTAAAAAAATTGTGAACCCATATCAATTTTTTTTAGTGTAATAATTTCAAATCCTAATTATGTTTTGTTCTAGGGTACATATATACTCTCAATTTGATGTAGCCTCATAAATATCTCTTTTATATGACACTGAAAACAATTTAGTCGGAATAAAAAAAAGATCGAATTCATAAAAAAATTTACTAACTAAGGAAGAATAGTTTCAAACACATTATCTATGCAATTAGTATTAAATTTTTATTAAAAATATTTTATTTATATCTTTGCGAGCGGAATGTAATTACGAATAAATAATTAAAATGGAACTTACCGTACTATATATTTCTTTCAGATGCATGTGATGGTGTCATCATTGGGAGGCACCTAAAAAGGAATAATAAATATTAGTAGGTGTTATTATTAATATATTATAATTGGAAGTACACTTACCTGGTTCGGAGGTTATCTAGGAACAGTATTGGGGATGCCGTCGAGGAGTTGTTGGTCGGCTGCTCCGGGGTTCTCTGCTGCAGGAGGCGGGGTTCCCGGGGTGATCGGCTACTCCAAGACACCAGCATCTGTAAAAGAAAAATATATAAATATTGGGTGTTGAATGGGGAAAAAGGACAAGGAAAATCAGGAATTGATTATTGAGGAAATGTAAATTGAAACAGGGTAATGGAGGGATTTGGTGAAAGATTATACTAATACTTACCCATTCTGTGAGTTTTGCATCATTGTTTATTGCAAATATGCAATAAACAATGATGTAAACATTACCTTCGTGATCGTGCGGGAAGACCCTTGTAGAGCGTTGGTGGGGGGCAACCGTTGTTCGTTCTCGCGCACGGCGTATACACGCGAGTATACGTGCGCGCACACACATTATACACGCGCACAACACCCACGGAACGTTTATCGTCGTCCCCGCCGGTGGGGATCGCGCGCACGCGGTGAACCGGTCGCGAAGCACGTTGTTTACGTGCCGGTTCGAAGTCAGTGGCGTCCATTTTGAATCGATCGAGATTCAAGCGCGCGCATAGTAACTAGGCGGTCCGCGCTTTTATCGACGTAGGGATATATGTATCGATACGTAGGGAGTTTCGGAACACGTGTAGTGGGGATGGTTCGGGTATATATATTATACGTGTATAATATATCAAAGTATTCAATTCGAAAACACCTTCCAAGAAGGTGTCAAAACCCGCAAGTATTGTGCTATTCTAATCAAACTTTGAAAATGCTGCAATTCAATCTGACATTGTTATCTGATAAATAAATTCTGCAATTCAATCTGACATTGTTATCTGATAAATAAATTCTGCAATTCAATCTGACATTGTTATCTGATAAATAAATTCTGCAATTCAATCTGACATTGTTATCTGATAAATAAATTCTGCAATTCAATCTGACATTGTTATCTGATAAATAAATTCTGCAATTCAATCTGACATTGTTATCTGATAAATAAATTCTGCAATTCAATCTGACATTGTTATCTGATAAATAAATTCTGCAATTCAATCTGACATTGTTATCTGATAAATAAATTCTGCAATTCAATCTGACATTGTTATCTGATAAATAAATTCTGCAATTCAATCTGACATTGTTATCTGATAAATAAATTCTGCAATTCAATCTGACATTGTTATCTGATAAATAAATTCTGCAATTCAATCTGACATTGTTATCTGATAAATAAATTCTGCAATTCAATCTGACATTGTTATCTGATAATGTTATCTGATAAATAAATTCTGCAATTCAATCGACATTGTTATCTGATAAATAAATAATTTTAATTTCTAACTACCTTATTTATCTATTTCTTTGAATTTTAATGAAACATTTTTATAAATATTACGAAAATTCGTATAAAAAATTTCTGCAATTGAAGAATGAAAATCAACTGAAAGTCGACAAGTATTTTGAATCGTACCATAAATTTATATTTATCCTCACATGTTTTACAGTAATAAATAAATAATATTCTAATGATATTAATTTGTGCAAAATTAATTTATGCAATACTAATAAAATGGACATTTCTTTTTTATTCTTTTAAATAATAAAATAATACTTGCACCACCGTTGGTTAAACGCTTCATATATGTGTTAATTCTGACTGACTATAATGTATTCCTTTCATTTATGAAAGTATATAATACCGTGAAGAAACTGCAATGAGTAATAATATATAAATATTGGGTGTTGAATGGGGAAAAAGGACAAGGAAAATCAGGAATTGATTATTGAGGAAATGTAAATTGAAACAGGGTAATGGAGGGATTTGGTGAAAGATTATACTAATACTTACCCATTCTGTGAGTTTTGCATCATTGTTTATTGCAAATATGCAATAAACAATGATGTAAACATTACCTTCGTGATCGTGCGGGAAGACCCTTGTAGAGCGTTGGTGGGGGGCAACCGTTGTTCGTTCTCGCGCACGGCGTATACACGCGAGTATACGTGCGCGCACACACATTATACACGCGCACAACACCCACGGAACGTTTATCGTCGTCCCCGCCGGTGGGGATCGCGCGCACGCGGTGAACCGGTCGCGAAGCACGTTGTTTACGTGCCGGTTCGAAGTCAGTGGCGTCCATTTTGAATCGATCGAGATTCAAGCGCGCGCATAGTAACTAGGCGGTCCGCGCTTTTATCGACGTAGGGATATATGTATCGATACGTAGGGAGTTTCGGAACACGTGTAGTGGGGATGGTTCGGGTATATATATTATACGTGTATAATATATCAAAGTATTCAATTCGAAAACACCTTCCAAGAAGGTGTCAAAACCCGCAAGTATTGTGCTATTCTAATCAAACTTTGAAAATTGTTATCTGATAAATAAATTCTGCAATTCAATCTGACATTGTTATCTGATAAATAAATAATTTTAATTTCTAACTACCTTATTTTATCTATTTCTTTGAATTTTAATGAAACATTTTTATAAATATTACGAAAATTTCGTATAAAAAATTTCTGCAATTGAAAGAATTGAAATCAAACTGAAATCGACAAGTATTTTGAATCGTACCATAAATTTATATTTTATATAAACATTTTTATATATATTACTTAAACTTCGTAAAAAGTTTCTGCAATTGAAAGCACTGAAATCAAACTGTAATCGACAAGTATTTTGAACCATGCAAAAATTTCTACCAATCTGAATACAGATTTTTTTATATGAAAAGTATCTTACACTATTATTTTTCATTTCTGGCCCTCACATGTTTTACAGTAATAAATAAATAATATTCTAATGATATTAATTTGTGCAAAATTAATTTATGCAATACTAATAAAATGGACATTTCTTTTTTATTCTTTTAAATAATAAAATAATACTTGCACCACCGTTGGTTAAACGCTTCATATATGTGTTAATTCTGACTGACTATAATGTATTCCTTTCATTTATGAAAGTATATAATACCGTGAAGAAACTGCAATGAGTAATAATATATAAATATTGCAATACTATCTGGCAATTTTAATATCCTACATCACCAATGATAAAATAGACATCATTATTTTTATCTAATAAAGTTCCTAAAAGAGGCCTGCGATGGCTTGGTCGGTAGGGCGACGGACTCGTAATCTGGAGGTCCCAGGTTTGATTCCCGGCCCCGGCCGATTGATACAAGCACCACTAGCGACTGTATTTTCAACAAGTGCTTTCTTCACCAAGACATCGTACGACCTCCGTCGCTGATTAGCAAGATTTTCTTAGTAGTTATGTAAAATAATTATTATTTCACTTAACTAAGGATATACAATCTACATGATTTTACCAATTAATTAATTAATTAATAAGATAAAAGCTAAGATGTATGTAATTATTTATAAAATGTAACATCAGTTAATATAGTCAGAATTAACACACATATAAAGCGTTTAACCAACGGTGGTGCAAGTATTATTTTATTATTTAAAAGAATAAAAAAGAAATGTCCATTTTATTAGTATTGCGGGCGTGTGATGGTGGTGAGGAGGACGTGGAAGGGTGGTCACACAGACACCCAAAGAAAAAAAAGAGACAAAGTCGAAGCAACTCTATTTAATACAAAAATGTAACAAAGAGTCGACCATCGAACGTCTCGCTGTTCGGCTTACGAATGTCCCGGCGCGCGGGGGCGCTCTCGCTTTTATCGACTCGCGACTCCACGCGGAGTGCGGGCCAAACGGCCAATCGTGATCGGCTATGTAGCGCATACGGCCCAGCTGCTACAGCCAATGACAGCTCGCGAATTTCGCCCGCCTGTCGCGTACGCCGAAACGCTTGCCCGTTAGAGAATACCGAAAACTCTCGCTTTTCTCGGTCGAGGAATAAGTTTTTTTATTTTCTAATCCTACAAGCAATATATTTTAAGCTGTTTATAGAGTTTATATAGCATAAGGTTTTTCTTTTTTGCAATTTCCTAATATGGGAAAAAATTTTTTTTGGTAAAATATATTATTTGCTGTTGTTTAATATCATTTTCAGATTCATAAAAACTTTAATTTTGAAATTTTTGCATGTTGTTAATCATGCTAAATGTATATACTTTGTAGAAATTAAAAAAACCTCTCCTCTTGATTATGATTTTTAAATGTATTATAGTTTCAAGTTATTTTAAAATAATGATTAACTTTGAAACTAACCATTGGAATAAGAAACGAGAGTTGGGGAAGCACTCGTCCGCAAGTTCACGTCGAATACTTTACAAGAATAAAATTAAAATTGCTACATAAAAATAAAAAATAAAACGATGTTTAAGCCTGAAAGCAATTTCACAAAATATTCGACGAAAAGTATTCAACAAATACTTTTTGTAATTTGTCAGATACTTTTCGTCGAATACTGGTATTTGATATGATGTATTCAACGAATCCTTTGAATTGAATACTTTTATTTTATTTCTTCTTTCAATCGAATATAAATCTATTTTCAAAACAATAATGTTCAATACTTATTGGTTTTAATTGAAAAAAGATTTTTTGTTTGATTAAAAAAGAAATAAAACTAATGGGTCAAATATTGTTAAAAAATTCATAGTAATGGAACATAATAAGGTCTAAATTATGTAAAAAATTCAGAACATCGAATGGCACTTGAAGAAATATTATAATATAAAAGGCTTTTTGAAAATTTTTATTTTGTGTTGAAGTATTTGCTAAATGTTAATATCTAAATGCTATGTACTTTTTAGTACATTATTCTTGGAAAATGCATTAATCTGCATAGAAAAGATGAACTTAGAAATTAGATGATTAATACTTTTTATTTTTTTAAATCATGTTATTCCAATTTTTATATTCTCAAAAATATTTTAGAAATTTTTTTTTATTAATAATAATTTTACATCTCTAATTAGTGTGAGACATAAATAATTTTAAATAAGTTGGATAAATTAAATTTTATTTAGAATACAATTAGAGCTACATTAGTCAGCAATTCCAATTCTTATAGAAACAGCCTGCTTTGATGTTTCGTTTATCATTCTTTGCCTCGATGAGTATTTTATGAGTATTTTTTCATGAATATTTTATTTTGTTGCAAAATATATTTTTATCTAAAAATATGGTACCATTATATATTTGTTATATCTTAGAGCAATATTTTTCAAAATTTTACGTTTAAATCGGATAGGTATATCTTTTTTCTTTGATCGTGGTTGTAATTTTGACCTCTTATTTTAAAATAATTTAAAATTTTACGTTGAAAAATAGACAGTCTAATTTATTTTTTGACTGATAACATGCGAAATAAACTGCCATTGAAAACTCACTAAAAATTCACGACTTTTCGAAGTTGATGGACTAACAAAAGATAAATATACTAAATGAAAGTATACACAATTTTATATTTTATCATACTTTTATGTATGTTTTCAATTTTGAGCAAAATAATTTTCGATAGGAATAAATACTTGTACAACTTTTCTAACAAATCTTAATGAAAATCAGAATATTAATGAAACTTTTTCTTACAGAAACTAACTATTTTAACATAAATTACCAATAAGTCTGTAATAGCCAAGTAATGGTTTTGACTAATATCAAACTCCTCAATTTCTAACTAAGGAGCAATCTTAGGTTTTGTAATCCCTATAGCTATAAAGTGTATAATTATTTACACTTAAAATTAACGTCCGCATTTTGTTACTTACCGAAAAAAATTAGCTTTAGAGTTTTTAAAAAGTATAAAATCGAATATTTACATTTATAAATTTACAAGCATTTTAATATTTTCACTAATTAGAAGTGCAATAATTACATATTAAGTCTTTCAAAAGCATAATAATTTATTTTACAATTTAAGAAGTATAATTTTTCATTTAAAAGTGTAATTACAGATATTTAAGCTTTTTAAAAATGTAATTTTATGCCTTATTTCATCTAAAGTGTAACTTTGCCAATATACACTCATTATACCGACAATATTTAACATTATATGATTTAAATTCTGGCTTTTTATAAATTTTACCGCTGTACATTATTATTTACAACTTATTTTTCTCCATCTTCTGCCTATTATAAATCTTTGTCTCTCATACTAAATCTTTCTACTCTGCACCTTTAATATATATTTATACTATTCCTAATTATTTATTGAATACATTTTCTGTATAGAGTGAATGTTAGTGCAAAGTGATTCTTATTAATAAAATCTGTCACTTATACTTGTTTTTATCATATTAACGTGTAATTATAGAAAAAATATCACAACATTAACATGATTAGGGTAAATGTACCAATTCCTGCGGCGTCAAGCTGAATCAGCCAATTTTTTAGTCTGTTTTGTGAAAATATATCAATATTGATATATCTAAATTATTTAAACATAAAGTTTAAGCTATTAGGTAGTTAAAAAAAAATACTTAACATTACTATTTATCAATTAAAATTTTTTATAATAAAAAACTTTTCGCGTATCAAAATGTACATATTCCTGCGGAATATAAAATGGAATGAACGTATTAATGCGGAACTTTGCCCCTATTCCTGCTGTTAATAATTTAGGGAAATACTTTTTATAAATAATAGTTTTTACTTACCATAAAGTTTTAATTACAATAATATTAAGTAAACATTAGAGTATTTAATTAGTAATTTGTTTATTAATTTAAACTTTAACATATTTTATAAATATGCACATGCAATATTAATAAATTTTTAAATAAAACAAATAACTTTTCTAAAAATCTAAAAAATCTAAAATTACTATGCATTGCCTGTTGATCAACTGAGCTTCTTTATTTTTTAAGACTTTTTGTATCTATCGATTATTTCTTTATTTTAAATCATTTTGTTTCTAAATTTTAAAAATTTCCATTTATTTTAAACATTCTTCTTGTTTGCGTATTTTTTCATTATCTTTTTGTAAATTTAATTCTTCTTTTCTAACCTTTTCTTTATTCTTTATTATTTATTTAACCCATTAATAATTACAGATTTATTACATCTGCAAACCCTATAGAGGTAAATAAATTAACCTGTACATAGCTTATATACTAACTTAAACTAATTAGTTAATGAATAGCTGCATTTCTGCAGCCTATAACTAATTTATTCTTAAATCTAATATATATTATTTTATTTAATGTTCCAATAATAAATAATGCATCACAGCAGTGTGCTATAAGCAACATTGTTATAACAGAAAAAATATATATACACATTAATGCAGTATATATACATTTTATATTTTACAACTCATTATATTCTTTCCTGCTTCCTTCTTTGTTTTATTTTGTTTCTGCCTGTCAAGTTTCTTTACTTTTGGAGTTATTAAAAATATATTTTTACACTAAACGTGAAATTATAACTGCGATAAAGGTACTGCAGAGTAGTGTAGTTTTTAGGTTATGTACTGACACGTTACTGCGCAGGAATACGGACAATTGCGTCAAATTTTCGCCGCAGCGATGCGCGCATACTTTGCGGATACTGCCCAAATGCTACTGACGATTTTTAAATAATTATTTAAATAGATTAACACTTTTTTAATATTTCAAATAATAAATAATATATTTAAGTAATGGAAAAATCTTTTTTCGTAGCTTAACAAAATTATTTACTAAATTTTAAGTGACTTTTAAGCTAGCTAATTTGTGTCGAAATCGTTTGGAAATGAAGTCATTTTATTCAATTTTTGACACTGTATTTTTAGAAGACCTGTACTTAATTATAAATTTAATATATATTACTTATTATTATTTATTCTGGTACCAATTAACCCATAGTAATCGCATGAATTTTTTTAAGGAAAAAAATTGATTTTTATTTATTTTATTTAGAAAAAAAGAAAAATCCGCAGGATTTCGTACACGCGCAGGTATTGGTACATTTACCCTATATTAATTTAAAATTTATATAACACGTTAAATCTAAAGTTGATCATTATTTAAGGACATTTCGGACTCAAACATGGATTTATTATACCGTTTACAACCCTTGTTCAAAAAGTTATTTAAAACTTTAAAAACATTCACCATAAGAGTTTTAAACATTTGGAAGTGCCTTACGATTCGATTTTTAATAAGAAATAATTCCTTTTTAATTGTAATCGAATAAGCAATGTTGTATCGATAATTAATTTTAAAAAATGGCAATATTTTCAACCCAATTTCATACTGAAATTCTTAACCAAATATTTTGACAAAATTCATGACCGTTTTTTAAAAATTGATTCCCATTACCTTAAGAAAAATTAAGAATATTGTTAGTTTAGAGACCGAAACCACTAAACACAAAACTTTAATAAAATATTTTGTATCATTACAAGGCAACTATTTACAATTCTTTAGAAAGGTAGTCCAAATGCATTATCACAAAAAGCATTTATTATTTTTGAGCTAATTAATAATGCTAATTGCTAAAAGGAGTTAATTATATTTTAACAAAAATCATCTTGTCAAATAATACTACGTATATAGCTGCAAATCAAACTTGTATAAGGCATAATATTTAAAAATTTTACAAAAAATCAAAATATGATAAATTATTTGTATATTTATTTGCAAAATTAATTCCATAAATAAAAACTTTGCATTGCACATTAAGGGAATGTGAAATCAAAACAAACAGAAAAATGATTTATTTTTATTAAAGGAGAACTTCAATTTATCCAAAAAAAATTTCTGTAACAATGTTGTTTCCTTTGAAGATATTCTGTGAATTTTTTCAAATTTATTTTATTGATAAACCAGCGAGATTTTTAGGCAGTCGTGAATAAACTATATATTACCGACTAAAAATGGTTATCTACGTATAATTATTGATAATTAATTATTTCTTAAAAATCTCTCTATCACGCTATTCTATTTGTTTTGTGCAGTATCTATGATTTTTTTCAAATTTATTCTTATATAATTAGGTTTTAAAATTTTTGGGATTTTCTAAGTTATATAGATCTCTAAAATTTGGGTATCACATACCTCTAACAGGCAACATTTACTAATTGGGATTAATAATGGGTGTTATTAAAAATTTGTTTTAAGTAATTAAATTTTAAAAATTACTCAAATTTTTCCACACTATTATAGTAATTTACACTATAATCGAGAAACATATAAGAAAAACATAATAGATTTTGCATAGAGGAAAACATCTTTCTAATAAGTTGACACTGCATAAAATAAAAAATGCCCATTTATCCAAAGCCCACCGCTATGTTAACACTTGCAGTATTTAAAGCGCCCAAAGAAATTCTCGACGTTGCCGTGAGGTAACACGAAACAATCAATTTGCCTCACTCCTATTGCGCATAGAGCCACGGGTGGGGGGAGCGGCGGCCATGTCGTATGCGCTTCCCCTCTACTCCATATTCGGATGAATTTTATTGCCTCTCTCTTACCTGGTGGAAGTATAAATTGTACATTATAGTACATATATGTACTTTTTCTATACAATACCGTACATAACCGTATATTTTTTATACATTTCTGTACATTTCTGTACGTTTCTGTACATTTCTGTACATTTTTGGTACATTATTGGTACTTATTAGACTTTTGTACAGAATTGTACAAAAATGTACAATAATGCACGGAAATGTACGAAAATATATGGAAATGTACAGAAATGTGCAGAAATATACGGAAATGTATAAAGATACAAGGAGAAAAAAGTTCAAGTAAAAATTACTATATTCTTTGGAAGTGGAGCAACAAACTCGTAAAGTAGTAAAAATTACTATACTGCTTTGTAAATTTTGAAAACTTTAAATTTTACTATGCAGTATAGCAATTTTTGTTTTATATTATTCAAATAATTAAGACAATCTATATAAATATTTATTGAATAATATATATTACTTTTTACAAACAGATATATTAAATTTTAATTTCAAATTTGTCAATATTTGTAGAGAATAAAACAATTTTTTCATAAACCCTTAAAAAATTTAATTAAATGATGTTTCTGAACAATTCCATTCGTCCAAATTTATGCTTACGGGTATTAACTGTGAGTTGCAATACATGTATCTTATAATTCACTATTTTATGTATATTTTCGCTCGCATTTTTTCCTGAGTACATTTTTCTCGCTACTTAAATTACAACGTTATCACAATATTCGCTACTAGTCTAGAACGCAATTCGGTATATGAAGAATCATCTTAACTGTTCTTATATACAAATTACAGTTGTTTGCAAACACTTGCGAGTTTCTGATTTTGACGCGACATCTACCTACAGTTGCGCAACCAAATAATGTTATAAATATGTAAGTTAATATATTTTATAAAAATTTTAATTTTATATAATAGATAGCAATAAATTTAATTTAATTTTATATAATAAATAGCAATAAATTAAAAGTTTAATCTAACTCCAAAAAAATGTAATTCGAATTACAAGTGTAATTAAAAAGCAAAAGATTCCTATTATCTAATAAAAAATTAAATTTTCGATAGAGTATCCGTAAAGTACGACTTTACGTACTGTTTTGCGGACGTAAAGTGCGACTTTACGAACGTACAGTCTCTACGGACACGCATACAAAAAAAAATATTGTATTGAAATTGCTAAGAACTTTACGGATACTCTCTCGAAAAGTAATGTTCGCGCCTCGGCCGTAAACTTTTTCTGCCTCGCATGTAAAGTAGCGATCCTCGGACGCTACTTTCCACGCTCGGCTGAAAAAGTTCTACTTTACGGCCACGAAAACTACTATTTAACACTTATAAGATAAATGAATAAAAATTACAATTCTTTTATCATATTTACTTTATTACAAATACAAAATAATTTTTACAAATTTTTATTTGCATATACTTGAGTTACTTACATACAAAAATATTTTATAATTTTAATTTAAATATATTTTTAATACATATAAAGATCACAAAATATACTATAACCAAGTTTTACGCACGTAATAAAAACTATCAGATAAATACGTCATATGAGTTATGAAGCAATTAGAAATATCTTTTTCTGATAAAATATTCCAATCATAATTGTTAATATTACAAATTTTGTAAGCTTGCAAATGATAATTTATAAAAGCATGTACAAATTTTTGTGATACAAAAATGTATTTTGATTGTTTCATTATTATTTCGATAACTCTATTAAAATGAATTTCACTTTCAGAAAATATTACTAAGACAGAGTCTTTTTCAATTTAGTTTTCCCATGTAATATACTGATTTTACACTCGTTACACTAGCAGATCGAGGAATATTGAGTAAACCAATGAACTGGCTAAATAATTCTAATTGAGTGATTAATTTATTTTTCTGTGTTTTTGATTCAAAAATAGGAGTAACTACATCTTGTTTAAAAAATGTATAATTCAAATATAATTGATGCTTGATAGATATAGTTCTATTAATATTATATACGACTACTTGAGCATTTCGAAATTTGTTTTCCTTGCTGGTTCTTACTTTCATACCTGAGACACGATAATTTCCACAAAGGACCGAATTGCTTCATGCACCGAGCATAATGCACTAAGAAATGGTGTTTTGGTTTCAGTCTACCAGGAAATAAAGCGGAAAATGTTGATAAATATTCGAAAATAATAGTTCTCAAAAGTTGATAAGCGAAGCGATGTACAGTCGTACTCGAAACAATTATAACAATCTCTTGTAAAGATAAAAATAAATCCCAATATTCGTTGTCAGCAGAAATTAATGGACCAATGATCAAATTTAAATTTAGAATTAAACAAAACATTTCAGATGATGATATCATTATGTACCCTTTTTTTATTGAATTTGCTTGTAATTGCGGTGGTTTATTAATGTTCGTGTTGGGCCCATAGTTAAAACCCTGTAGTCTCGAATTAAATTCTTCTAAAGAAAATAACTTCTCCTCAAAAATAAAACAATTTAAAAGAAGAGCAATATCATAGCGGCATATACCTTCTAGTATATCGTGCATCACGTCAACCGTAATATTTTTTGTACAATGAAAATTATTAATTTGATGCAAAATACAGTCTTCTTTTATACCACTTACTTTTGGATCTTTTAGTTCTAAAAGACTATTATAATTTTCAATGGTGCGAAGATTACATTGATTTTCATAAAATATTTTGTTTTCTTCGCTTTAAGTAGTAAGACAATGATGACAAAACACATTTGCTTTAAAACTCTCAACATATCCTAATACGCTATGCAAAGCAAGATTGTCACCTACAAATAACACTAGTTCAAAGTAAATTGTAGTTATACCAGAAGGTAATTCAATATTTATACCCACATCATTTAAATGGTTCAACTCTTCAATCGCTTTCATAAAAATAATTTTATTTTTAAATATTTCTCGGTCGATTGTATTGAAAAGTATAAACAAAAAAATATTGTCTACCTTTGCTTGGTACTGCGGAGGCAGTACAGGAATGCTAATGTAAACTGCTCCAGTTTTTGCTACCCCTTTATGTGATCCAAGAAGATTATTATTTCCGTAGTCATCATAATACATTATAATTGGAAATACAAGTTTCCCGTTGAAACTTTTACATCTTTCTTTCCAGTATTCTGCTTGTATCAAGTTCCTTACGATATCAGTATTAGAATTTAACTCATATTTATATAATTTAACGTTTCGTCAAGAACGTTAGGCAGTTCAAAAAAAAGTTTCAATACTTTTCTTATAGGAATGAATTGGGCATTTACTGGTACGTGTACTAATTGTACACTACCGTTTTTTCTATTGAACTCTTCTCTTTCGCCTATTAAATAACTTTCCGGAGAAATATAAGTATTTAGATTTTTATAATGATTGAACCTTTTTTGCTCAGTATCATAATTTGACAACGAATGAGTAACATTAGAAATCAACGTATTAATATATGCTGCTTATATGTATATTTATAAATATTTGAATTAAGTGTGCACTTTAGATATGATTTTTTTTATTAATTAATTTATATTCAATCCGTACCCCGTTACAATATATATATTTTAAAATTGTTTTTTCAAGAATACATAATATATGTATTTTTTCCGTGCGCAAAAAAAAAGTTGTGAACATAACGTGAAAGAATGTGTATTTGTTTACTCATTCTTGATAAAACTCATAAAATTTTTAAACGTATACTCAATAGTAATAACGGATCTAAAATTCAATGTAATGCTTTAAATACAGATGTAAAATTGTTTGAAGATGAAATAAATATTAATCAAGTATAATATACACTTTTCCAAATATCCATATGATATATACAATGGGTTAAAAATTAAATATATTAATTATTGCATTTTTAAGATAATTCTATTATAAACAATTAAATATATTAATTATTGCATTTTTAAGATAATTCTATTTTTATACTCATTTATATTTTAATTACACCTTTTTATAAGTAATTTATACTCCATAATAGTTTTCTGCAATTGAAAGTACTCAAATCAAAAACACCTTTCAAAAAGGTGTCAAAACCCGCAAGTATATGTCTTATTCTAATCAAACTTTGAAAATTGTTATCTGATAAATAAAATTGTTATCTGTCTGATAAATTTTAAAGTATAAGATAAAAATATCTTTGATTCTAATTCCCATATTTTCTCTACTTATTTATATTTTTATTACACCTTTTCTATATGTAACTTATATTCCATAATATTTTTCTGCAATTGAAAGTATTCAATTCGAAAACACCTTCCAAGAAGGTGTCAAAACCCGCAAGTATTGTGCTATTCTAATCAAACTTTGAAAATTGTTATCTGATAAATAAATAATTTTAATTTCTAACTACCTTATTTTATCTATTTCTTTGAATTTTAATGAAACATTTTTATAAATATTACGAAAATTTCGTATAAAAAATTTCTGCAATTGAAAGAATTGAAATCAAACTGAAATCGACAAGTATTTTGAATCGTACCATAAATTTATATTTTATATAAACATTTTTATATGTATTACTTAAACTTCGTAAAAAGTTTCTGCAATTGAAAGCACTGAAATCAAACTGTAATCGACAAGTATTTTGAACCATGCAAAAATTTCTACCAATCTGAATACAGATTTTTTTATATGAAAAGTATCTTACACTATTATTTTTCATTTCTGGCCCTCATATGTTTTACAGTAATAAATAAATAATATTCTAATGATATTAATTTGTGCAAAATTAATTTCTGCAATACTAATAAAATGGACATTTCTTTTTTATTCTTTTAAATAATAAAATAATACTTGCACCACCATTGGTTAAACGCTTCATATATGTGTTAATTCTGACTTAATAATGTATTCCTTTACATTTATGAAAGTATATAATACCGTGAAGAAACTGCAATGAGTAATAATATATAAATATTGCAATACTATCTGCCAATTTTAATATCCTACATCACCAATGATAAAATAGACATCATTATTTTTATCTAATAAAGTTCCTAAAAGAGGCCTGCGATGGCTTGGTCGGTAGGGCGACGGACTCGTAATCTGGAGCGACTGTATTTTCAACAAGTGCTTTCTTCACCAAGACATCGTATGACCTCCGTCGCTGATTAGCAAGTTTTTCTTAGTAGTTATGTAAAATAATTATTATTTCACTTAACTAAGGATATACAATCTACATGATTTTACCAATTAATTAATTAATTAATAAGATAAAAGCTAAGATGTATGTAATTATTTATAAAATGTAACATCAGTTAATATAGTCAGAATTAACACATATATGAAGCGTTTAACCAATGGTGGTGCAAGTATTATTTTATTATTTAAAAGAATAAAAAAGTAATGTCCATTTTATTAGTATTGCAGAAATTAATTTTGCACAAATTAATATCATTAGAATATTATTTATTTATTACTGTAAAACATATGAGGGCCAGAAATGAAAAATAATAGTGTAAGATACTTTTCATATAAAAAAATCTGTATTCAGATTGGTAGAAATTTTTGCATGGTTCAAAATACTTGTCGATTACAGTTTGATTTCAGTGCTTTCAATTGCAGAAACTTTTTACGAAGTTTAAGTAATACATATAAAAATGTTTATATAAAATATAAATTTATGGTACGATTCAAAATACTTGTCGATTTCAGTTTGATTTCAATTCTTTCAATTGCAGAAATTTTTTATACGAAATTTTCGTAATATTTATAAAAATGTTTCATTAAAATTCAAAGAAATAGATAAAATAAGGTAGTTAGAAATTAAAATTATTTATTTATCAGATAACAATTTTCAAAGTTTGATTAGAATAGCACAATACTTGCGGGTTTTGACACCTTCTTGGAAGGTGTTTTCGAATTGAATACTTTCAATTGCAGAAAAATATTATGGAATATAAGTTACATATAGAAAAGGTGTAATAAAAATATAAATAAGTAGAGAAAATATGGGAATTAGAATCAAAGATATTTTTATCTTATACTTTAAAATTTATCAGACAGATAACAATTTTATTTATCAGATAACAATTTTCAAAGTTTGATTAGAATAAGACATATACTTGCGGGTTTTGACACCTTTTTGAAAGGTGTTTTTGATTTGAGTACTTTCAATTGCAGAAAACTATTATGGAGTATAAATTACTTATAAAAAGGTGTAATTAAAATATAAATGAGTATAAAAATAGAATTATCTTAAAAATGCAATAATTAATATATTTAATTGTTTATAATAGAATTATCTTAAAAATGCAATAATTAATATATTTAATTTTTAACCCATTGTATATATCATATGGATATTTGGAAAAGTGTATATTATACTTGATTAATATTTATTTCATCTTCAAACAATTTTACATCTGTATTTAAAGCATTACATTGAATTTTAGATCCGTTATTACTATTGAGTATACGTTTAAAAATTTTATGAGTTTTATCAAGAATGAGTAAACAAATACACATTCTTTCACGTTATGTTCACAACTTTTTTTTTGCGCACGGAAAAAATACATATATTATGTATTCTTGAAAAAACAATTTTAAAATATATATATTGTAACGGGGTACGGATTGAATATAAATTAATTAATAAAAAAAATCATATCTAAAGTGCACACTTAATTCAAATATTTATAAATATACATATAAGCAGCACCTTTAAATAGTAGCGCTCAAAATTTTAAAATGAATCATCAATAGAACAATTCAAAAATTGAAGCAGCACCTTTAAAGCGTAGCGCTAATATTGCTAAGTTTTTAACAAAGCGTTAAAAATAAATTAATTAATAAAAAAAATCATATCTAAAGTGCACACTTAATTCAAATATTTACAAATATACATATAAGCAACATCTTTAAAGAGTAGCACTCAAAATTTCAAAATAAATGAACAATATATATTGAACAAAATATATGAACTGAACAAAATAAATGAACAATATATGTCAGTCCCAAGCCTGTAATCGCAGAGGGAAAATGAAATTAAACAAAAAAATTATAAAACAAAAAAATTATGTCACTTCCCGAGGACGATGTCCAGGTGGTCAGGATGACCTCCAGGTCAACTACCCATCCTCCTTTAATTCCCTCACCTTACCCTATTTTAACACTTTTTAAAAAACTCAAGTTCATGATAATGAGTCAATAAATGAAAATGCTACTCCTCATTAAAAAAAAAAATTAGATGTTATTGCAGAACTTAAGAGTAAACAAAAAAAAATAAAAATAATATGTATGATGGTAAAATAGCAAATAATTATTTTAATGAATCTTTAATAATTGAAAATTATTTAGGTACAATGTCTGAAATTTGTAATTATTGCCATGCAAAACATTTTTCATGTGAATATAATAAAAATAAATTATTTTCAAGTTGTTGTCAAATGGGTAAAGTAATGCTACCTGACAATCCTACATGGGTGAAAATCATCTAACGTGAACATTTATCGTTGTGATATGCAAGAACACAAAATGAAAAAAATTATATATTTTTGGTTTCTCTGGACCAATTACAGTTTCTAGAGTACCTGTTTACAGTGGGCATACAGGATCAGTTGATTTACTCAACGTATTGAAGATTTTTAATTTTTACATTCCAGGGGAATTACATATATTTTGATATATAAAACATAAACATCTTGAATACATCCCTAATACAAAATCTCACGTTAAATCTCAAGTGAGATTTCATGCCAAAATCTCGTGTGATATTTCAATTGGAGAGGTGTTTAAATTTGCTAAATAATAAAAAATCAATTTCTCACGTGAGATTTTGTAATAGGGATAGAAAATTTTAATAAACATATTTTATGGAGTATACATTGAATATAACTATACCTAATTGATAATACCAAAAAAAATTAATTAACAAATTCTTCCATTTATAAAATATATGCAATGTTTCCATATAATCAATTTAACATAATTTTTATATTTGTAATATAAATTATATATTTTTATTATTTCTTTTAGTAGTGACTTCTTTTATCTTAAATAACAATTTTACTCTTTTTCTGAGTTTTATTTTCGTACGAGATCGACCCTAATTGATAATGTTCACATTGTCTATTCAAATTACATTCGTAACAACTTACTTCATTAAAATTAATTTTTTGGGGCTCACATCTACTCCATTTCCATTGATGGACTCGCATAGTTCCTTTGAATGGAGAAAACAATTGTTAAGAAATAATGTTTATTTTTAGTCAAAACAGTAAAGCATGTAATGATCAGCATCGATTATTTGTTATAAAAGAAATTTGGACAGGGGATGTTACATGCCAGGGGAGATTACATAGATTGTTTTTTAAATTTTATTACGTTAACATTCAAAATTTCCACATCGGAATAATACTGTTTTTATGTAGTTACTTTATCTGAAATTTACTCTATGAATTAGTTTTAAAAATTTATTAGTTTTCCAATTATACTCTACCAGAGAAATTACATTAAAAAAGGTAACCGCTGAATTACCACAAAAACATGCCCGTATTTTTTGCTTAACATCATGAAATACTAAAAATGAAATTTTTACCTCTAAAGTAAACCAAAAGTTAACAATTTCACCTGGTCAGAAAAATGTTTCATGTTTACAATTAATTTTAAAGACATTAATCATAACACAGCTATTATTAATAACAAGTTTGTTACAAAGTTCAGCAAGTTCAGTGCACTTCAAAAATCAGTAAATGTTCAGATTTTCAACTTAATTTTAATTGTGGTTATCAAAATGAACAATTAAGTTTTGAACCCGTTTTTGAAATAAAGAAATACGCCTATAATCGCACCAGTTAATATGCGATTATGGCCTTCTTACAGCCAGGGGACGTTATATTTCAAACTTTAAGCAACTGAAACTTGTCAATAAAATCAACTTTTATCAAGTTTCACGGCTGACTTACATTAAATTACATATATTGTACTTAGAATATATTATTCGTAATTTTATATATGATATAATGGGATATATTTCACTATTACACAATTGTGCGCGTTAGATGATTTTCACCCACAAATCCAAAAGAATTAAAAAATTTGGTTATAGGTAATTCGAAATATAGTACGAATTTTCGTCAAAACATAAGACAATACAACAATTCTTTAGCTTAAATTATTATCCTCATTAATGCGTTCATTAATTAATGAAATACTAAAATCAGACAATGTATGTTGACAATATTGTAGCAATATGACATTATTCCAACAATATCGCTGCAATATGAAGTGCTGTCTGGGTCGGAATGTATCTATTCCTTTATACCTAATGAGTATTTTCTTAACCTTGCATTTTTTTAGAAAAGAAAGTTTTGGAAACAAGATTGTACTCTATACTCATTCAAGGAAAAAAAAGTTATAGTGTATTTGGTATTTATTACTCAAAGTACTATTAACACAAATCACATTTTTATATTTTCGGTTTGGAAACTTTACATTTTAACCTTTAGACTACCGAGATTTTAGAAATGAAATCGTCCTTTAAAAGTTTCTGAATTGCCAACCTGCTTGAATATGTAAAAAAATTGTCACTTCCTGAAGACGATGTCCAGGTGGTCAGGGTGAACTCCGGGTCATCTGGACATCGTCTACTGGTAAGTAGTGTACGACCCTGCTTGAATATGCAAAAAAAAATTGTCACTTCCTGAAGACGATGTCCAGGTGGTCAGGGTGACCTCCGGGTCATCTGGACATCGTCTACTGGTATGTAGTGTGCCACCCTGCTTGAATATGCAAAAAAAATTGTCACTTCCTGAAGACGATGTCCAGGTGGTCAGGGTGACCTCCGGGTCATCTGGACATCGTCTACTGGTAAGTAGTGTACCACCCTGCTTAAATATGCAAAAAAAAATTTTAACTTCCTGAAGACGATGTCCAGGTGGTCAGGGTGAACTCCGGGTCATCTGGACATCGTCTACTGGTAAGTAGTATGCCACCCTGCTTGAATATGCAAAAAAAATTGTCACTTCCTGAAGACGATGTCCAGGTGGTCAGGGTGACCTCCGGGTCATCTGGACATCGTCTACTGGTATGTAGTGTGCCACCCTGCTTGAATATGCAAAAAAAATTGTCACTTCCGAAGACGATGTCCAGGTGGTCAGGGTGACCTCCGGGTCATCTGGACATCGTCTACTGGTAAGTAGTGTACCACCCTGCTTAAATATGCAAAAAAAATTTTAACTTCCTGAAGACGATGTCCAGGTGGTCAGGGTGAACTCCGGGTCATCTGGACATCGTCTACTGGTAAGTAGTATGCCACCCTGCTTGAATATGCAAAAAAATTGTCACTTCCTGAAGACGATGTCCAGGTGGTCAGGGTGACCTCCGGGTCATCTGGACATCGTCTACTGGTATGTAGTGTGCCACCCTGCTTGAATATGCAAAAAAAATTGTCACTTCCGAAGACGATGTCCAGGTGGTCAGGGTGACCTCCGGGTCATCTGGACATCGTCTACTGGTAAGTAGTGTACCACCCTGCTTAAATATGCAAAAAAAATTGTCACTTCCTGGAGACGATGTCCAGGTGGTCAGGGTGACCTCCGGGTCATCTGGACATCGTCTACTGGTAAGTAGTATGCCACCCTGCTTGAATATGCAAAAAAAATTATGACTTCCTGAAGACGATGTCCAGGTGGTCAGGGTGACTTCCGGGTCATCTGGACATCGTCTACTGGTAAGTAGTGTGCCACCCTGCTTGAATATACAAAAAAAATTGTCACTTCCTGAAGACGATGTCCAGGTGGTCAGGGTGACCTCCGGGTCATCTGGACATCGTCTACTGGTAAGTAGTGTGCCACCCTGCTTGAATATGCAATAAAAATTGTCAATTCCTGAAGACGATGTCCAAGTGGTCAGGGTGACCTCCGGGTCATCTGGACATCGTCTACTGGTAAGTAGTGTACCACCCTGCTTGAATATGCAAAAAAAATTGTCACTCCCTGAAGACGATGTCCAGGTGGTCAGGGTGACCTCCGGGTCATCTGGACATCGTCTACTGGTAAGTAGTGTACCACCCTGCTTAAATATGCAAAAAAAAATTGTCACTTCCTGAAGACGATGTCTAGGTGGTCTGGGTGACCTCCGGGTCATCTGGACATCGTCTACTGGTAAGTAGTATGCCACCCTGCTTGAATATGCAAAAAAAATTGTCACTTCCTGAAGACGATGTCCAGGTGGTCAGGGTGACCTCCGGGTCATCTGGACATCGTCTACTGGTAAGTAGTGTGCCACCCTGCTTGAATATGCAAAAAAAATTGTCACTTCCTGAAGACGATGTCCAGGTGGTCAGGGTGACCTCCGGGTCATCTGGACATCGTCTACTGGTAAGTAGTGTGCCACCCTGCTTGAATATGCAAAAAAAATTGTCACTTCCTGAAGACGATGTCTAGGTGGTCAGGGTACACCCCATACCACCACCCCTTCCCCCTTCAAATTTTACCCCTTTTAAAAAAGCAACTAAAAACATTAACCCCCAACAGTGCGTCAAAAAACATGTGATACATCTATTTATCAAAAAATATCATCACTTCGACAATTACGTCATACAAATAGATTGACGTCACAGAAAGGGAGAAAGGTTTTTGATGGAAGCAGCTTAATATAATATAGATTTATTGTATATTTCACATATAGATATTTGAAAAGTGTATGTTATACTTGATTAATATTTATTTTATCTTCGAAAAATTGTGCATATTTTTAAAAACAATATATTAAATTTTAGGTCCGTTTTTATTTTATGAATTTTATGAGGAATAAGTAAACTAATACACATTCTTTCAAGTTATATTCACAACTTTTTTTGGCACACGTGCACACACACACACACACACACACACACACACACACACACACACACACACACACACACACTTATATATATGACATACATATATATATCATATTTATGACATATATATAACATATAAATGACATATATATAATATATATATGTTGAATTCTGAATTCTTAGACACGGCGGAGGCGGCGGCGGGGGCGAAATATTTATATATTATAAAGAGATATAACATATATATATATGACATATATATATATATATGTTGAATTCTGAATTCTTAGACACGGCGGCGGCGGCGGCGAAATATTTATATATTATAGAGATATATATATATATCTTTGCGGCCACTTCTCAAACAACTTGCTAACAGTTTTTACCTCTGTAGGCGTTCTCTCACGGGATGGAAAAAATTTCGTCTCTTTCTATCTTTCGCATCTCCTATGACGCTATCTCTTTTTGTTGCCATCGAATGAAAAAGAAAGTGGAAATAGCAAAAATTCGAGAATCGGAATTCAGCAAGCAACTTTAATAACATCGAATTTCTCCACTATGCACTTATGAATTCAAACCGGATTTATTGTAAAGTGAAAACTTATATAAAAAATAGATGTGAGATTTGTAATTGCATAAATAGATAGTATAATTTTAAATGTACGAAAATATAAAAAATCTGAGGGGTTAGTTAGCTGTATAATAAGGGCTTACGCGCCTGCATACTTGCGTGCAGGCGCTATCGCGCCTTTTGATTCTAACTGTTCATCGTTTAATGTTTTGATATTTGAACATATATTTTCCTTTAAAACTTGCATCATTTTTGTTAAACACTTGCTAGTTTCTAATATTATAAAATTAACATGTTTTCTAGGTACACCATTTATATTGTACGATATGCAGCAGAAAACTGAAAACATGTTTTGTTTAAAATATTATTATATTCATCAGAATTATTAGCAGAATCTATCGTATCTACAAAATCGTTTTTATAAAAAATAACTGATTCATCAGAGCCAGAATCACTATAAATAATATTTAAATTTAAATTATAATCATTGTTCGTAGAAATATCCTGCTCTAAATTTTTATGTTCACTAGAGAGATTATCTGAATCGTTTAACTTTTGCTTTTTTCGTAAATGTGCATTTAAAACGTGACTTTTAAAAGATCTTAAGTTTGAATAAGTTCTATTGCATTTAGAGAAAGTACAAGAGAAGCTATAGTTATAGACTTATGCGACTGTACAATATGATTATACAAATAAAACTCATCTGTACATGTAATTAAACAAAATTCGCAAACTACAACCATTTTAAGTTTTAATTTAAGTAAGCAACATATTTATATGCCCTAGTATCAAATTCGTCTCTAAATTAACTGACTCGTGCTTGAGTTCAATACCTGTGAACAATCTTTGAACGAAAATCCATAAACTATTTGAATTTTCTGGATACTGGCAGTCTAAGCTAAAAAATATAGCTAAATGAATTGTTTGTAAGATCGAGTTGACAATGTAAAGGTGATCGTTCACAGCAACATATAAATTTTTAATATTTGTATGTGAACCAACAGCAATTATAATAGGTTGAAATGTCTTCTTACTCTTCATTAATCGATCTTTAAGATTTTTTAATTTTGGTTGAAGGTCGTTGGCTGCCTACAAAAATAATTAATTTTAATATATATATAATTTTATATAATATAATAATAATTTATATATAATAATTTTATATATATGGGTGGTTCTCTGTGACATCGAAGATGAAAAAAATAAATATTGCTATAACTGTGGGAATATGTTTTAGAGGTATCCAGTAGTTCTCCTGAATTTTTTCAGATTTTTTCTGGGCCATTATTTTAAGTTACAGAGAGTCAATGTTGACATTTTAGCACTTTTTTGCATTATATGCCCATTTTCATGAATTTTTAGCTCCCAGGGGATGCATTTTTCACTAAAAACATAACTGCGACTTTTTTTGTAAAATTTTCCGAACATTTCATTAAAAATACTTTTAAAGACATAAATGTACGCTGTCACACTCTTGTAAGCCATTTAAACCTTAAATAGTGAAAATCAGCAATTCTGCTCCGGACTCTGGTAACCTAATACTGTCTAAAAGATGTCTTTTTATAGTCAGAAACTGCCTCTAAATCATTAAGATCACTTATGGTCAAAATATCCGGGAAAAGTGCCCGAAATATTAATAGAAATGTATATTTGTTGCCTTATAACGATGAATCTAGTAGTATGATCATTGCAAAAAAATTTGTGCACTTACCTTGGAGTAGTAGAAAAGTATCTCCACTTGTTTCAGTATCCATCTAATCCCCTGTAAGCTGCTAAAAATACAAATATTATTATATAAATGTAAAAAAATAATTTTTAAACATTTATAATGCTGAATTTTTAGTTTTACATCCCTTACAAGAATTATAATACTAATCTGAAGGATTACTATAAAAGTATCAACATTATTATTATTATTATTATTCAGCAATACATTGTTTAGATTTCACAAACTTGTCACTGTCACGTTATCATATTATTCATTATAATTATATATCCGATTTATTTATATATCTTTTGTATTAAATACGTATATTCAGTTATTGTAATAATGATGTTTATAAATTTATAGTAATCCTTCAGATTAGTATCATAATTCTTGTAAGGGATGTAAAACTAAAAATTCAGCATTATAAATGTTTAAAAATTAATTTTTTACATTTATATAATAATATTTGTATTTTTAGCAGCTTACAGGGGATTAGATGGATACTGAAACAAGTGAAGATACTTTTCTACCACTCCAAGGTAAGTGCACAAATTTTTTTGCAATGATCATGCTAATCGATTCATCGTTATAAGGCAACAAATATACATTTCTATTAATATTTCGGGCACTTTTCCCGGATATTTTGACCATAAGTGATCTTAA
This sequence comes from Theocolax elegans, assembly GCA_026168455.1. Lineage (NCBI taxonomy): Eukaryota > Metazoa > Arthropoda > Insecta > Hymenoptera > Cerocephalidae > Theocolax > Theocolax elegans. The sequence goes on along the minus strand of CM047426.1, from coordinate 39,554,530 downwards.
TGATTTAGACCCACTCTGGAAATTTTTAGGCAGTATCTGACTATAAAAAGACATCTTTTAGACAGTATTAGGTTACCAGAGTCCGGAGCAGAATTGCTGATTTTCACTATTTGAGGTTTAAATGGCTTACAAGAGTGTGACAGCATACATTTATGTCTTTAAAAGTATTTTTAATGAAAAGTTCGGAAAATTTTACAAAAAAAGTCATACTTATGTTTTTAGTGAAAAATGCATCCCCTGGGAGCTAAAAATTCATGAAAATGGGCATATAATGCAAAAAAGTGCTAACATGTCAACTTTGACTCTCTGTAACTTAAAATAATGGCCCAGAAAAAATCTGAAAAAATTCAGGAGGACTACTGGATACCTCTAAAACATATTCCCACAGTTATAGCAATATTTATTTTTTTCATCTTCGATGTCACAGAGAACCACCCATATATATATTTATAAATATTACATTATTTTATAAAAACATGAATTCAATATAATTTAACATCAATAAGTTTATAACTGAAACAACCATTTTAAATCATTAAAAAAGAATACCTCAACATGCAAAATAAAGGATTCTCTGCGTTCTTCTAAAGATAGTCGATAGGGCCTTTCTGTAGACTCATTATCACCATTACTCTTTCTCTTTCCTTTTCTTTTGGCAGGGACAATAAACGGTAGCAAATAAAGGATAAGGAAGTTTTGTTTTTCTAAACCAATTTACCATATTAGCATTTTTGTATACTTTGCAAGTAAAGTAAGAACATTTGTAAAAACATGTGCCTTCACTTAGATCTCCTGATTTTAATGTGTGCAGCAATGCTAAATCAAACACGGGATTAATTTTTACAGAACTTAAATGACCGATGGAGGCTAGTTTTTACTATAATCCACTTTTCATTATTAAGAAAAGTTACTTCAGGATACGTTCGAGCAAAATCGTTTAAAAACTGCAAAATAAAACACAATTAATAAGAACAATTTTATTTTACGTAATGCAAAATCAAATATTAAACATACCAACTGATGAACTGCTTGCAACTTAAGACATGGGAATTTATCAATATACTCATGAACAGCAATGCTTTGATTTTGGAGAATTTCACGTCTTGCTTCAAAGCTACTCGTCCAGTTTTTTTCGACGTCATCCCGTGGTTCGACGTGTGATGATAACCAGTTCAGTAGATCATAATCTGAACAAAAGTAATCACAATGCATATTTAACTTTTTAAATATATCTTAATGTTTATAATTTACCTTTATCGGTCACAATATATTCACAGACTGTAGTGGATTTCGTTTCTAATAAATCAGCAGCCTTTAAGCGATCCTTCTCATAATTATAATAATTCCAAAGTTTGCCGCTAGCTATAAACTTAACGCTACCTTCCTGTGAGAACGGTGTATAATACGTACGCGGATTTTCTCCTTCAAAAAGAGTAGATATTTCATTGGATAAAATTTGGAATCTCTCCTTCTTTATTCTAAAAATAAATTTATGAAAAATATTATAAAAATGTCTTTCTACACTGCATATAATATAATTAAGTTAATAATAACTAAGAAATAATGTAGGTAAATTTATTTTAATTACTAAATATGAAAACTAAACAAAATATTTAGAATTATTTAAGAAATCGTCATAATGGAAGACTTTATGTCAAAATATCTTAAAATTTATAAATATACAATATTAATAAATAACATTTTGTATGCTGCAATTTCTATGTAAAAATTATTAATAAAATATTTACAAAATAAGTTTCGCAACTGTAACAATTTTTGAAATTATATAACAAAAATTAAAAAGTAAAGTAATAAATACTTAACGTCTTAAAATAATATAATTTTTAATTTAATGAAATCAAAACGACAATGAAATCGTTTAAAAAAGGAAACTTATAATCAATTAAATTCAAAAAATTTCACTTAGGAAAATTATAGTATTAATGATTACACTACTTACACAAATTTATCAGCTTTTTGTGTTTCGTTTATGTTTTTAAATAAACAATCTTTTTCCCGTGCTATTACTAGCCTACAATTTTGGATCAATGGTACAAGTTTGGATCTAATGGTTTTAGGAAATAATTGATTTTCCTTCCGACACTTTTCATAGGATTTGAGAATTTCTTTACCTTTGGTGTTACTTTTCATATAGTTTAAGAGCCCCTACAAACAATAAATATTTAAGAATAAATACAAAATAATAATCAAATTATATTTATTATTTTTAATGTATTTAAATACATACCGTACTCACAAATGTTGGTGTATCAAAAACGTTAGAATTTCTTTCTTTTAATGGCAGGGTTAGACATGCATTTGTATCATCGCCTGATACTGACGTAGAAGAGGTCCCAGTTTCAGTTACCGTAGGACCAGATATTGCTTTACCTATTGGTGTTACTCCATTGGTTGCTGATTGAAGAGAATCGGTTTGTCCAGAGTTATTTACTGCAATAACTGCCAAGTTCTGAAGATCAGTTTCACTCAATTGTTGAATAGAAAGTACTTCATAATTTTCAGTGCCCTATAACCACAAGTTTTAATTGAAAAACCTGATCAAGTAAATAAATAAAAAATTTATAAAGGATCTTTCAAAAAGTACGTACTGAACATCCCTAATAGCACTGTCCGCCTCGAAGACGTTTTTAAAACGTTTTTAAGCGTTTTAAACGTTTTAAAAACGTCTGATAACGTATTTAAGACGTTTTGTGCTGGCAGGGATATTATCCCTTGGCTTGTATCTGTCGATGTTGATGATGGAAAGATGTCAGGTCTTACGATTGTACAAGGAGAATTTGATGTATAGTTGTACAGATAAATTTTGCGTAGCGATTTTCAGGCTTTCTACTTTATTTTGCTCGCAAGCAGTTAAATCAATCCCTGGGTCTGCTACACTTTGTGAGAAACAAGCTGTAGCATAATTTCCTTTTTCAGAATTCTAGAACCACAATAATAAATATTTGTAAATATTTTAAATATATATATATATTTCATTTGCTATAATTTAATTTACGTAAATCATTTATTTTTACTGTCATTGTTAAAAAAATTGTTGAGTGAAAAAAATAAAAAACATTGGGAAAATAGATTAGCTTATCACGTACAGAGAATACCTTGCTATATGAATACATATAATATGTCAATATGTGTATACCATAACCTAAACGACACGTACAACACTTTCATAACCTATGTTAATAAATCATCATCGTGCACACGACACTTCTCAAGAATATTCATACAGCTTACCTCGCGTAGATTGTCCTCCGTGATATTATTCTATTAAATAAATTACAATATTTCGTGTAAGAACAGTAATTGCAACTATTTACGTACAAACATACAAATTATTCGATAACTGATATGCATTTTATGCGTAATATTAACGTACTAAGGTAATGCACTATATATAGGGATTCAATACGCAGTACTGGCATGCATTAGGCTTTATTTTTATAAGAAAGCAAATGATAAATATTAAGAAATACTTACAGTAGATGATCCAGTTGAATATTATCGATATTGCTTATAATATTTCCTCTCAATTAGGCAATGTTGTTAATATTTTTTCTGCGACCTTTTCACTCGCTGTAACTCGCACGCTCACCTCTGCCACACTAATATTCAACGCGTTACGCACGCACCAAAATGTTTACGATCGCGCGGACCTTTTGGGTAAACCAGCGGTCACGAGATTCGTTGAACATAATATCTGCAGCTAAATAAGCTATATATATTTGAAAATAAGTATATTAAATTTTACTATACTAGTTTATAAAAAGTTGAAGTCTATTGCCAATCTTTAAGATATTATAGATATTCGAAAAAGCGTTTATTAAATTTTACTATACTAGTTTTATAAAAACGCAAAAGTTTCTTTTAATTTTTAAAATACAATAAATTTTGCTATTAAGTTTCGTAAAAATTGAAAATAAATTCGAGTTATTTTTTTCAATTCATTTATTTATTATTTAATAACTAACGTTTTTATATTTTATTATTTCAAATTTTTACTACGTTATATTGTAATATTTAAAGGAAAATAATTCCATAAATTAGAAAAGGTACAGCAAATATTACCAAGCGCATAGCAAAATTCCTTATTATCTGAATTTATTGCTCAATTCCATGAAGAATATAGTAATTTTTATTTAAACTTATTTCTCCGTGTACATAGAAAAGTACAATAGTATAAAGATTCAATGGTATTGAATAAAGTTATGCTTCAAGTGTAAACATGTTAATTTATTTGATATAAATTAATTATTTAATTTGCATAAATATATACGTTATATTTTATTACATTATTATTATTATTATTATTATTATTATTATATATTACTTGTTGTGCCTTGTAATATTTCGGTGATCAATGACACACTTCTATCATAAATAAGAAAAATAAAAATAATTAAAATGTAGAATTACAGCAACATGTGCGTGACAAATATTGAAATAGTACTTCCTTTATTATAATTTGAGAAGGGAAATATTAATTGCGCAGTTGAATGAAAAATTGCGTAAAATAAATATTTGATTTCAATGTATTTAAACTAAAGTATCACGTTTAGTTCCTTAATTACGTATTTAAAACTATAAAAGTGTTTTAAATATATCGTCAATGTAATTAAAAATTAAGATTAAAAAGATGTGATAAACAAATGTGAATAATATAGATTTAATGTAGTTTAAATGTTGTTTTTCTTATTCTTTTAGTGGAGTTGGGGAAGGGGATGCGTACAATGAAAGTCACTTACACGCACAAGCACTTTGTTTTAATTAATATAAATTTATTAAGTATTCCCATTTACAAAGATATTAAACACCAAACAACACGAACATCTAAAATTGGCTAACGCGTCCGGTCGACTTGAACGATTTTGAAAGAATGCCGAACAAGACAGAAGAGCGACACAAGCGCCTACCACGGTCTGCTGGAGAGTTCGCCATCTATATGCTACTATACATAAGTGTGAATTCTTAACATTAAATTTAACTACCGAAATATTTATTTTGTATTTTCTGTTTGAAACTATAAAAAGCGTGAATTCAAATAAAAGTATTTGTTAAATATATTACTGACTTAGTATTGTTTCCCTTATATTTAATTTCTTTTATAAACAGTTATATAATAATTTATATGACTTATTTGTGAGTCTACAACGTATAAGTCAATATAGACGAATTTGATTAAAAATCAAACATTCCTCTTGATGTTAAAATAAAAAAGTATGATCATCTAACGATAACTATTATTGGATCAGCAAAAACAAACTATAATTATGAAATTATAACAAATGTCTATCAAAACGACGTATGCTAATTAATTTAGTTGTTTTTTGCTCAAAGCAAACCTCAAACAATCATTATAGTACATTTCCGAATATTCTCGGACATTTTTGTACACTTCTGTACATTTCTGTACAAAAGTCTAATAAGTACCAATAATGTACCAAAAATGTACAGAAATGTACAGAAATGTACAAAAATATGCAAAATTGTACGATAATTTACAAATTATACTTTCACCAGGGTTTTATTATCTCAAAATTTTACACTTACAAAAATCGAATAAAGGATCGTTTCCGATGCTAAATTGTATGTTCTTCCATTTGGCACTAATCGTTTTTCTGTAAACCCAACGGTTATTGAGATATAATTTAAATTAACTTTTAAACACTTATTTCGCATAGGTCCCTGGACCTAGGAAGCTGCAAATTTCAGAATCGTTTTCTCCGACCTCGATTTACCAAATATAAAAAATGCAGCCATTTCTGTGACAAGTCGATTTCAGACCTATTTTCACTGGACTATTATATGGAAAACCAAGTAAGTATCGTCCCATGCCGCCGTGCTGACCATCTATCAGGGATGGGTAAACTTTCTGCTTTTTCTATACGACATATGTCGTAAATGTATTTTATGTTATAAATGTGTCGCAAATGTCGTAAATGTAACATATTATATATATATATACACACCAATTTCAAACTCAAATCATAATGTAAGTCCGTAGTGCGCCAGGAAGTCGCCACCGATGACTGGAGTAGATGCGTCTGCGATTATGAAAGACCATTATGTCAGTGTGCGTCTGAGGCCAAAAAAGCAGCGTAGAGTTTGAGTTGGTGCTAATTAACAGCCACGAGGTCGTGGTATTATAGTGAGACCTCTGAGCCGGAATCGACGAGAAACTTTATATACGAGTCACGGTCGTGCAGATAGTCGCTTCTCCTTTTTCTGAATGGCAGTTGCTAGACAGACAGCGGGCTGGCTTGGTGAAGGACCGTCGCCAATAGCCAGGACTGACGTCGGTTCATTTAGTTTCCCTGGTTCCTCTGGTCAAATGTGCAGGGTTTAACACATTTTTGCGCGTTGGTGCCAAATCTACGATGGTAGTAACAAACTCCTGATCTCACGTGAGATCTCATGCCAAAATCTCATCCGACTTTTCACTCGGACCGCTGCTTAAACTTCTCAAATAATAGGAAATCAATTTATGAATATGGTGAGTCACTTACTAAGTGATAACACCCCCCAGATGAGTCCAAAAATCGAGGTTTGAAAGCGTTTCAGACATATTTTCGATTTTTAGAAATTTCTCACGTGAGATCTCACGTGAGAACTCACGTAAGAAATTTTCAACGATCAAAAATATTTCTAAAAATCGAAAATATGCTTAAAACGCTTTGAAACCTTGATTTTTGAACTCATCTGGGGGGTGTTATCACTTAATAAGTGACTCACCATATACATAAATTGATTTCCTATTATTTGAGAAGTTTAAGCAGTGGTCCGGGTGAAAAGTGGGATGAGATTTTGGCATGAGATCTCACGTGAGATTTTGTAATAGGGGACGTGCTGCGCGTCCTCGAGCGGGAACGGTTTCGGCGATTCTCCTGCGAAGAAGTATGTGGATCAGCCGTTAATGCATCAATTTTTTCAAAAAGTTGGCGGTTCAGACTGACGAGTAAGCCGAGCGCCTCGGTGAACTTAGGCGTCTCGGCTTTGCACACTGCAGCGACGTCGTGTTGCGAGGCAAAGAGGTTATGGTTGGCCTGAGCGCTCGTGGCAAATACTGACGGACCAGCGGACACATCCATTAGCTCGTCCGCCGCAGCTGCGTATTCGTCAAGTGAGTTTGGTTTGAAGATTTTGAGCACCCGCTGCGTGTGCGTGGGCAGGAGAGCAAACCAGCGAAATCGGATGACGTCCTCAAATACCTTTTTCCCAGCTGCCAGTGCGCGCATTTAGCGGAGCAGTTGGGACGGCTTCAAGTCTTCTAATTCGATTTCGTTGAGTCCCTTGTGTAATTGTTTGTCGACCGTTTCCGAAAATCGCTCCATGATGGCCTATTTGAGATAAACGTACTTGTTGGTATCAGGCACTGCTTCGAGGATGTCGGTGAGCTCGAGCATAGCGGTACTGTCGAGAGCCGTGATGGCATAATGGTACTTTTGGTTTCCTCCGAATGTATACGCACTGATTCTGGAAGATTGATACAATGTTAAAGAACCAGGGGTTTGGTTGTCGTTTCCAAAACGGTGGCAGTCGGCATTGGCCGAGAGAGTCGACTTGCGAGTCGGTCATGTTCGCCGTTGATTCTTGTAGGTTAGACCGTTCGAACCAAAGACGAAAACACGCATGGTCGTATTATTGGCGCTGAGGGTGCGGCGAATACAGTCGGTGTGATTGCGTCGGCAATAGACAAGTGCGCAATGGGCTCTGTTGTTGAGGATGGGGGAGGGCGCGATCCAAAATGGCGGGGAAGCGACGTTCGCAAAAGGCGGGATTACGGCGTCCAAAGATGGCTGACGCGAATCTATCATTTGATAACTTGCCTGGTTTTCGTTGTCTATGCGCGTACGTACGTTCCGGTCGTCACCCTCGATGATAGAATCGTGCGCAGAGATGTACCTGGGCCTCTTTCTGTCAACAGGTAGCATGCCGTTGTCTGAGCCGATGCCTGAGCGCTGCGCTACCGGTCATTACTGTTTCGATTACGTGCAGAGAGTTCTTGAGCGGCACGTTATTTCCTTATCGTACTCGTAGGAGTCGTAGTCTGGGTTCGTTGCCGCCGAACCACATAGTTGAGTGGGCACTTACTGACTTTCAAAGCGCGGGGTCACCAGTTGTCGCGGGCAAATCACAACACAGCTAATACTTATTACCGCGAGCTTTACATTTGTGCAGGTCTTGAAATGATCGTGTGAGTCAGTTCCGTTTATGCATTTATTATCTACAAAGATCACAGACTTCAATAATACTAATTCAATTTAGATAATTATAATTTATGTTGCTGCCACAGCTGTGGGCAGGCGATGTGTCTCGTTCAGACCACCTATACCCCAGCCTGCAAATATGCCGTATTTGCTATAAAAAAAATACTACGAGGCGGTATTTAAACTGCATTTTCTAAAAAAATTGGTTTCGAAAACTGCACCCTTATCAATTTTCCGAAAAAAATGAAGCATGCAGGTTCCGATTGCCGAATATTGAAACAAGGATATCTCGTCAATAAAACAATGTATCCGTACCATTCGAACGTTAAAAAACTGCACCCAAGCTCATTTAAACTGCACCCTCGCTAAATTTTGCATATTTTGAATAATGAGTTTATAAATAATAAAAAACCAATTATGTATATTCATCTAGTGATAAAGCGCGTATGCGCATGCGCGATTAAAAAATGGTCGACTAGGCGGGATTAAAATAATATTTTAAATTAAAACGCTGAATTTTTTACTAGAATCCTAGAAAAATGATCATATTTATAATAAAAAAGATTATTATTTTCAATGTACATGCAATGATCAATTACTAGTAATTCTAAAGTATTATTATGATTTATAGATATTTACATTATGAATTTTATAATTTACTGACAAGTAGGCATCCCATGGAGTTACTCTTGGCTTAATAGAAATATTGTTTTACAAGTTTGCCATTGTTACATGCGCATACGCGCTTTATCACTAGATGAATATACATAATTGGTTTTTTATTATTTATAAACTCATTATTCAAAATATGCAAATTTTAGCGAGGGTGCAGTTTAAAAGAGCATGGATGCAGTTTTTTGGCATTGGAATTATACCGATATATTTTCTTACTTACCAGATATCCATATTTGAATTATCGAGTCGCACACCGAACGTATACAATTTTTCTAACTAAATTAAGGGGATGTAGTTTTTAGAATAAAATTGATTAAAAATAGAATTTTTTAATATGACAAATTATGAGAATTGAACAATATTTTATTCGTACGTATTGAGCGACTACAGCTTAAATCTGTTCAGAGCTTAAATTTGAATTATTATTTAATTCCCGCCTAGTCGGCCATTTTGTAAACGCGCATACGCAGTTTATCACTAGATGAATATACATAATTGGTTTTTTATTATTTATAAACTCATTATTCAAAATATGCAAATTTTAGCGAGGGTGCAGTTTAAATAAGCTTACCCTGTTAAAAAAATTCACGCTGATTCAGTACTGATTTCATATTGAAATCAATATGAAATCATCATTGCATCAATATAACATCATCACCGAATCAGAGTAAAATCAGTACTGAATCTGCAGTAACTTTTTCCCAAAACGCAGAATTGAATTGGTACAGAATCAGTGCAAAATCAGGATTGAATCAGTACAAAATCGGTATTGAATGTTTACTGAATCTGCGATGAATCAGAGTTACACGCAGAGTAATAAAACAATAAAAGTTCATTTATATGTGATTAATAAAAGTGATTAATCACATACCGTAACACGTGTTTAATCACATGATTTTTTACATGTTAAATAACGTGATTATTTCGTTGTAAATTTCCAAGAGAAAAGTATGTAGTATAATTCTCTAAAAAAAATTAGGTAAAAACAAATAAAATCGTCAAAAAAACATAAAATAGATAAAAAAAAGTATTACACATTTTTCTGTTTATGTTAGTTATTCACCCATCCACTTATTAACCGCGGTCAATGCTGCTTAACTTTCAGGATCAATCATTTCTCAGTATATTCTCAATGCTACATTCACAAACAGTTACAAAGATAATAAAAACATATTTGTAGACATCTCAAAAAGCCCAATTAGAATTTATTTTAATGGTATTAATTTTAATGGAATAAACATATTTTTAAAAATGTGGACAATTTCATACAAGTTAAAATTTTAATGCACACATCGGTACCATATTAGAAAAACAATATATATTTAGTAAAATATTGAAGCAATTCATATTAATTGTAACTAGGTTTTTTGAAACGTCTACAAATATGTTTTCATTATTTTCGTAACTGTTTGTGAATGTAGCAGCTAGAAGATAGTAAATCAAACAATAAAAATACTAAAATCAGTATGCATGGAAGTAATAACATATGTTATTATAATGAAAACATATTTGTTAGACGTTTCAAAAAACCTAGTTACAATTAATATGAATTTGCTTCAATATTTTACTAAATATATTGTTTTTCTAATATGGTACCGATGTGTGCATTAAAATTTTAATTTGTATGAAATTGTCCACATTTTTAAAAATATGTTTAGTTCCATTAAAATTAATACCATTAAAATAAATTCTAATTGGGCTTTTGAGATGTCTACAAATATGTTTTATTATCTTTGTAACTGTTTGTGAATGTAGCATTGAGAATAGACTGAGAAATGATTGATCCTGAAAGTTAAGCAGCATTGACCGCGGTTAATAAGTGGATGGGTGAATAACTAACATAAACAGAAAAATGTGTAATACTTTTTTTATCTATTTATGTTTTTTTGACAATTTTATTTGTTTTTACCTAATTCTTTTTAGAGAATTATACTACATACTTTTCTCTTGGAAATTTACAACGAAATAATCACGTTATTTTTCTGTCAACAGGTAGCATGCCGTTGTCTGAGCCGATGCCTGAGCGCTGCGCTACCGGTCATTACTGTTTCGATTACGTGCAGAGAGTTCTTGAGCGGCACGTTATTTCCTTATCGTACTCGTAGGAGTCGTAGTCTGGGTTCGTTGCCGCCGAACCACATAGTTGAGTGGGCACTTACTGACTTTCAAAGCGCGGGGTCACCAGTTGTCGCGGGCAAATCACAACACAGCTAATACTTATTACCGCGAGCTTTACATTTGTGCAGGTCTTGAAATGATCGTGTGAGTCAGTTCCGTTTATGCATTATTATCTACAAAGATCACAGACTTCAATAATACTAATTCAATTTAGATAATTATAATTTATGTTGCTGCCACAGCTGTGGGCAGGCGATGTGTCTCGTTCAGACCACCTATACCCCAGCCTGCAAATATGCCGTATTTGCTATAAAAAAAATACTACGAGGCGGTATTTAAACTGCATTTTCTAAAAAAATTGGTTTCGAAAACTGCACCCTTATCAATTTTCCGAAAAAAATGAAGCATGCAGGTTCCGATTGCCGAATATTGAAACAAGGATATCTCGTCAATAAAACAATGTATCCGTACCATTCGAACGTTAAAAAACTGCACCCAAGCTCATTTAAACTGCACCCTCGCTAAATTTTGCATATTTTGAATAATGAGTTTATAAATAATAAAAAACCAATTATGTATATTCATCTAGTGATAAAGCGCGTATGCGCATGCGCGATTAAAAAATGGTCGACTAGGCGGGATTAAAATAATATTTTAAATTAAAACGCTGAATTTTTTACTAGAATCCTAGAAAAATGATCATATTTATAATAAAAAAGATTATTATTTTCAATGTACATGCAATGATCAATTACTAGTAATTCTAAAGTATTATTATGATTTATAGATATTTACATTATGAATTTTATAATTTACTGACAAGTAGGCATCCCATGGAGTTACTCTTGGCTTAATAGAAATATTGTTTTACAAGTTTGCCATTGTTACATGCGCATACGCGCTTTATCACTAGATGAATATACATAATTGGTTTTTTATTATTTATAAACTCATTATTCAAAATATGCAAATTTTAGCGAGGGTGCAGTTTAAAAGAGCATGGATGCAGTTTTTGGCATTGGAATTATACCGATATATTTTCTTACTTACCAGATATCCATATTTGAATTATCGAGTCGCACACCGAACGTATACAATTTTTCTAACTAAATTAAGGGGATGTAGTTTTTAGAATAAAATTGATTAAAAATAGAATTTTTTAATATGACAAATTATGAGAATTGAACAATATTTTATTCGTACGTATTGAGCGACTACAGCTTAAATCTGTTCAGAGCTTAAATTTGAATTATTATTTAATTCCCGCCTAGTCGGCCATTTTGTAAACGCGCATACGCAGTTTATCACTAGATGAATATACATAATTGGTTTTTTATTATTTATAAACTCATTATTCAAAATATGCAAATTTTAGCGAGGGTGCAGTTTAAATAAGCTTTTGGGTGCAATTTTATAACGTTCGAATGGTACGGATACATTGTTTTATTGACGAGATATCCTTGTTTCAATATTCGGCAATCGAAACCTGCATATTTCATTTTTTTCGGAAAATTGATAAGGGTGCAGTTTTCGAAACCAATTTTTTAAAAAAATGCAGTTTAAATGCCGCCTTGTAGTATTTTTTTATAGCAAATACGGCATATTTGCAAGCTGGGGTACCGACACTACCCCAGCCCACCAACCCATGGAATTTCATGAAAAAAAATGCTATCGGCTGTATTTCTAATTGTACTTTTCAAAAATGCAAGAAATTTTAATTGTACCCTCATAGTTTTTGAGAAAAAAATGCCAAAGTATGGGAATATTGAAAGGTCGGTTACTCGTTTTAGAATCGCTTTTACGTCAACGTAGGCGCCCAAAAAAATTGTACCTTTTTCGTACTTAATTGTACCACCCTCACTTTTTCGAAAAAATAACGGTATAACGCAATAATATTAAAAAAGCAATATCGTCTGATTGACAGTCCGTTTTCAGCTACTGCGCATGCGCGGCCAACGGAAGTGCGAGTTTCGCATGCACACGAGCTTTTCAACCGCACGAGATTTTAAAATCGTAAAAAAGGGAAAAAATGCATGGGAGGCATTGATAAAATATCCATCGTCGCATTATTATTATTAATTACCAGAATTTGTGGAAAAAGTAATTGTACCCTCCGAATCATTGATATTTAACTCTATTATGAATAAATAAAAAAATGTACATTATCTGTACGTAATTGTACAATCGTCAAACTTTGTATTTATTAATGGGAATCAATTAGAAACAATAGTAAATAATTAGCTGAACGAACGGGCGCACTATGCGCATGTGCGGTTGTGACGCCTATGAAGTCAAGCGTTTTAAAAACGCGAAAAAAGCAAGTAACGCTCGGTTATTTGACCTTGTAACCCCGTTTTTTGGTTATAATCCTAAAGAAGATGCATTATTATAAGGCTTTTATAGTTTTTTCATAAAAAAAGTCAAAAGTGTTTATTATTTATGAGGGTTATGTGGGTATTTGAGACTTATATAGACAGTCGTCTATAACTCTTTTGGGTTGAAAAATTGAGAACTAAGTACGGCCCCGTCTTAGTCAATAACCTGAGGAATAGTTTATTTTTAAAAACATAAAGCAAATCAATAATAAAGAGTACAGATAAATACCTTTCCATATAATTATATATATATATAATATTATATACGTAATTTAATATATATATGTAGATATATATATATATATATATTGTAACGAATCAATGTAATATTTGATTATATTACATTGCTCGTTACATTCTCTCTCTCTGTCTAGCCTATGTACTAATCATTATACAGCTGTTACAGGTCGGCGTTCGACGATTTTCGGCGATTTTCGCGGACCTTCGTAAAGGTAAAAGTAGGGAAAGAGAGAGAGAGTTTTCGGTTCGTAAGTGCGAGAGCACTTAGATTAAACTCAACCGTGGAGCGACTAATCTCAACCGCCGAGAGATTAAAAGTCAACCGTGTGATTAATTGCCACTGACGTGAGAAACCTTGCGATTTGTTTTCTCCATATTTTGATCGCCCTGTGCTTGTGATCCTGGTGCTGTGCTGGTGATCCAGTGAAGTTGCAATAGTTTGTTTGGCGACGACGCAGCCCAGGAAGCTAAAGAGTAGCGACTACGCAGACTTCACCTGGTTGTTTGACCATCGATCGCGTCTCAAGCACTGTAAGTGTCAGTTCTGTAGTCTCTCTCTCTCTTTCTCTCTTTATTTATCTCGCGTGTATACTGACCTGCGTTTCGCGCGCTGCGACGCGCCTGTATTATTGTTTTTTCCCGAATACATTTATTTCTGTTATTAATTAAATACTGCATTGTTGTTTATTTAATTGTTTACCCTCTTTTTCTCGCGTTTCGCTAAATAAAGATTACCGCCGCCTCCGCCTATACGGCTTATTATAGTCGTATTATTACTGAGCGGCTGATCGCGTAAATGAGACTATTATTTTAACGGTTCTGAATTATTATTATCTTATTTATTGTTATTAAAAATAGCAAAACCGTTACATGGCGCCCAACGTGCATGGTAATTAGCGATACGCATATGATTGACAATTAATAGTCTCAAAATTTAATTTCTAATATTTAAAAGTTTTAATTCAGTCAATAGGCGTGTTAAATTAAGAGATCTTATTTCGAGCATTTCGAGAGCGAGCGAGCGCATTGTTTACGTTTCGCGGTGATTCGCGGTGTTTACGCTGCGAATAATATTTGAATATTGTACTTTCTATACATTTCGAAAATATTCTTTCGTATCTTATATTATTTGAATCTTAAATCGAATTTTCTTTTCGTTTAATTTTTGCGTATTGCGAATTTAATTATTTCGTGCTTCTTTTATTATTTAATTGTTTATTTAAATAATTATTAGCGACACCGCGGAAAATAAAATTATTGTTTTTTTTAATAATTTGTCGTAAACTGTATAATCGCAATTTAGGTTGAGTTAGTCTATTTCGCGTGCGTGTGTGTAAGTGTGTGTGTGATTTACGTGGTAAATATAAGTATTGTAGCGTATCGCGGTACATGTATGTATGTGTATGTAAGCGTGTGCGCAAATAAAGTAAATTAATTTATTTTTTTTAAATTTGAATTCAATTTAATTTTTTTTTGTTGTTATTATAAATTATTAAAATAATTTAATAGCGTTTCTTCGCAATTTAAAATTTTGTTTTTTTTAAATAATTATTATCTTTAAACAATTTGTCTTTAAATTCTTTTAAACTTTGAATATTATATTTGTTAATTCAATTTTATTCTATTTTTTTGTAAACAATTAGAAAATTTATTTTAACAAGTTGCAGATTTATAATATTTTGTTTTTTTTGCAAATTAGTTGATGTTATTAAATTTAAATTGGTTAAGCGAATTTGCATATAATTTGATAGGGATTTGCAATTATTTTGTAATTTGTTCGATAAATTTTTTTAATTGTGAGAATTTATTTTGCCAATAAGGCCTAAAATTTAAATTTTATTTAATTTTTATAATTCAAAATGGCGTGTATGAACGAGTGTGATTTCGATCAAACGTACGGAGTTGAGATCCGAGGATGGATTTTGAATCTAACAAGCGATCAATTCGATTCTGTACTTGATCAGCTAGAATTGATGCGCGACGGTACGCCCTTTGTACGTGTAGACAGGTTATATAGGCGTTTACGCGGCGATTATACAGTCGCGGATTTCGTCCAGTCAACTAGTGACGATGATTTAGTTTCGCGGACTCGTCGTGAACAAAGACTCTGCACCATTTTGAAACATGCGAAATTTAGCGAAGAAGCGCAAGTACAGATTGCGCACAGACAATTTGAAAATCTCAATCGAGCGGATGAGAGCGGATTCTCTCCGCTTGCCAATAGCTCGAAGTCAAATGACGATCAACTTGCCGATTCCGATGCGGAATCGCAGCATAGCGAGGTTAACGCGGGAAATATTGCGGGGAACCTTGCGGAAAACGCGGCGGAAAACACCGCCGAAAATAATTGTAAATCAAATTTTGAATTGACTTCGATAAAAACGCTTAACACAACCATACCGGTAAGGCCAATTCCTACCATTTCGACCGCGATGATAACCACCGCTACTACAACTACGTACTCGACGACGCAAGCAGCGAGTACGCATTTACAATCAAGAGGTGCGATACCAAAAACGGTATTTTCTTCAAAAGAAAATAATAAAATAGATAATGATATCGTTTTATGTGCATTAGCTAATGGCGTAGTCTACAACGCTCCAAGGGGTTTAGCCCTGGAGTTGAGTAGAACGCAATCGCTTGCCTTTCAACAAGAGAAGGAGTTGAATTATCTAAGGCAGCAATTAGCGGATTTTGCGACGAGTACGCAGCTTCCGACGCAAACGTCAATTGCGGCGGAAAAGCAGCGGAAAAATCGCAAAAGTGTTAATTTTCAAGATACTTTTAATTTAAATTATTTTGAAACGAATAAGCATCCTGAAGCACCTCAAGCGGTATTACACACGCAAACGGAAAAGTCGCTTGGATCGCGTTTAAAACGCAAACGCGTTAAATTTTCCGACTCCTACGTCTAATTTCTCGTCTCTGCCAGCTCCTGCGGATTGGCAAGAGTCTGGAAGGGGGGAAAATGTGCCTGTAGTTACAAGCGATCAACTTACGCAAATCTTGTCGAATATGTCGACTAGAGCGCCTATACAGTCACATGACGTAGGTCGCACAGTTCGCCAGTGGAATATTAAGTTTTCCGGCGAAAAACGCGAAAGCATCGAGGAATTTATTCAGCGCGTAGAAGAATGTCGCAAGTTAGCGCATATTTCCGACGCGGATTTACTGAATGCTTTCTCGGAGTTGTTAACTGGCGTAGCGCTACATTGGTATCGCCAATCGCGGAAAGATTGGAATACTTGGGCTGATTGTTGCAATGCTGCTCGACGATGTTATGGCGTTGAGCAGAACTTTCAGCAGCGCTTAATGGCGGAAGCGCAAGCACGCAAGCAGGGTAGAGAAGAGCCTGCTCGCGATTACATTTTCTGCTTGCTAACTATATTTAGCAGAATGAATGCGCCTCCGAGTACGCAGTTTCAGTTAGACATGTTGTATGCTAACATGTTGCCGTCTGTTCGGAAGTTAGTTCCGAAAGAAAAAGTTACAAGCGTCGATAGGCTTGTGCAGCTAGCTCGTCAGGCGGAAGAGCTTATCGAGGAAGAGCGGAATTTTCCCGCGCCTCCGCCGCCAGAAAAGAGCGTTCTGCCTTCTGTGGCTTATAAGCAGCCAGATACCAGAGGTAAGAAGGGCGGAAAAGCTGCTAGCGATGATGCTACGGTAAAAGTAGCGAGTATCGCAGAACCGACAATGGAAAATTTGGCCAAACTCTTAGAGAAGATGCTAGATGAAAGATTTAGCAAATATGCGAATTCTTGTGCGAATTCCGCCAATAAGAAAGGCCAAAACGCGCGTAATTTTAGTAAACCAGGTGTGCCGAAAGGAGCAAAGAATGTTTCTGATAAGCCATCTGGCGTGACTAGTACCGAGAGGAAGGATGATGGTAAAAATAAATCATCCATTACTAATGGAAAATCCGCGCGTAGTCGCAACCGCGATAAGAAAGCAGGTCCCAAAGAGCGTGTGTACTGCTATCGCTGCGGTTGGCCCGGGTATATCAAGACGGATTGTCCTGAGTGCTCGGGAAACGAGAAAAGGGGCGAATAGATAAGGTCCCTATCGCCCCAATTATTAGTGAGACCTCTGATGGTGATAAGTCACAATCAGTACCTGCGCAAACGGAAAAAGGTGTTTGCGATTCCCGCGCTGAAACGCCAGTGGAGGAGGAAACTCCGCAGTTTACTCGCTGGTGGCTGCAGATTGGAATCGGTGGATTCCGCGTACGTGCTTTGTACGATTCAGGGGCGGCTCGCACGGTTATTAATTCCTTAGGCTTGCAAATAGCATCAGCCATAGGAAAACCGTTAACTCCTTACATTGGACCAGGTGCACGACTCGCTAACGGCCAACGCGCTCCAATACTTGGACGTTTAGAGCTGCCGTTTGATTTAGCGAATGAACGCCATTACTTAGATGTTTTAGTAATGAGCGATCTCGACGCCGATTGTATACTCGGTGCCGATTTTATTCGTGCGTTTAATGCTGTTTTGTTGCCCCGTGAAAATCAGTTAGTGATTGAGAACGTGGCCGAAGCAATACAGCTTGAAGTATCTGCTATCGGCATTGACGATGTATGTACGCTAGCTGCCGTCGGCTTAGCAGATATTGACGAAGCGCAACGCAAACAACTCAATGAGTTGTTGGAAAAGCGTTTGACTGCTCCGAATGCAAAGCTAGGCTGCACTAACTTAGCTGAGCATGAAATTGATGTGGGCGGTTCGCGTCCCATCAAACAGCGCTATTATCCGGTGTCTCAGAAGATCGAGCAAGAGATGCACGCTCAAGTGCAACAGATGCTTGACGCGGGGATAATTCGCCCGTCAACGAGCGAGTGGTCGAGCCCAGTAGTCATGGTGCGGAAATCTAACGGTACCTATAGATTCTGCATCGACTACCGAAAGCTCAATTCCGTCTCGAAGACCTGCGCTTATCCGCTTCCCTATATGGAGATTATTTTGCGTAAACTTCAAAGGGCACGCTACATAAGCACGCTGGATTTAAGCAGCGCATACCATCAGATTCCGATGAAAAAGGGATCGGAACATCTGACGGCTTTCACGGTGCCTGGCTTAGGCTTATATGAGTATACTCGTATGCCGTACGGCGTGGCGGGGGGGCCCGCTACGTTCCAGCAACTCATTGATAGGGTGATAGGCCCTGAATTGGAACCGTACGCATTTTCGTATCTCGATGACGTTATTATCGTCACCGAGACATTCGAAGAGCATCTCAAATGGCTTGAGCATGTCCTAAAGCGGGAATATTGCGGGAACCTTGCGGAAAAACGCGGCGGAAAACACCCGTAAATAATTTGTAAATCAAATTTTGGAATGACCTTCGATAAAAAACGCAGTACCAACCCATACGATATAAGGCCAATTCTACCATTCGACCGCGATGATAACCACCGCTAATACAACTACGTACTCGACGACGCAAGCAGCGAGTAGCATTTACATCAAGAGGTGCGATACCAAAACGGTATTTTCTTCAAAAGAAAATAATAAAATAGATAATGATATCGTTTTATGTGCATTAGCTAATGGCGTAGTCTCCAACGCTCCAAGGGGTTTAGCCCTGGAGTTGAGTAGAACGCAATCGCTTGCCTTTCAACAAGAGAAGGAGTTGAATTATATAAGGCAGCAATTAGCGGATTTGCGACGAGTACGCAGCTTCCGACGCAAACGTCAATTGCGGCGGTAAAAAGCAGCGGAAAAATCGCAAAAAGTGTTAATTTTCAAGATACTTTTAATTTAAATTATTTTGAAACGAATAAGCATCCTGAAGCACCTCAAGCGGTATTACACACGCAAACGGAAAAGTCGCTTGGATCGCGTTTTAAACGCAAACGCGTTAAATTTTCCGACTCCTACGTCTAATTTCTCGTCTCTGCCAGCTCCTGCGGATTGGCAAGAGTCTGGAAGGGGGGAAAATGTGCCTGTAGTTACAAGCGATCAACTTACGCAAATCTTGTCGAATATGTCGACTAGAGCGCCTATACAGTCACATGACGTAGGTCGCACAGTTCGCCAGTGGAATATTAAGTTTTCCGGCGAAAAACGCGAAAGCATCGAGGAATTTATTCAGCGCGTAGAAGAATGTCGCAAGTTAGCGCATATTTCCGACGCGGATTTACTGAATGCTTTCTCGGAGTTGTTAACTGGCGTAGCGCTACATTGGTATCGCCAATCGCGGAAAGATTGGAATACTTGGGCTGATTGTTGCAATGCTGCTCGACGATGTTATGGCGTTGAGCAGAACTTTCAGCAGCGCTTAATGGCGGAAGCGCAAGCACGCAAGCAGGGTAGAGAAGAGCCTGCTCGCGATTACATTTTCTGCTTGCTAACTATATTTAGCAGAATGAATGCGCCTCCGAGTACGCAGTTTCAGTTAGACATGTTGTATGCTAACATGTTGCCGTCTGTTCGGAAGTTAGTTCCGAAAGAAAAAGTTACAAGCGTCGATAGGCTTGTGCAGCTAGCTCGTCAGGCGGAAGAGCTTATCGAGGAAGAGCGGAATTTTCCCGCGCCTCCGCCGCCAGAAAAGAGCGTTCTGCCTTCTGTGGCTTATAAGCAGCCAGATACCAGAGGTAAGAAGGGCGGAAAGCTGCTAGCGATGATGCTACGGTAAAAGTAGCGAGTATCGCAGAACCGACAATGGAAAATTTTGGCCAAACTCTTAGAGAAGATGCTAGATGAAAGATTTAGCAAATATGCGAATTCTTGTGCGAATTCCGCCAATAAGAAAGGCCAAAACGCGCGTAATTTTAGGTAAACCAGGTGTGCCGAAAGGAGCAAAGAATGTTTCTGATAAGCCATCTGGCGTGACTAGTACCGAGAGGAAGGATGATGGTAAAAATAATCATCCATTACTAATGGAAAATCCGCGCGTAGTCGCAACCGCGATAAGAAAGCAGGTCCCAAAGAGCGTGTGTACTGCTATCGCTGCGGTTGGCCCGGGTATATCAAGACGGATTGTCCTGAGTGCTCGGGAAACGAGAAAAGGGGCGAATAGATAAGGTCCCTATCGCCCCAATTATTAGTGAGACCTCTGATGGTGATAAGTCACAATCAGTACCTGCGCAAACGGAAAAAGGTGTTTGCGATTCCCGCGCTGAAACGCCAGTGGAGGAGGAAACTCCGCAGTTTACTCGCTGGTGGCTGCAGATTGGAATCGGTGGATTCCGCGTACGTGCTTTGTACGATTCAGGGGCGGCTCGCACGGTTATTAATTCCTTAGGCTTGCAAATAGCATCAGCCATAGGAAAACCGTTAACTCCTTACATTGGACCAGGTGCACGACTCGCTAACGGCCAACGCGCTCCAATACTTGGACGTTTAGAGCTGCCGTTTGATTTAGCGAATGAACGCCATTACTTAGATGTTTTAGTAATGAGCGATCTCGACGCCGATTGTATACTCGGTGCCGATTTTATTCGTGCGTTTAATGCTGTTTTGTTGCCCCGTGAAAATCAGTTAGTGATTGAGAACGTGGCCGAAGCAATACAGCTTGAAGTATCTGCTATCGGCATTGACGATGTATGTACGCTAGCTGCCGTCGGCTTAGCAGATATTGACGAAGCGCAACGCAAACAACTCAATGAGTTGTTGGAAAAGCGTTTGACTGCTCCGAATGCAAAGCTAGGCTGCACTAACTTAGCTGAGCATGAAATTGATGTGGGCGGTTCGCGTCCCATCAAACAGCGCTATTATCCGGTGTCTCAGAAGATCGAGCAAGAGATGCACGCTCAAGTGCAAACAGATGCTTGACGCGGGGATAATTCGCCCGTCAACGAGCGAGTGGTCGAGCCCAGTATTCATGGTGCGGAAATCTAACGGTACCTATAGATTCTGCATCGACTACCGAAAGCTCAATTCCGTCTCGAAGACCTGCGCTTATCCGCTTCCCTATATGGAGATTATTTTGCGTAAACTTCAAAGGGCACGCTACATAAGCAACGCTGGATTTAAGCAGCGCATACCATCAGATTCCGATGAAAAAGGGATCGGAACATCTGACGGCTTCACGGTGCCTGGCTTAGGCTTATATGAGTATACTCGTATGCCGTACGGCGTGGCGGGGGGGCCCGCTACGTTCCAGCAACTCATTGATAGGGTGATAGGCCCTGAATTGGAACCGTACGCATTTTCGTATCTCGATGACGTTATTATCGTCACCGAGACATTCGAAGAGCATCTCAAATGGCTTGAGCATGTCCTAAAGCGGGTTGCCGACGCCGGACTTACAATTAACCGTGATAAAAGCGAATTTTGCCGCAGTGAGGTTAAATACCTTGGCGTATTGGTGAATCGCGATGGATTTCGCCCTGATCCGGACAAGATAGCGCCGATCGTGGATTATCCCGCGCCAACTAACCTCAAAAAGCTACGCTCTTTCCTCGGCATGGCTTCATGGTATAGAAAATTTCTAGAGGATTTTGCTACGCTTGCGGAACCGCTTACCAAGTTAACCAAGAAAAATGTTAAATTTGAGTGGGGCGAGGAACAACAGTTCGCTTTTGAACAAATCAAAGCGTTGATAGCATCTGCGCCTATCCTCCATCGGCCATCTTTCGAGCATCAGTTCGTTATTCAGACTGACGCTAGCGACACTGGCTTAGGAGCGGTTTTAACGCAAACTATCGACGGAGAAGAGCGAGTACTTAGTTTCGCCAGTCGTACGTTAAACGCGGCGGAACGTAACTACTCGGTTACCGAACGAGAGTGCTTAGCTGTATTATGGGCCGTGGAAAAATTCCGCTCATATGTAGAAGGTTATCGCTTTAAGGTTATAACAGACCATAGCAGTTTAAAATGGCTGTGCAACTTGCGTAACCCTACTGGACGCTTAGCGCGTTGGGCACTTAAGCTCCAAAGCTATGATTATGAGATCGAGCACCGCAAAGGATCTCTTAACGTTGTGCCTGATGCCCTCTCTCGTGCATTCGAAGACGACTCGGATTGCGACATCGCTGTCGTAAGTTTGCCGTACAACACAAGATGAGTGGTATACGCAAAAACTTGCGAATGTCAGCGGAAATCCGGAAAAATACCAAGACTGGAAGGTGCTTGGAGGTAGATTATATCATTATAAGCCTGACCCTTCCATAGATGACTATTTTGAAGACGAAGACGCTTGGAAACTGGCGGTACCGCAGGAGAAACGTCAACAAGTTCTCTGCGAGAATCATGATGAGCCAACTGCTGGACATCTTGGCCGAAACAAAACGTATCAGCGGATAGCGCGATACTATTATTGGCCTGCGATGCTTAAAGATATCGCCGAATTTGTGCGGAATTGCTCGACTTGCCAGCAATGTAAAGTGCCACAGCAGGCTCCTGCAGGTTTCATGGGAAAACGTGTTATTTCGCGTCCATGGGAAACCGTTGCAGGTGATATCATGGGACCGTTTCCGCGTTCTTCGCATGGATTTGAATATCTTTTAATATTCATGGACTTATTCACTCGTTGGATAGAGTGTATCCCTATACGGAAAGCGAACTCGCATACCATTCGGCGCGAGCTGAATGAGCGTGTTTTCGTGCGTTTAATGCTGTTTTGTTGCCCCGTGAAAATCAGTTAGTGATTGAGAACGTGGCCGAAGCAATACAGCTTGAAGTATCTGCTATCGGCATTGACGATGTATGTACGCTAGCTGCCGTCGGCTTAGCAGATATTGACGAAGCGCAACGCAAACAACTCAATGAGTTGTTGGAAAAGCGTTTGACTGCTCCGAATGCAAAGCTAGGCTGCACTAACTTAGCTGAGCATGAAATTGATGTGGGCGGTTCGCGTCCCATCAAACAGCGCTATTATCCGGTGTCTCAGAAGATCGAGCAAGAGATGCACGCTCAAGTGCAACAGATGCTTGACGCGGGGATAATTCGCCCGTCAACGAGCGAGTGGTCGAGCCCAGTAGTCATGGTGCGGAAATCTAACGGTACCTATAGATTCTGCATCGACTACCGAAAGCTCAATTCCGTCTCGAAGACCTGCGCTTATCCGCTTCCCTATATGGAGATTATTTTGCGTAAACTTCAAAGGGCACGCTACATAAGCACGCTGGATTTAAGCAGCGCATACCATCAGATTCCGATGAAAAAGGGATCGGAACATCTGACGGCTTTCACGGTGCCTGGCTTAGGCTTATATGAGTATACTCGTATGCCGTACGGCGTGGCGGGGGGGCCCGCTACGTTCCAGCAACTCATTGATAGGGTGATAGGCCCTGAATTGGAACCGTACGCATTTTCGTATCTCGATGACGTTATTATCGTCACCGAGACATTCGAAGAGCATCTCAAATGGCTTGAGCATGTCCTAAAGCGGGTTGCCGACGCCGGACTTACAATTAACCGTGATAAAAGCGAATTTTGCCGCAGTGAGGTTAAATACCTTGGCGTATTGGTGAATCGCGATGGATTTCGCCCTGATCCGGACAAGATAGCGCCGATCGTGGATTATCCCGCGCCAACTAACCTCAAAAAGCTACGCTCTTTCCTCGGCATGGCTTCATGGTATAGAAAATTTCTAGAGGATTTTGCTACGCTTGCGGAACCGCTTACCAAGTTAACCAAGAAAATGTTAAATTTGAGTGGGGCGAGGAACAACAGTTCGCTTTTGAACAAATCAAAGCGTTGATAGCATCTGCGCCTATCCTTCATCGGCCATCTTTCGAGCATCAGTTCGTTATTCAGACTGACGCTAGCGACACTGGCTTAGGAGCGGTTTTAACGCAAACTATCGACGGAGAAGAGCGAGTACTTAGTTTCGCCAGTCGTACGTTAAACGCGGCGGAACGTAACTACTCGGTTACCGAACGAGAGTGCTTAGCTGTATTATGGGCCGTGGAAAAATTCCGCTCATATGTAGAAGGTTATCGCTTTAAGGTTATAACAGACCATAGCAGTTTAAAATGGCTGTGCAACTTGCGTAACCCTACTGGACGCTTAGCGCGTTGGGCACTTAAGCTCCAAAGCTATGATTATGAGATCGAGCACCGCAAAGGATCTCTTAACGTTGTGCCTGATGCCCTCTCTCGTGCATTCGAAGACGACTCGGATTGCGACATCGCTGTCGTAAGTTTGCCGTACAATACACAAGATGAGTGGTATACGCAAAAACTTGCGAATGTCAGCGGAAATCCGGAAAAATACCAAGACTGGAAGGTGCTTGGAGGTAGATTATATCATTATAAGCCTGACCCTTCCATAGATGACTATTTTGAAGACGAAGACGCTTGGAAACTGGCGGTACCGCAGGAGAAACGTCAACAAGTTCTCTGCGAGAATCATGATGAGCCAACTGCTGGACATCTTGGCCGAAACAAAACGTATCAGCGGATAGCGCGATACTATTATTGGCCTGCGATGCTTAAAGATATCGCCGAATTTGTGCGGAATTGCTCGACTTGCCAGCAATGTAAAGTGCCACAGCAGGCTCCTGCAGGTTTCATGGGAAAACGTGTTATTTCGCGTCCATGGGAAACCGTTGCAGGTGATATCATGGGACCGTTTCCGCGTTCTTCGCATGGATTTGAATATCTTTTAATATTCATGGACTTATTCACTCGTTGGATAGAGTGTATCCCTATACGGAAAGCGAACTCGCATACCATTCGGCGCGAGCTGAATGAGCGTGTTTTCTTGCGTTTCGGCGTGCCTGATGTTTTTCATTCCGACAATGGCACGGAGTTTAAGAATGCTGCTATGGAGCAATTCTTAGCTGAACACGGCGTGGTTCATACTACGATTCCGCCTTACCATGCACAGGCGAATCCTGTAGAACGCGTTAATCGCACGATAAAAACGATGATTACTTCGTTTATCGAGGCGAATCATAAAACATGGGACGCTCACATCTCTGAGCTCATGTTCGCGTATAATACCGCCGTGCAAGATTCTACCGGCGCGAGTCCTGCTTTCCTAAATATGGGAAGAAACCCTGTTCCGCCGAAAAGCTTGCGGAAAGTAGAAGATCAAGCCGTCGCCGACAGCGAAGCCGCAGCAGCTGTTCAAAATTGGCAACAGCGTATGCAAACGTTGCCAGAGCTGCAAGCTCAAGCTGCTGAACGAGCGACATGCGCACAAGCCCGTCAGGCCGAATATTATAATTCAAAACGCCGCGATGTACAATTTGCCGTGGGACAAAAAGTTTCTAAGCGGAATCGTATACTTTCGTCCGCTGCCCAAGGCATAGCTGCTAAGCTAGCTCCGAAGTACATCGGACCTTTTATTGTTTCGGCGTTATTCGGCTCAAACGTGGTGGAGCTCATCAGCAATGATGGAAAAGAAGCAGGTAAATGCCACGTCAATGACCTGAAACCGTATTATGAGGACCAGACAGACGTAACTGAGGAGAGTAAATTAAATCGAGAGGATGCGACGAGGGACAGCGAGGGATTAAACGCAGAGCGAAGAGCTAGCGACGAGTCCAACGATAATGATCCTGTGAGCGCGAACGCACTGCGTAAGCGAGGTAGGCCGCGCAAAACTCGGGTAGTTGTTAGTCGTATGACCGCGGTTGACCGTGCCCCTTCTAACGAGCGATTGAAGGCGAACGCTAATGTACACGCGAATCCTTCGACAACGGGAAATAGGCGCGGAAGACCGAAAGGGGTGAAGAACAGGCCCGTATCCCCGGTAGAAACGATCGAACGGCGCACTCGGTCGCGAAAACCGTAAAATTCCCTTCGAGCGATTGATGTATTTACGCGTACCGTTCTCTGAATCTGTAATTTTTATAATCTTTTTCATTCTGTCATTTGTATAAAACACGGCCTGATATTTGCTAACCTGTTCCAGAATTATGTCTGATGAATTGCGCAAGTCGCTTATTGATGCGGATATCGCTGGAGACGCCGTGTCAAGCTCAGGCACGTCAACGCCTGAAACGGTAATCGAGGTGAGCGCGTCCGATCAATCAGGTCCTTCCGACCTGCAAGGTTGGTGGACTCAGTTGGAGGCCAAATTGCAGCAAGTTCGCCAAGCCTCACGAGAACTTCGTCGGATGGAGACGGAGGTACTAGCGGAGTACGACCGCTTCTGCGAGAAATTTGGCGATGACGCTACTCAAGCGTCTGGCAATTGGCCTAGATCAATTGAGGTGCGAAGACGCTGCCAAATGGCCTATGATGCAGAGAGACAGCGAATTCGCGAAGAGACTGACCTCTCAGAGGCTGAAACGCAAGCGCGAGAAGCCATCAGTCGCTTCCAACGCGATTCAGAGCTCGGAGTTGCTCCCCTCTTAAATAGAGTATACCATATGGGGAAGCGATCCGCTGAAGCGCGATGGGCGGCGCTGGCGGAAGGATCCGCTTCTGGCGGAGAGCAACCAGCAGGATCAAACTCGGCAATCCAGGAAGCTGAGGAAGCACTGGCGACGTTCCGACGGCAGAAGGAACGACAGGCGGTCTGCCTTCAGCAGCGGCTCGATGCGGTATTAGCTCGGAAAGCTCAGGCAGAGGGCAAAACAGTGCGTAGTCGCAAGTGCTACGTCTGTGGGTTGCCAGGTGTAGCGCGTGGACGCGAATGCCCGAATCGGGTCAACCATGCCACCTATGAGCGACCACGCCAATAAATTTTTTTTTATATACATTTATTTTTTTTTATGATTCTTGTTCTATACATTACCTAACCTGTACAATAAAGAGAGAAAAATCTATACTGGGCTTTATTTTATTTATTTATAAATATTATTTATGTTAATTACCTTTTTCATTTTGTCTTCTGGCCTAGAGAGAGAGTAGAAATGCAGAGCTGGTACGTCTTCGGCTACCCAGCGTCTGGAAGGGGGGAGTGTAACGAATCAATGTAATATTTGATTATATTACATTGCTCGTTACATTCTCTCTCTCTGTCTAGCCTATGTACTAATCATTATACAGCTGTTACAGGTCGGCGTTCGACGATTTTCGGCGATTTTCGCGGACCTTCGTAAAGGTAAAAGTAGGGAAAGAGAGAGAGAGTTTTCGGTTCGTAAGTGCGAGAGCACTTAGATTAAACTCAACCGTGGAGCGACTAATCTCAACCGCCGAGAGATTAAAAGTCAACCGTGTGATTAATTGCCACTGACGTGAGAAACCTTGCGATTTGTTTTCTCCATATTTTGATCGCCCTGTGCTTGTGATCCTGGTGCTGTGCTGGTGATCCAGTGAAGTTGCAATAGTTTGTTTGGCGACGACGCAGCCCAGGAAGCTAAAGAGTAGCGACTACGCAGACTTCACCTGGTTGTTTGACCATCGATCGCGTCTCAAGCACTGTAAGTGTCAGTTCTGTAGTCTCTCTCTCTCTTTCTCTCTTTATTTATCTCGCGTGTATACTGACCTGCGTTTCGCGCGCTGCGACGCGCCTGTATTATTGTTTTTCCCGAATACATTTATTTCTGTTATTAATTAAATACTGCATTGTTGTTTATTTAATTGTTTACCCTCTTTTTCTCGCGTTTCGCTAAATAAAGATTACCGCCGCCTCCGCCTATACGGCTTATTATAGTCGTATTATTACTGAGCGGCTGATCGCGTAAATGAGACTATTATTTTAACGGTTCTGAATTATTATTATCTTATTTATTGTTATTAAAAATAGCAAAACCGTTACAATATATATATATATATATATATATATATGTATGTATGCATAGATAGGGTGGACCATATTTTTATTGTTGATTTGCTTTATGTTTTTAAAAATAAACTATCCCTCAGGTTATTGACTAAGACGGGTCCGTACTTACTTCTCAATTTTTCAACCCAAAACGAGTTATAGACGACTGTCTACATAAGTCTCAAATACCCACATAAGCCTCATAAATAATAAACACTTTTGTTGTTACTTGCTTTTTTCGCGATTTTAGACGCCTGCCTTCATAGGCCCGCTGGTAATTATTTAATTATTTTTGCTCAAATTTAATGTATAAACCAACAAACTAATGATGGTACAATTAAGAACAAATGAAAAAGAATATTTAATACGTCTGTTAATTGTTAAACAGCTGTTGTGCACGCTGCTTCTAACGTTTCCACCTGTAACCTGTCAATAACTTTTTTTTTCTCAAAATCTCAGGTGGTACAATTAATTTTTCTGTAAAGTTTATTAAATATAAATATAAATACATTTTTAACTATTTTTTTCAGAGTCATTATACCAACTTTCACGTTTCTTTGAATTTTAAATCGCCCGCCTTTTCGTACGCCACAACTGCGCATGCGCGATGCCCATGCTTGCCCCCTGGTTATTATTTAATTATCTCTGCTGAAATTTAATGTGTAAACAAACAAACTAATGATGGTACAATTAAGAACAAATAAAAAAGAATATTTTACTTGTCTTTTTATTGTTAAACAGCTGTTGCACACGCTGCTTCCAACGTTTCCACCTGTAACCTGACAATAACTTTTTTTTTCTCAAAACCTCAGGTGGTACAATTAAATTTTCTGTAAAGTCTATGAAAGATAAATGAATATACATCGTTGACTATTTTTTATAACATCTTTCGAGCATTTTTTGATCTATTCATGACTTTTAAATAACGCGCCATAAGAAAGCTCCTACGCATGCGTTTCTCGTATTTCCGGTGACCGCGCATGCGCGGTGACTGGAAATATATTTGCATTATGTCAGTACAATTTTTTTGATTTTTTATTTATTGTATTATATTATTTCGCAAAAGTAACGGTGGTACAATTAAGTATAAAAAAGGTACAATTTTTCTGCACCTTTCCTTTAACGTTAAAACCACTTTAGAAGGAGCTATTGGCGGATTAATATTCTAGTACTTTAGGATTTTTTTTCTAAAAAACTACGGGGGTACAATTGAAAATTTTTTTTTTGTTGAAAAGTACAATTAAAAATACGTCGATTAGCATTTTTTTTTTATTATATTTCGAAGGGTCGTCGGGCTGGGGTAGGGTCGGTGAGTTGCCCTGTAAGCTTGAAGATGTGGACGCCACACATAATACCCATGATATTGGATTGCCAAACTCGATGTGTCGCGAGTGCGTGCCCGGGCTTACACTCCTACTCTATACTTTGCACTCTTTTCTATCATTCGTTCAAATTATCTATTATTTTTCCATTCACTTTATTCATTCCTATTAATTTATCCGATACATAAGTCTTAATTGTACGGGTTATAAGACTGTGAAAACTGTTACGCACTATGGGATATCCAACGCGTTATCGTTTAGAGGAAAAATATCGATGTGAATGGATTAGTTCTGTCTTGGACGCTCATTGCGCTTGCGACCGCAGCCCAATTACTATCCATTTACAATGATATTTTTCCTGTAGTTGCATTAACATGTCGTATATATACCAAAGTACATAAATAATTAATACGTGCGCTTTAAAAATCACGGTTACCGCGAGTATTACAATAGGTACTTCAATTTGGAACTTATATTTAAATTGTGCTCCCACGAAGACGTGCATCCAGTGATTAACGCCAGATAATTTTTCATAACATTTGGTTTATACATTATTAAGATGTTAACATGTCATTTAAATATGGTATACAAAACTTGCACCATTAAACAGTAGACAGAAGAAATTTTTCAAACAAGAATTCTAGTCGATGTCACTGAATCACAGTAATTTTCGCATTTATGTGTGCCAATTCGACATCCCTTTTAGTAAAACATTCTATGTTCAACAATAACAGAAAAAAATCTTAAAAACATTTTGAAAAAATTTTTGATTATAAAAAAAATGAGTGCTCTACAATGATATTTCAGATATTTAGACAAATATAACTGGAATTTTAAATTGCGTAATGTACTCTTGATTTATTAAAATTTTACATTTGTAATATTATTCATTGTTGACTATGAAATAAAGAATGAGATAACAGTAAATGTATCTCCCAATCATTCAATTATTCAAGCTCATGCTATAATTTTAAAATATAGTCTTTACTTTAAATAAAGTTATGCAGATATTTTCTTGACTTTATCTACAATATAATTCTGGTTTATTTTATTTGATTGGGTAGCTTTACTTAAAATCAAGTATCAATTATTTAACTCCATACACAACTTTTATTGGATTCTAACCATTTTGCAGAAATACATTGGACCCCAATTCTTACTTTTTGATGGAATAACAATATGACCATATTTTAAACCAAAATTTCCAAAATTATACAAATACTTCAATGGAGTTAATGCATTTGTTTGATCTCTGTTAAAAAATATTTATATTTAGATTTCTAAACAATTAACATATTTTTTAACTAACAAAAGTATAATTTCTTACTTACTTAACAGTAAACATTATATTTGATTCTTCAAAAACTTTCTTTAATGCTGTTTGAACAACCCCATCATTTTGAATAGGACTTAATGAACATGTAGAGTAAACAATGGTACCACCAGGAACAATAAGGTTGAGTGCATTGCTACATACAATAACAGAAATACCTTATATATACTATACACACAGAGAACTTATAATTATTTACATTTAAATTAATTTTAAAAACTAACGTTAAAATTTCACTTTGTAACTCTGGCAACTGTAATCTTTCCTTAATTCTAGTTGTTTTAAAAATATTATTGTCATCTTCATGCAAGACATGCCTATCTGTTGTACAGGGTACATCAACTAAAATCTTTAATGAATACATCACATTGTATACAAGAACATTTTATAAAAGTATAGTTAGTTTACAGAAGTAATAAAGATTTAAATTGTCTTACTTTATTATATAGACCTTTATCCTGAATGTTTCTAGCATCACTTTGTGTAACAATGAGTTTCTTATCCCAATCTTCAAAGTCTAACAGAAGTTCATTTACAAAATTATTTATCTTATTTATTCTTGATGATTGAATATCATTTGCAACAATCAATTGAGGAAGCATAGTCTGTAAAGCAGTCAACATTTTACCACCAGGCGCAGCACACATGTCTAAAAGGACATCACCTAACTGCAAATCTAATGCTAACACTGGTAATACTGATGCACCATCCAATACAAAATAATCTGTTCAGAAAAGTTTTGTTATTGTGAACAGTACACATTTTTATCAGTTTAATAGTACACAAATTAAAATCAAAAATTTAAATTTAAATTCACTAAATAAATATTTGAGTGATTTATAATTTATTACCTAATGCATTTGTTGTTCCACATTGAGGTTTTGGAAATTTAGTAAAATTATTTTCCTCAAATGTATATATTAAAAGGTTATCAGGAAAATATATAGAGTCTTCCTTTTCAACTTTTATAAAAAAGTCAGATCCACTTGTATAATAACGATAATGATCTGATTCCAGCACATAATCATCCATACCTGAAATTAAAATTAAAAGTTATTTATTTTATTGTTTCATAAAATTGTACTTATTATTTATTTTTATTTGAAGTATAAAAACCTTTTAATTTTGTTGCAGGGACAAACTCATATAACTGTGAAGCTGATAGACCAGCTGAAGATTTTATTATGCGTACATTTGAATTTACTTTCTTTACATCTGATGTAATAGAAGATAATTTGATAGGTTTAAAAATGTCATTCTTATTTTATTTTCTATAATTTTTGAATTAATAGCTGGATCATCACAAGAATTAGGATTTATTGAAGACTCCATTTGCTTACCTACTGTAATATTATCTAATTTTTTATCAAAATTTGAGTAATTACGCAGATTTTCTATATCAATTTTTATATGTTGCATTTCTAAATTCTTTACAGATGCATTATAAATATCTTTTAAATTCATTGCACCTAGAGACTAAATTTAAAAATATTTAATTTTGCATTTGAATTGGGTAGCTTTACTTAAAATCAAGTATCAATTATTTAACTCCATACACAATCTTTTATTGGATTCTAACCATTTTGCAGAAATACATTGGACCCCAATTCTTACTTTTTGATGGAATAACAATATGACCATATTTTAACCAAAATTTCAAAATTATACAAATACTTCAATGGAGTTAATGCATTTGTTTGATCTCTGTTAAAAATATTTATATTTAGATTTCTAAACAATTAACATATTTTTTAACTAACAAAAGTATAATTTCTTACTTACTTAACAGTAAACATTATATTTGATTCTTCAAAAACTTTCTTAATGCTGTTTGAACAACCCCATCATTTTGAATAGGACTTAATGAACATGTAGAGTAAACAATGGTACCACCAGGAACAATAAGGTTGAGTGCATTGCTACATACAATAACAGAAATACCTTATATATACTATACACACAGAGAACTTATAATTATTTACATTTAAATTAATTTTAAAAACTAACGTTAAATTTCACTTTGTAACTCTGGCAACTGTAATCTTTCCTTAATTCTAGTTGTTTTAAAAATATTATTGTCATCTTCATGCAAGACATGCCTATCTGTTGTACAGGGTACATCAACTAAAATCTTTAATGAATACATCACATTGTATACAAGAACATTTTATAAAAGTATAGTTAGTTTACAGAAGTAATAAAGATTTAAATTGTCTTACTTTATTATATAGACCTTTATCCTGAATGTTTCTAGCATCACTTTGTGTAACAATGAGTTTCTTATCCCAATCTTCAAAGTCTAACAGAAGTTCATTTACAAAATTATTTATCTTATTTATTCTTGATGATTGAATATCATTTGCAACAATCAATTGAGGAAGCATAGTCTGTAAAGCAGTCAACATTTTACCACCAGGCGCAGCACACATGTCTAAAAGGACATCACCTAACTGCAAATCTAATGCTAACACTGGTAATACTGATGCACCATCCAATACAAAATAATCTGTTCAGAAAAGTTTTGTTATTGTGAACAGTACACATTTTTATCAGTTTTAATAGTACACAAATTAAAATCAAAAATTTAAATTTAAATTCACTAAATAAAATATTTGAGTGATTTATAATTTATTACCTAATGCATTTGTTGTTCCACATTGAGGTTTTGGAAATTTAGTAAAATTATTTTCCTCAAATGTATATATTAAAAGGTTATCAGGAAAATATATAGAGTCTTCCTTTTCAACTTTTATAAAAAAGTCAGATCCACTTGTATAATAACGATAATGATCTGATTCCAGCACATAATCATCCATACCTGAAATTAAAATTAAAAGTTATTTATTTTATTGTTTCATAAAATTGTACTTAATTATTTATTTTTTATTTGAAGTATAAAAACCTTTTAATTTTGTTGCAGGGACAAACTCATATAACTGTGAAGCTGATAGACCAGCTGAAGATTTTATTATGCGTACATTTGAATTTACTTTCTTTACATCTGATGTAATAGAAGATAATTTGATAGGTTTAAAAATGTCATTCTTATTTTTATTTTCTATAATTTTTGAATTAATAGCTGGATCATCACAAGAATTAGGATTTATTGAAGACTCCATTTGCTTACCTACTGTAATATTATCTAATTTTTTATCAAAATTTGAGTAATTACGCAGATTTTCTATATCAATTTTTATATGTTGCATTTCTAAATTCTTTACAGATGCATTATAAATATCTTTTAAATTCATTGCACCTAGAGACTAAATTTAAAAATATTTAATTTTGCATTCCTTTGTTTAAAAATATTTACTTAAAAATTAAACAAGTCACAAAAAGATAATATTAATTTACTTCTAATTGTTGGCATATTCTGTCAGTATCACTGTAATTGTTAATAACAGCTACATACTTATGTTCTTGCATAAGTAGTGCATATCTAATATTTTTCCAACTTTCTCCATAAATAGATTTATAAAAGTCATTAAAATGTTCAAGAGCTTTTTGAGATGATGACTTTTTTTTCTTAAGAACAGACTAAACAAATTAATTAGATGTCGTTATAAAAATTGTCAAAAGTTATTAAAAATATTTATATTAATATATTGAAAGCTTACCCAATGCTGTGAATGAGACTTGTATCTCACCAATATTTTCAATATATTTAATAGTTTCCTCTTCTGAAGTAAACATGTCATTGCATAAGTAAATAAATTATGATTTCAGTTTTATACAGAAGTACGATTTTAAATACATATATATTTTGATCAGAAATGAATCAAGGGATTGATCATAACATATAAGAAAATGAGTAATAAGTTACTTTAATCAATTGAGCAGTATCTGCCGTGAAACAGGTATGAAATCATTAAATTGAAGTCTTCAAATTAAAGTTTTACATTTAATAGTGTATTAATAGAGCATTTAACAGTTTATTTTCCGATATATCGGTGCAAATGTCTATAATAACAATAAATTATATAACCTTAACGGTATCAGATGCAGCTGTAGTACAAATAATTTTTCTCTTATAGGCTACTGTATTTCCTGATGTTCATAATTATTATTATACAACATCAAAAGTTACAAAATTATTATTAACTTCATATAGAATGCGATAAATATATAAAAAGTTTTTCTATCATTGTGGCTAAAACATGCACTAATTCATTCATTTAAATCTTCCGTAATGTTGGAACACTGCACAGGCAGCACGACACTTACCACAACCCGCAGATTAATTATATGTAATAAAAAAATGCTAATCGACATATCAATTTCACTTTTTGAAATAACAGCTATTTTTAATTGAACTCTTATAGGTAATTTTTTAATAATAAATTAACAAAAGAATTCATCAGGCGTAACTTATATAACGTTTATTTCTCGATAAATCTTGAGTTTTTCGTTTTCTAAAAAATTGAACCTTTTTTATTTTTAATTGAACCACCGCTAAAATTCCAAAAAAATCGTATATTTATTTAAAAAATTAAAAAAAAACATTTGACAAATCGTATGTGCGTCACTGCCCTACAGCTCATGCGCAGATACTTTCGGAAGTCTCGGAACGCTGGTCCGAAAGAAATGAGTAACATCGCGGTTTTGTGTCACTTATGCTGACACTCGTGGACTTATGCTGACGTTTGCATAATTCCAGCTACACGGAAGGGTACTTATGTGGATTCAGGTACTTATGCGAACTGCCGTCTATAACCCCTTTTGGGTTAAAGAATTGAAAATTTCATTGCTTGCTGAAATTGAAAAGCGATTTCGGCTCTCGAAAGCGTCAGCCCCACTTAGTCGGTAATGGGAGGGATGGGTTTGATTTTAACCTTTAGACTGCCGGCATGGCTCATATATGAGCCACCTGTGACCTTGACAACTACTCTATAGATATGAGGTGTTTTTATGTATAAATTTTGCATATCAAAAATATCAATTTTTAAGGTAAAAATGCCGTCAGTCTAAAGGTTAAAAACAGAAAGCAAGTTTCACATTTCTGTCGGACCAGCGTTCCGAAACTTCCAAAAGTATCTGCACATGCGCCGCACATTAAGAACGCCGTTTTTAGGAATTTTAGCGGTGACTCAATTAAAAAGAGAAGAAATTGAATATTTTAGTATTAATTACATAACAAAAAACTCAGTATATCTCAAGAATCAGACGTTTTTTAAGTTACTTGTGACTATCTTCTATTAATTTGTTATTAAAAAACTATGAGGGTTCAATTAAAAGTAGCTGTTATTTCAAGAAGTGCAATTAAAAATACGTAGATTAGCATTTTCTTTATTGCATATAAATAATCTTTGCGGGTTGGAATAAAGGGAGGAGCAGGTATCTGGCAAAATTCTTCTTGAACTAGGTTGACACTAATAAGGCCATCAACGATTTACACTTTAACAGGTAAGTAAAAGTGCGGCTCGAAAATGAGTCGTTCCTGCGACGGCATCCGAAACAGAGCGAATTCCTGAGAGTTCCTCGGAACAAGGGAACAACTATTGAGTCAGAATTAGAAGAAAGCCTGAAGAGTGAATGCTGAAATATAGAATTAAATAGAAAAGATTAGAATTTAAGTTTGCTGTGGGAAAGAAAACCAAGAAAAAATTTTATAATATGAGCACATTAATGTTGGGGGTTGGGGAGTGAAAAAATGAAGTTATTGTGAATGGAAGAAAAAGGTTGGACTTTTTATTAAGCAAAGTCTTTAATAGAGATGAATTTGATGAGAATTAGATCTTGAACAAGACCAAAAGATCTGATTTAGATTTTCTGAGTCTTCGACACTTAACACATGTACATTAGTAGTTTTGTGATAGATTTTTACGATGTAAGCTTGCTGCAAGATTGTAGTGGTTGCTCGCGCGCTTATATGAGAAAAAATAGTAATGTCTCTGCATTCAAGTATAACGACGACTATGCGATGGTTACTTACGTATTAAGCTCAACAGTAAAATACTGTAGAAAAACGATAAGTAGATTTCTCTATCGTTGCTCTTGTTTCAGTCTCGACTAAGCGTCTATTAGCAACTCGGGAATCGGAGCTAATAATTTATAATGAAGAATTAATTTTTCGATAAATAAGAATGTTTCATTTAAGTTTAGTAATTTTTATTTAATTATCTGTATGCTTACCTTGTTGATACAGGGAATTCTAGTCTGAAGAGGGTTAATTAAATTTTAACGATAATACGAAAAAATGATAAAAAAATTTTAATAATAGACATTAAATGTGTTCATTTTAATTGTCGTTGATATTCTAAGTATTACTGATTATTTATTGTAAATTAATAAAGAACTAAATGTAGGATAGTATAAATTACGCAATTTGGTATGGATATTAGGATTGATATTTTATTGTTTAATAGTTACAAATAGTAAAAAGTTGATTACTTAATAAAATCGACTTTTATAACGGTTTTACACATTTCGGAACCACGACTGTCGTACAGTGTACAAAAACTGGGCACCGAGAATATTTTAGGTCCTATAAAGGAAAAGAAGTGGGTCACACTAGTATTTTATGAGCGTTCTAGGAATCATATGTCGAAGGTGATTCATTAGGGAAGAGAGGATAGTATCTAATTTTTTGTGGATAACTAATCTTTTAAGGAAATAAATGCGTAACAGTGTTATTGAAGGAATAGGAGAATAGATCGGAAAAACGTAATTTCATAAAAATATTATTTTGAGTTTCATTCCAGTAGATATGTGGAGTCTCGGACGTGACACAAGATCGAGGGAGTGAAATCATGGTTTGCGTGATGGGTACAATAGTGTATGTTTTGTACTAATTTAATATTAATTTTACTAATAATAGAATGACAACATTTTAATTTATATATATTGCGATGTCCCATAAGAAACCCTTGAAAAGAAACACGTGATATATACAATATACACAATGTATACGTGTAAAATAAACACGTTAAAAACACATATTCACTTTTATTTTACGTGTTTATTTCATGGGTTTATTTTACACGTATATATTTGGAACGGAATTACACGTAATATTGTACGTATTATTTCACGTGTATATATCACTTGTTTTCTTTCAACAGGGCATCCATATATAATGTATATAAATATAACTTTAGATACTAATACATCTATATACTAGCATCCCCCGTCGCGGCTTCGCCCGCTTTGTAATTGCATAGAACTCGAAATATTAGAAAATAGCATAAAGATAGATTTACCATATTTCAGTTTTCATTGGTTTTAAATAATGTTTTAAAAGAACTTCACGGTAGACAACATTTTTTGTTTGTGAACTGTTTGGTAATAAAAGAAATTGATTTTCTGATGTACCTGTTCTTGACAAACCAACATACAATTGACCGTGTGAAAAACAATCAGATCGCAAATCAATCCCAAAGTATTGAAATGTCTAACCTTGAGCCTTATTAATTGTATTAGCAAACGATACCTTAATTGGGAATTGAAGTCGCTTAAATTGAAAAGGTAAATCAGTAGGGATCATTGGTATGCGGGGTATAAGAGCAATTTCTCCTGCCGCTGGGCCTGTAAGAATAGTCGCTTCAATAATATTATTTCGCATGGCTTTAATTTGTAGCCGCGTACCATTACACAATTTTGGAGGATTTATATTGCGCAATAGTATTATTGGAACCCCGATTTTAAGTTGTAGGTTGTGTAGTGGAAATCCAGCTGGATTAAGAGAATTCAGAAATTCTTGTGGATAATGAACAGCATCTTCAGTATTGACTGCAGTATCAATCGATCTGTATTCTTTACTGTCTCCTTTAACATGACCTAAAATAGTATTGTTAATTTCAAACGCAGAAATGTTCAGGGTTGTAACAATGGCTCTTTCGCATAGCCAGGAGTATGGTTTCTCTAAAAGGTCATCAATATTCGGATAAACTGAAGAAATAAGAGTATCAATAGTTTGCACAATCTTACCTAGTTTTGAATCGACAGATATACAGCCATTTACATTGGACATTGTTCCATTTCCAACACTGAGTAATTGTGATGGAAATTGCGCATTTCCACCTCCGAGGTGAACTCTCATATTTGTTTTTAAATTTAAATTATGAATAGATCTCCATATCGGTGATGATTTAAGACATGCCTTTTGATTATATCAGCTCTTGTCCCTCTAGGTATAACTGGCAAAGTCTGCCGAAAATCTCCAGCAAAGACAATAGTTAAACCGCCCATCAACTTATCACACGATCTAAGATCTCTGAGAGTTCGATCGATTGCTTCAACATGAGCTCGATGAATCATAGTACATTCGTCCCATACGATAAGTTTTGTATCTTGAAAGATTTTACCAAGAGGACCATTTTTACGGATAGAACAACTGATTCTTGGTCACATGAGACATTCAAGCGTAGTTTGAAAGTTGAGTGAGCTGTTCTACCACCAGCTAGAAGCGTTGCGGCAATACCTGATGATGCTACACCAATAGCTAAGCTACCAGTTGTACGAACATATGCAAGAAGTAGATTAATTAGAAAAGTTTTGCCAGTGCCTCCAGGAGCATCTAAAAAAAATTTCTTTTCTATCACTATTCACATTTTGCCTAATAGAATCATATGTTTGACGCTGATCGGGTACTAATTTGGGAAGATTAATATTAATGTACTCTTGAAGCTCATTAATATTAGAGGGATTTCGGTACATTAAATCATAAGGGTTTTCATCATCTAACTCGCTACGAATTGTCGTTGGTAAGCTGAAATCACATAAGTACCTTTCACCCAGACTAACAACCTTATCTTTAATTTCAATAAGACCTCTATTAAAAATATCTTCAGAATAAGTAATGGAGTCATCATTGTTGCGACATCTAGCTTGGTATAAAATATTTTCACAGAAATCTTTTTTAAATGTGTCCCATAAAATAAGTGGTTAAAAAGGATTGCAAAATACTAAAATAATAGCAAATAAATCTCTCAATTTGGATGGAATTTGAGAAATAGAAGCATCTGCAATAGTGTCTTTCCAATGATTATCATTAGAAGACCTAATACATTGCAAGCTGCTTTGAACGTTGGATAAATAACACCATTAACAGTCCGTAAATAATTGAATGAGGTTCATCCTCGAACGTGATGTAAAAGCATACGTAGATGAAAACATTCACTTTGATTAGGATGAATCGTATACACTCTACCGAGAGCTGTATCTTTTTTGATACCAGGAAAGCCATCGACATCCAATCCACGTTTCCTTCTAGATTATTTCCTTCTAGAGAATTTATTATTACTCCAAGTATAATAAGTTGGAACTTCAGAATACAAAAGTGTTTTGGCAAAGTAATCTGATTGACAGAGACTGAAAAAAGCAATGAGAGTAGTTTTACGCGGATTGTCAAGAA
Organism: Theocolax elegans; assembly: GCA_026168455.1. Taxonomy (NCBI): domain Eukaryota; kingdom Metazoa; phylum Arthropoda; class Insecta; order Hymenoptera; family Cerocephalidae; genus Theocolax; species Theocolax elegans. Next base: position 39,514,287 of record CM047426.1, on the reverse strand, counting down.
CATCATGCAAGTTGTCTTCAGAAAAATAAACACGTTGGTTATTTTCTAAATGAACAGCTAGAGCACGGTAGGAAATCGTTCGTGGATAGAAAAATAAAAAAATCGCCACGTTGCTTCAGAAGTGCATATGTAACGACCATTAATATAGCAATCCAATTCATCTGCGTTATTTTTAATAGAAAATGTTGCTGAATCTACTTCTTTAGTAATATATTTACTTGCAAAATTCTGAATTAATGTGGGCATTAAAAGTTCGTAATAAGTATGCACTATAGGGGACAACCCATCTGTTATCAATATCAATGGTAGTACCGCGTATATTTACAGTAGCCGTACATCCTCCATCTTCAGGTTTCCTTCTACGATAGGTTGGATATCCATCATCACTATTTTTTAGTACACTTGCCATCTTTCATGCAAGGTGACGATGGGTTAAGATCACCACAGGGTCCGTGAATCATATTTTTACAAAGAATATCGAACAATAATGGATCCTCTTCTTTATTAGGAGGTTCAGCAGAATTAATGAGATCTATTCCGTCAGGTTGAATTTTAATATGTGACCTGTGATAAACACACGCACTAGTATTGCGTAAAATTATTTTATAAATTGTTAATATATTATATAATAATAATAAGTACGTAGTATATTAAGATAGCTTCGCGATAGACACGTGCCGTTAAACGCGAGTTCAACGACCGCGCTATAAATAGATTAGAGTCATTGACCGCCTCCCCACTACTGTGCCTACTCGCCAGTTCATTGACCCCGTCCGGAGTGGGGGGACAGGCGTTATACGCATGCGCGCTCTCGTAGAATCGGGTATATAAGGCGCAACGAAACCACCAGTAGGCAGTCTGCAACTGGACGACAGATCGGACTGGCCGTGAGCACACGACCAGCCCCTTTCTCCGACCTAGTGCAGCAACCGTGGATACGTTCGTGAGCACACGTTCGTAAACACGGTTACCGTATACCGTACCGACCGTTACCGTAACCGCATCCTACCGTAGGCACCTCGTGAGCACACGTGGTGTCTAATCCTGTCCGTATCCTCGTGAGCACACGTGGATTATCCCGACCGCACCCTCGTGAGCACACGTGGGTTATCCTGACCGTATCCTCGTGAGCACACGTGGATTATCCCGATCGTATCTTCGTGAGCACACGTAGATCATCCTGACCGTATCCTCGTGAGCACACGTGGATTATCCCGACCGTATCTTCGTGAGCACACGTAGATTATCCCGACCGCACCCTCGTCAGCACACGTGGGCTATCCCGACCGTATCCTCGTGAGCACACGTGGATTATCCCGACCGTATCTTCGTGAGCACACGTAGATTATCCCGACCGCACCCTCGTGAGCACACGTGGGCTATCCCGACCGTATCCTCGTGAGCACACGTGGATTTTCCCGACCGTATCTTCGTGAGCACACGTAGATTATCCTTACCGTGTCCTCGTGAGCACACGTGGATAATCCCGACCGCACCTCCGTGAACATATATACTAGCCCGCACCGTATTGCCGTGCGAGCATACACGATAACCGTTAGTTGCGTCCGTTAAGGAAACTAATTATAAGACAGCGTTGTAAAGTTCATAGATCGCGTAATAATTAAGTATTTTATTTTGATTTGATTACAGACTAATTAGCTATTTCACCCGACCAAGACCAGGCGGGCTGGCAACATTTATATTATATCTTTGTTTATTTTTATATCCGTACATAGTCTTAATAATAATTAGTCTTTATTATAAATAGTGGTACTTTATTTCAAATTCCTTAAAATCCGAATCCTGGAATCTGAGCAAGGTCCGGCAAAGATTCACTCCGTTACAAACATGTAACCACAAAAGTAAATGAGCGTGTGGTAATCCTCGCTTTTGCCACTCCACACTATATGCATAACAGTTTACTTTACCAAAAACTTCTTTTTTCGTTATTTCATCCATAAACTTTTTCAGCTTAAGTTGAAATACTCTAGAGACAATGTCATATCTATCAGATGACTTTTGTCCAGGAAAAAGTTCATTTTTTATTTCTGGCCAGTTAGGGTTGCAAGTAAGAGTAATAAACAAATCTGGGCTTCCAAATTTACGCACATAAGTCATGGCATCTTGTGTTTTTTCATACATATACCGAGGTGAACCAGTGAAAGAAGATGGACGTATAATACGTTGGCCAATATTTGCAGCTTGAATGTCGGCATCTTGATTAATTACATCTCTTAAATGTATATATTCATCAGCACGTAATTTTTTTTTATTGTGTCGAATATAATTTAATCGCTCAGTAATCATTTTTGCCATCATGTCCACACAGTACTGATTAAAAAGATTTTTAAAATAATGTATATAGTTTTTAGAATTTATTTTAATCATAAGCCTATAAGCGTAAAATTGCATGCAAGAAACAGTTTTATTTTGGCGATTATTAGGGTGAGACTGTTGCATTGCAAGATAATACTCATCTTCTCCTCTAGGAAACATAAGAGGATATTGAAGAGGATCATAAGAACGGTGAACCTCTGATACTCGTTGTATTTGATTACTTATCAAATTACACAAATTAATAAAGTAATAATGCGGACTTTTATGAAAAGTAAAAATTAGAGAGCTATACTTGAGTGAAATACAGCATTTTAACACAATGAACTTTAAAATAAATTTGCAAACGTTCTTTTTGGATTTAACATGTATAACAAAAAAATCAATGGGAATTGTGCTACATACAAATAGTCTGGGGACTGAATGGGGGGAGGAGGTCATTGGAGGCCACAAATTTTGTTTTCATTTTTGGACAAAAAATTACCATTTTTAATTGTTTTTATTTTGTTGTACATTCATGTAATTGCCATTTGAATACAAATTACTTATCAAAAACACCTTCCAAGAAGGTGTCAAAACCCGCAAGTATTTTGTGTTAACACCTATTTTATATGTAACTTATATTTAACATTTTATATATATAAAGTTTCTGCAATTAAAAGTACTTAAATCAAAGCGGTATAATCGACAAGTATTTTGTAATAATGGCCAAAAAGAGCTAAAAATCTGTACATATTATTTTTAGAAAGTGTTTAATTTATAATTTTTGTAATTCACACGTATGGGTGGATTCCAAACATATTTTCAAAATACTTATCCGGTAGTTAAATTAAAGAATTACTTAGTCCATTTTTTTAAAACCTTCAAGACGGCATAAATCCGCATAAGTATGGGTATTTTCCAATCACGGTTTTTAAATTTTTTTTCAATATTTCACATTTTTGCTAAAAATAATTTTTTTTTATAAATAAAATTTATCTAATAAATAACTTTAATTATTACTCCCAGCTTTTGTCAGTTTCTTTAAATTTTAATTAAATATTTTTTTTTATATTACAAATCTCCATATATGAAGCTTTTGCAATTGAAAGGACTGAAATCAAACTGGAATCGACAAGTATTTTTAATCTAACTCCCATATTTTCTCTACTTATTTATATTTTATTACACCTTTTTTATATATTCCAAGAAGGTGTCAAAACCCGCAAGTATTTTGTGTTGACACCTTTTTTATATGTAACTTATATTTAACATTATGTATATATATATACAGTTTCTGCAATTGAAAGTACTGAAATCAAAGCGGTATAATCGACAAGTATTTTGTATATATTACCGTAAATTTGTGATTAATTAAACATTTACATATATTTCTTAAACTCCAGAAAAAGTTCTGCAATAGAAAGTACTGAAATCAAAGCGGAATCAACAAGTATTTATTTTTAAAAATATAAATATCTATTAAATTGAAAACAAACATTTTTTCAGAAAAGCATCCTACAAATTTACATTTCAATTCTAGTCCTGTCATGTCCTACAAGCAATAAATAAATAATTTTTTAATAATTTTATTAATTTCTGCAAAACTGATAAAAAATAAATTTCTGACTTTTTTATTCTCTTTGAATACACAATGTCTATCCTTCCCGTGTCTTACAGCAATAGATAAACAATTTTATATAATAATAATAATATTCATTTGTGCAAAATTAATTACTGCAAAACTAATGAAAAAGTAATTTCTCTCTTTTTTATTCTCTTTAAATAAAATAATACTTGCACCACTCGTTGAATTGCTTTCTTTCTCTTGTATGTTAAGTCTAATTCTAACTGCATAACACACTGCATATGCATGTTTCTATCAAGGGCTTATAAATATTTTAAGGTAAGATTAAGTATATATATGACTTAATGTTTCTCATGAGACCTGTATATATCGTATCAGCGATTAATTTTTATTTGACTTCAGCAGTTAAACAAAAGCACCCGCACTTGACAACTATTTATGATTAGAAAAAGAATAGACACGTTCAATTCCAATTTAGAAATATTAGGTTTTAAACATTAGATTGCTTTATTTCAACTTTTTTTAAACTATCACCAGTATACAAGAGGATAAGGTAAAAGTACCAATGACTGGACAAGTCCCAGATGCTGGACACGAATGGAAAATTACGTTTTGCAAAATTATGAGAGCAGACATATAAACGTATTTAATATATTTAAATACTTTGAACATTCGTTAGCTTAAGCGGAAAAAAGTTTTATGTCGGTTTTGTTTTAATTTATATAAAAAATCAATATTTGACTAATGATGTTCACAATACTAAAATAACGGATTTTCTGAACGATTTGCTAAGAAATTCGCGTGCACGCTTAAGGCGATTTGGGATATATTTATTAGTTATAACATCTAAAAAATGCATAAACATAATTTCTGCAATTGAAAATATTGAAATCAAAAACACCTTCCAAGAAGTTTTTGTTGAAATACTTAACCAACGGTGGTGCAAGTATTATTTTATTTAAAGAGAATAAAAAAGAGAGAAATTACTTTTTCATTAGTTTTGCAGTAATTAATTTTGCACAAATGAATATTATTATTATTATATAAAATTGTTTATCTATTGCTGTAAGACACGGGAAGGATAGACATTGTGTATTCAAAGAGAATAAAAAAGTCAGAAATTTATTTTTTATCAGTTTTGCAGAAATTAATAAAATTATTAAAAAATTATTTATTTATTGCTTGTAGGACATGACAGGACTAGAATTGAAATGTAAATTTGTAGGATGCTTTTCTGAAAAAATGTTTGTTTTCAATTTAATAGATATTTGTATTTTTAAAAATAAATACTTGTTGATTCCGCTTTGATTTCAGTACTTTCTATTGCAGAACTTTTTCTGGAGTTTAAGAAATATATGTAAATGTTTAATTAATCACAAATTTACGGTAATATATACAAAATACTTGTCGATTATACCGCTTTGATTTCAGTACTTTCAATTGCAGAAACTGTATATATATATATACATAATGTTAAATATAAGTTACATATAAAAAAGGTGTCAACACAAAATACTTGCGGGTTTTGACACCTTCTTGGAATATATAAAAAAGGTGTAATAAAATATAAATAAGTAGAGAAAATATGGAGTAGTTCAGTCCTTTCAATTGCAAAAGCTTCATATATGGAGATTTGTAATATAAAAAAAATATTTAATTAAAATTTAAAGAAACAGACAAAAGCTGGGAGTAATAATTAAAGTTATTTATTAGATAAATTTTATTTATAAAAAAAAATTATTTTTAGCAAAAATGTGAAATATTGAAAAAAAATTTAAAAACCGTGATTGGAAAATACCCATACTTATGCGGATTTATGCCGTCTTGAAGGTTTTAAAAAAATGGACTAAGTAATTCTTTAATTTAACTACCGGATAAGTATTTTGAAAATATGTTTGGAATCCACCCATACGTGCGAATTACAAAAATTATAAATTAAACACTTTCTAAAAATAATATGTACAGATTTTTAGCTCTTTTTGGCCATTGTTACAAAATACTTGTCGATTATACCGCTTTGATTTAAGTACTTTTAATTGCAGAAACTTTATATATATAAAATGTTAAATATAAGTTACATATAAAAAAGGTGTCATAAAAAAGTATAAATAAGTAGAGAAAATATGGGAGTTAGATTAAAAATACTTGTCGATTCCAGTTTGATTTCAGTCCTTTCAATTGCAAAAGCTTCATATATGGAGATTTGTAATATAAAAAAAAATATTTAATTAAAATTTAAAGAAACTGACAAAAGCTGGGAGTAATAATTAAAGTTATTTATTAGATAAATTTTATTTATAAAAAAAAATTATTTTAGCAAAAATGTGAAATATTGAAAAAAAATTTAAAAACCGTGATTGGAAAATACCCATACTTATGCGGATTTATGCCGTCTTGAAGGTTTTAAAAAAATGGACTAAGTAATTCTTTAATTTAACTACCGGATAAGTATTTTGAAAATATGTTTGGAATCCACCCATACGTGTGAATTACAAAAATTATAAATTAAACACTTTCTAAAAATAATATGTACAGATTTTTAGCTCTTTTTGGCCATTATTACAAAATACTTGTCGATTATACCGCTTTGATTTAAGTACTTTTAATTGCAGAAACTTTATATATATAAAATGTTAAATATAAGTTACATATAAAATAGGTGTTAACACAAAATACTTGCGGGTTTTGACACCTTCTTGGAAGGTGTTTTTGATAAGTAATTTGTATTCAAATGGCAATTACATGAATGTACAACAAAATAAAAACAATTAAAAATGGTAATTTTTTGTCCAAAAATGAAAACAAAATTTGTGGCCTCCAATGACCTCCTCCCCCCATTCAGTCCCCAGACTATTTGTATGTAGCACAATTCCCATTGATTTTTTTGTTATACATGTTAAATCCAAAAAGAACGTTTGCAAATTTATTTTAAAGTTCATTGTGTTAAAATGCTGTATTTCACTCAAGTATAGCTCTCTAATTTTTACTTTTCATAAAAGTCCGCATTATTACTTTATTAATTTGTGTAATTTGATAAGCATTACTTTTACTATTTATTTATCTGCAATGTGCAATAAATTTTACTCTACATTCATGCATATTTAAAAAATCTATATTTTTAATCGTTTATAAATTGTCAACTTTTATAATACCTTTATTCTGCAAATTCCATAAAGTTTTCAAAAAAATATTATGAGACATCATTAAGTATGTCAAAATTAGAATTAATAAGATTATACATTATAAAGTTACAAGTGTGCTTCATACGAGTCTTGTTTGTCAATTACTTTTAAGTATTTTGTTCATTATTTATAATTCATTATTATTAAATATATTTTTTAAAATACACTAATTAATTGGTAAAATCATGTAGATTGTTTATAAATACTTACTTAAGTGAAATAATAAATTTCTATTTATTTATCTGCAATGTACAATAAATTTTACTCTAATACATTCATGCATATTTAAGAAATCTATTATATTTAATCATTTATATAAATTGTCAACTTTTATACGTATAATACCTTTATTCTGCAAATTACATAAAGTTTTGAAAAAAATATTATGGGACATCATTAAGTATATCAAAATTACAATTAACAAGATTATACATTATAAAGTTACAACTGTGCTTTATACGAGTCTTGTTTGTCAGTTACTTTTAAGTATTTTGTTCATTATTTATAATTCATTATTAATAAATATATCTTTAAAGCACATGAATTAATTGGTAAAATTATGTAGAATCTTTATAAATACATAGTGAAGTGGTATAATAATTATTTTACAGAACTACTAATAAAAACTTGTATTTAAAAAAATAGCGCAAGGCAGTATACTGGGTTCTCTATGTTAGGAACTGTATTAGATTAAAATAATAATTTATATTGTTTCATTGGTGATATAGCATATAATATTTACAAGGTAAAATGTTCCTCACAGCAAATTTGCTTTAATTTTACTTTATACTAATAATTTTTCATTTCAGAGACGTTATTTGCTTAAAATTAATATACTTTAAAAATAACCCTTTCTTATTCAGTGAATTTAATATGATACACTTATAGTTTTAATTAAGCTAAATTTATTTCTAACAAATTAAATTCTATATTATTGGGTTACTATAATAATTAATGACAACAGTACAATTTAATATTATAATTTTAGTACAACACAAGAAATTCTATTTAATTACTTAACTATATATGTTAGTTAGTGTCACTATCAAACATTTTATAGGCATGTGAAAGTTACAAAATTATTAAATGCCTTTTACACTTACCAAACAACTGACACATTGATTTTATTTAAATATTAAAAAAGGTATTCAATAAATATATGTAAAGAGAACAGTAACTTATCAACATTCTTTTAAATTATTTAAGTCAGTACATATAATACTATTAAGCAATCATTTCACTTAACGTTGGAAAGAATATCATACTACATATGTTATAGTCCATATAATTATTAAATATTATGTACTTGGCAAAGTATCGAACACATATATTGGCTTTATATAGAAAATAAAATGATTATTCAGTAATTTTAATTAGGATAGAGAACAATCAAGCATCCACTTAATTAAAATCTATTGTTTTTTAAATTATTTTGGTCAATGTGGAAAACATTGAGATATCATGAGGGATTCATTATAAAAATACAAGCATAAGTCCCTTCAAATAATATAAACTTAAAGCAAACACATCAAATTATACAAATAAAATGAAGTAATAATATAATAAATATAATTAAAATAATGTAATAATATACATTTATTTTTTGTGCAATTCTTATTAATATTATACTTTAAGATTAAAAAAAGTTATACCATCGCTTGCATGGAAATGAAAACATTGTTTTCATGGTTAGAATTTTATCAATGTTTGTCTCTCTCTCTCTCTCTCTCTCTCTCTCTCTCTCACTCTTTCTCTCGTCGAGATGTCAAAGGTCGACATACTAGTATAGGATATGGGCGAATATGAAATCTTCACCTTGCAATAGTATCTGCATTGCACTACAATAAATAATACCGAAACGGAATAATGTGAGGTATTGGAAATAATTACGTAAATTAATAATTTTAATTCATAACTTTTCACACAAAATCAGCCAGATGATTCAACTGTGACAAAAGTATTCACCTGAAACTAGCTCCCTCTCGTGGCCACGTTTGAACTTCTTCTATAAGTTTTTACTTCTGTACGCGCTCTCTCACGGGCTGGAAAGCATTGTTTCTCTTTCTATCTCATGCCTTTCCTATACTATCTCTATCTCATTTTGTTTGAAGTTGACTATATATATCAAAAGGGAGAAGACGAAAATTGAGGAAAGGAAATCAGCAAGCAATATCTTTGGCATTGATTTTCTTGATTGTGCGTAAATGAATTCGTGTAAAACTTGTTGTACAGTAAAGATTAATAAATAAGGAACGTAATGCGTGGTCAATAGCACACATACATAATGTTATAGTCCATATAATTATTAAATATTATGTACTTGGCAAAGTATCGAACACATATATTGGCTTTATATAGAAAATAAAATGATTATTCAGTAATTTTAATTAGGATAGAGAACAATCAAGCATCCACTTAATTAAAATCTATTGTTTTTTAAATTATTTTGGTCAATGTGGAAAACATTGAGATATCATGAGGGATTCATTATAAAAATACAAGCATAAGTCCCTTCAAATAATATAAACTTAAAGCAAACACATCAAATTATACAAATAAAATGAAGTAATAATATAATAAATATAATTAAAATAATGTAATAATATACATTTATTTTTTGTGCAATTCTTATTAATATTATACTTTAAGATTAAAAAAGTTATACCATCGCTTGCATGGAAATGAAAACATTGTTTTCATGGTTAGAATTTTATCAATGTTTGTCTCTCTCTCTCTCTCTCTCTCTCTCTCTCTCACTCTTTCTCTCGTCGAGATGTCAAAGGTCGACATACTAGTATAGGATATGGGCGAATATGAAATCTTCACCTTGCAATAGTATCTGCATTGCACTACAATAAATAATACCGAAACGGAATAATGTGAGGTATTGGAAATAATTACGTAAATTAATAATTTTAATTCATAACTTTTCACACAAAATCAGCCAGATGATTCAACTGTGACAAAAGTATTCACCTGAAACTAGCTCCCTCTCGTGGCCACGTTTGAACTTCTTCTATAAGTTTTTACTTCTGTACGCGCTCTCTCACGGGCTGGAAAGCATTGTTTCTCTTTCTATCTCATGCCTTTCCTATACTATCTCTATCTCATTTTGTTTGAAGTTGACTATATATATCAAAAGGGAGAAGACGAAAATTGAGGAAAGGAAATCAGCAAGCAATATCTTTGGCATTGATTTTCTTGATTGTGCGTAAATGAATTCGTGTAAAACTTGTTGTACAGTAAAGATTAATAAATAAGGAACGTAATGCGTGGTCAATAGCACACATACATAATGTAATAATGCAGCGGTTAGAAAAGTAAAAATCTGGGGGGCTAGTTAGCTGTATATAATGGCTCTCGCGCCTATACTTGCGTCAGGCGCTATCGCGCCTTTTGATTTCGACAATGCAGAACAATATCTCTTGGACCTTTATCTTCGTCTACCAATAGTACAGCAAGTTCGTTAACAACTGGAGCATTATAGCGACCTCGATGTTGATTTGTAGGCACACGAACAGAATGAATTATTAATTTGAAATCGTCGTTTGAACTTGATGTTTTTTTCCAAATTATACTTAAAACTTCTAATTAAATTATTATTAAGATGAAAAACATTCTGAAAAGTTTCAGTTAATGCTCTACTTAAATTTGGAACAATATTCGATCGAAGTGATAACTGATCAGCATCGGAAAGAAAGTATATTTGTAAAAACTGGCGATTATTATTTGCCGCCGGCAGTAAACTTCCTATGCTATGGTAAAATTGGCCTCGGATTTTAAAAGTTGGCATAAAATTCTCTTCCACAACTTGTTTCGCCCCAAAAGAAGTCATTTGAAAAAAAAGTATTATATTTTCTAGCATTATCAAGAAAATGTTTTGATTGTGGATGCAATCCTAAAATTAAATCTTTTAGAGGTTGCGGTGGTTCATCAAATTGTAATAACGAAATTTTACCTCCAGCGCAACACATGCCAGGCGCTTCATCTTTCCATTTCTTAGCACAACAATGAGTACATATTTTATCCATTGCACCAATTTTTACATTTTCTAAATCAATATAATTAATATGAGCATCATATTCAAATGCAGCCCTAGGCGTAGAAATACGTCTATTGTACATAGAACGAATACGCTGATCATCGAGTCGTTGTAATCGCCTGACTGATGATTCGCGATGTCTTTGAGAAGAAGTTTGTAAACGTTGAGGTAATAAACGCATTTCTCTGATTGGGCTTATTTCGCGTTCTCGATTATTAGCAGATAGTGCTCTTAATTATGACAGTCGAGCTTCACGCTCATCGAAGGTTTCATTCGTTCGGACATAAGCCATACGCCTGGCATTCGATGTTTTTCGAGATAAATTAGATTTCGGCATTGTACACAAAATATATTTATCTTCTATAAAATAAATTAAGAATCAATAGTAAGTAAATAATAAGAATAATTAAGAATTACAAATAAGAAGCAATATTAAAATTTACGAATAAAACCCTAAAGACAATGTGTGGTGATCTCAATGGTAGACACAATTATCTAACATAGACTCAAAGGTACCAAGTTTTAAAAAACTTGACATTTTAGTAGCTTTAAATTATTCACCAGTAGCATGAACGGCGTAACGGCAGATCGCCACTTTGTAAAGTTTTAAGTGAAACAATAATTAATAGGCAAATGTTTTCGATAAATCAAACAAATAATTTAACGAAAAATGGAACTCGTTAATTGAATACTTAGAATCCAACGAAAGCTTAACGTTTACGAAAAATAAATTTTTATCGTAAAACTCAGATGACTCGAACGACCGAGCCCGGCTTATACATATGTACTAAGTAGCGATAAATTTGTCACGTGCAGCTCCAGACCGTCAGCCACCTATCGGCCAGCGCCTGAACTACCGTGCATCCTGTAAGTGTAAAGACTTTTATTTTTTTAACAATGAAGCAAAACGATTTTTTATACAAAATATAGCCTATGACACATCATAGTACCTAAAAAAACTACAGTTAAAATTTCGTTACAATCGATTGTGTACTTTTTGAGATTTTTGCGCACATACAAACAAATGCTTCCTCTTTATATAATAGTAAGATAAGATAAGATAAGATAAGAAATAAGATTATTTAATTATTCGTCGCGTTAACGAGCGACTGGCGCCCAAGTACGGCTGTACCTTTTATTTAGTGTGTAAATAAATATTACTGTTAATTTAATAAATTCCCCGCGTAATTATTTCTGTAGTTCCGCATCCTGATCCCCAGTGCGGCGTGACAAGCTTTTCTGAACAATAACACTATTAACAAATAACATTCGACTTTTCAAGGAAAACGGGTTTCTATCCATATTTAGGATATTACGTTTAGATAAAAATAAACTATTGAGTTGCACCTGCTTTTTTGAAAAGAAAAGTACCGTGCTTCTGTTTTGCGTAATTCATTGTTAAACAATAATTGTTTAAACAAATACAGATTTAGTTTTTAAATTGACAAATTAATAATGCCAATCGATTTTAGGGTAAACTGAGGCCTATTGTTTTGCAATAGCGCTATAAAAAATTCTCATAAGTTTTTTAAATAATTTTTCACCTTGATCATCTAAAAAATCTACTATATTAACCTCTACAAGTGGAGTAAAATTGCATTTTATTCTTTCGAACACTTCATTCCCCTTGGAACCACTTTTCTCCCCGTACAGCCATTTTATTCATCGAAGACATATTTTATACATTGTAGACCCTCTTTTTTATTTTAAAAACTTAGTTTAGCCTTTTTATGTAAATACAACATTAGATTAATTATATAATATTAAATATTGAATATTGAAATAATTTAGAAAATAAAAAAAATAAATTGTTATTGCAAAAATGGGTCATTGGCAAAAGATAACTTGGCTTAAGTACACCCCTTCTATTAGTCCTACGTATTTTTTCGATAAATTGAATTTCTTCTTTAATAAAAAATAAATCATTTTTCTGTTTTTAATTTTCACATCCCGTTAATGTGCAATGCAAAGTTTTTATATTTTTAAATAAATTGTCATATAAAGATTATATAGATAAATGATCAGACTTTGATTTTTTGTAAAACATATATATTTTATGCCATATACAAGTTTTATTCTTACCTATGCATGTATTGTTGAATCTATTATTTAAACTAGCTCGCCACGTGCGCGTCTTGCATCGCTACGCTGAACTTTTTTCATAAAAGGTACGATCGTGTCAAGCTCGCGCTTTGCGCTCGCATCGTTTGTGAATATTGGGTAGAATACCTGAAACAATTCAACTTTTATTAATTTTCTCAATATCGGGATTTTTGACCTAATATTACAAAATATAATACAGATCATATGAGATAATACTAAAAACATGACTTCAAATCATTTGCTTATAATTTTCGCCTTTGGATCATGTCTCAATTCACACGTACTGCGATATATTTACTTTTATTGTAAAAAAACGTGATTTTTCGTACTATTTTCGTTATTTTGACCGTTTTCCTTTTTTATCTTTGGAAATATTGTTCTATGCGTAAAGTGTAAAATAGGAAAAAGTTTTGTTTTTTGAGATGAACGTTTCTTGTTTCTTTCATTTAAAGTTTATGTGTGCGAATAATACACTTTGATTTATTACGAAAAAACGTGAATTTTAATACCTTTTTCATGGTCTTAATCTTTTTTCTATGTTTACCATCAAAAATATTGTTCTGAGCGTTAAGTATATCATAGAAAAAATGTTTGTCATTTTAAAACAAAATGTTCGTTCATTAAAAAATATTCTGTAAAAACGATCAATTTAGTTTTATTGTGAAAAAACGTGTTTTTTTTCATTATTTTAACCATTTTTCTCTATTTATCTTTTAAAATATTATTTTGCACGTAAATTGTAGTTATTTAGAGACAAACATTTCGCCCGTATAAAGTTTTTATGTAGGATTGTTGTATTCTCCAAAAAAAAAAAAAAAGAAAAGGATCTTGGCAGAGGGATAAAGAGTAACTACACTTGTTTATATTGTTAAACTAAATCTACTTTATTTAATAAAACGCCTTTGCGCCTCTTAATCTCTGAATTAAGAAGAAAAGAAAATCAAAATAGTAACCCACTCGTAGAGCAAATCACAAGTAAGCACATCTGCGCGCTCACGGGGTTTTCCAACATGGCGATTGCACGTCGGGGTACGTGAGGCGGCAATTCTTCACCCATGTACTCTAGATGTTGCTCTCTCTCTCTCTCTCTCTCTCTCTCTCTCTCTCTCTTTCTTTTTCTCTGCGCGCGCAAGGTCAGTCGACTAGTCACTATTCACTTTCGCTCCGTATTTATATCTTCGCCTTTTTCTCACATCTGTTCCCGAGCTTTATAGTGCAAACTTTACGTGGGCGGACTGACTGCAGCTTGCACTTTTCGATAAAGTTCGCTTTAGCAGTTAGTTTTTCCACCTCAATTTTCGCTGCAAACAACCTGTCAACATCGAGGTTATTTTCGCTTGGAGTGGCAATTAGGCGGCAAAACTATTCGCACAACTACGTGAGCGCCCCTCTAGGATTCTAACGAAACTACGGCCTCTCATCTCGCAGTGTTGGGCAAACGATTATTTTTCACCGCACCACTTAGCTAACTTCAGACCGTACCGAGCGAAAACCGCACCTTGCAGCAAACTTCAAACCATACTGAGTAATAATCGCACCACGTAGCTAACTTCAGATTGCCCTATTATATCGAGTCGATGTGAATTGTGAATTTTTTTTAACTTTTGCATAAAAGATCATAGTAAATATGGCAGGAAGAAAAGCCTTTCGTTATCCATTGTCAACCTGAAGCAAATGGCAATTGATCAACGTCAAGTCAATATCACATTAACTGAATTATACTGAACTATTCAAATACTTGAAAATTGAAATTCGGGTATAAAATCGTGTATATGTAATTTATTACATTTACGACGCGGATTTTACATTAATTACATTAATGACATATTTTACATGGTGTCGTGTAAAAAATACAAATTTTTGCAGTTTACCCACAACTGATATCGACATAATCAAAATATTTGGCAACGGCGGTGCGAACAACAGGTGATCATATTGCAATTACTGTGCAAATATTGCAAATATTAATACAATTAAAATTATATACTTATTTGATTAATAATTGACATTTTATAAAAGTCTATTAATGAATATATTTATTATAAATAAGAAGTACGGTTATTCTTTTAAGTAATACTTAGGATTTATGTATTCCTTTATTATATATTGCTATTATTTAATGTGGGTAAGTTTACTGTATTAAATAAGTTTAATGTATAAAAAATATGTTCCATGGTACGCTTTTACAGAAAAAGTTATATTAAGTTATATTTTGTGAAGTTCGAATTGACAGAAATCCTTAAGTACTTTGATTTACTGAGCCATGTTTAGCTGCATTTGACCCAGACCAGTGTTAAATGTATAAAAATTATTTTTAGTTGCGTGCAAAGAGAGGAATCATCGTCTTCACATAATTATCAATACAAGCCGTACAATTGTTCTATGTAACTGATTACAGTGAAAAAGTACAAGTTTGATATGATTAAAGGGGAATTAAAAACTCGGAATGTTGGAAGCGAACCTTATTGTTTCCGCTGGCGAAGCCGAGCAGGATTCGGACTTGCTCTGATACTAGACCGATAGCCAAACTCTGCGAAATCTCGAAACTGTTGGAACGTTTAGTTCATTTTTAGTTGTCGTTTTATTTAGAAAACTATCAATTATTAAATCCAAGACAAGCGGGTTTTCGCAGAGGTCATAATACGCAGACTGCGCTTTTAGGGGTCCTGGATGATATTAGAAGGGCTATAGATTCCCGAATGATAACAGTCTTGGTTCTGTTCGACTTCTCAAAAGCGTTTGACTCTGTACCGCATAGGCCGCTTCTGCTTAAATTGCGTAGTTTGGGTTGCACTGACATTGTTCTGAGATGGTTTTATCATTATTTAGTAGGTCGTACGCAGGCGGCTGTGGATGATTTAAGTGGTTGTTCGGACTGGCTTGGGGTGAGTTCGAGAGTGCCAAAGGGCAGTGTATTGGGTACATTAATATTCTCCATCTTAATTAATGATTTGCCGGACGTTTTTCAATTTAGTAAATGCATGCTTTATGCTGATGACGCCCAGGTTTATCATTCTTTTCCACCAGCGGATTTTGAGATGGGTATGCATCGAATTACACAGGATGCGAACGCGGTAGCTTCTTGGGCAGTATCAAATGGTCTTGCACTAAACGTAAACAAAACAAAGGTTATGATCCTGGGCAGTCAGGCATATGTTTCGCGAGTGGATCTGGCTGTTGCTCACCGAATTAAGCTGTTGAATGCCCTTTTGGATTACGAGAATGAGGTTAAATCGTTGGGTGTTGTCACCCACCGTAGACTGGTCAAAGCAGGTATTGTTAATATCGCAGAGGGTCCATGGGGTCTTGCGCTCATTGCGGCCATAAGAGGGCATTCTCTCAGAGCACTAGAAAATATCTCGTGGAGACGCTTATTATGCCTCATTTTGATTATGCGTGTGCTGTATATAATAATATTAATCAGGTGCGGAACCTAAGACTTCAGCGACTCCTTAATGCGTGTGTGCAATTTGTATGGGGGACTCTGCGTAGACGGGATCTTGTAACACCGTATAGATTACATTTGCGATGGCTGTCAGTTGAGTCTAGACGTTTGTATTTTATTGGATCATTGGCTTATAATGTTATTGCTCGAAATTCGCCTCATTATCTTGCTGAACATTTCACTCAAATCGACCATACAGTAGATCATCTTAGATATCCTTCTCGTTTTCCTCCTAAACCCTTAACCTATCTTCCTCCACGTACAGAATCCTTAAATAAATCTTTTATAATAAATGCCTCTAAATTGTTAAATTCATTTCAGTTTAATTCATTCATTCCATTTGATCCATCACATATTAATCATTTTAAAACTTCCTTATTCGAGCATTTGTTTAGACGTGACTGTTCAGCCTGGGAGGATAGAGTTGTGCGTGAGAATCTCATCTGTCCTCAGATTGTTTAATTGTGTGCCGTTTTATGCTGTGCAAGACTTGAATTTATTGTTTTATCATTATTATTGTATTTTATATTATAGCTTTATTGTTAATTTTATCTTTGCGTCGTTATAAGCGATGAACGTCATTTTTTGTTATTGCGCTAATTTTTGTTATTTTTGTTATATTTATTTTTGTTTTTATGTAAATGCTTAAGCGATTTTTTGTATTAATGTGTTAACGGGGTTTCTACCCCTATAAACCCAATAAAGTTTTATCTATCTATCTATCTATCTCGGTGAGTACAAGGTCGCTTTTTATTTTGCTCCGTACTGAAATCTATCAAATACTCACATAGCTGCCTCGATTATTTTTTTTTAGCGAAATCATTGGGACGCTCACTGACAGCAGTATCTATTTTTATTAATAGTTTTTAATTCTGCTGTCAGTTGTTCCTAAGTTTTATTATTTTCCATCAACCATATTATGGAGGTTAGCTACGAGACTGCGAAGAAAAGGCGGCTTGTCCGGTGTTCTACGAGCAGGGTAACCACCTTTTGCACACAAGCGGTTTTCGCACACCGCAAAGTCATCTAGAGTAGACGCCTCTTCGTTTAAATGGCAACGCCGCGCGGCTGCTTCCTGTGTGGCGTTCGACTGACACGGAAAGACTATACCGAGGTTTGTGTCATATGTAATAATATCACTCATACGCACTGCTTCGAGGTCGCGCCGGGCTCGTCCGAGCGCCGCTGTTGTGCGCTGACTAAATCTAAAGCGTTTGTTGCGGCTCTCACTGAAGCGAGGGCGCCACCGCCTGGGTTGCCGCGACAATCGAGCGCGACCTGCCACACCGCGCCGACAACCACGCCTACTCCGCCCTCCTCAGTTTCCAAGCGCGTGGCCTCGCCTCTGCCGCCATCATTGTCACAGGTTGCCAAGCAAGCTCGTGGCGCCACGCCTTTGCCGACCAACCACACGTCGCGCGATATCACCGCCGACACGACGCAATGGCGGGTGCTTCACTACCGTGGATGGAGAGCTTTGCGCGCAATTTGCAAATGAATCTGTAATTAAATATTGATAACTTACGAAGCAATATTAAATCGGTGGTTGAGAAGGTGGATCGCGTGGAGGGAAAGCTTGATAATATGAAGGCGGACATTGTGGCTCTACATGCTCGCGTGGATCAGTTTGATTCGGCTACGGAGGTACGCTTTGTAAACTTAAACGAGCGTTTTTCGGAGTTGGATTCACGGGTTATAGGAACACGGGCCTTCCGGCAGCTTTTCGGCTGCATCATCAAATGCTTTATTTTTTGACACCATGAGAGACACGTGAGGTTTCTAGCCACGGGACTGCCTATGTCATCGTCCTTGTCCGACACTATCATTGTCAATAAAGTACTTGACACGATTAAGCTGCCGTTGATGTCGAAGCAGGTGATTGAAATTCGACCTTGGCTGCCGTGATCTAAACCAACTACAGAGGGCGAAACACCGGCTCAACTGCGCAGCCGAGGTATTGTCTGTCGACTGTCATCGACTTCGGCTAGAGACTTAATAATCAACAGGGCACATTTATTAAAGGGGCAGTCAGCGTTGAAAATCTTTGGGGAGGGAGATAATCACTTGCTGTTTATTCGGCCGCTCTGCCCCAAGCCTGTCTTCGACCTTTGGCAGGTAGTGATACATAAATGCAGAGAATTAGGCCATGCGAGGCCTGTTGTGAATAATTTAAGTGTATTTGCGCGAAAGGTGAGGGATGGTCCTCTCATACGTGTGACTTCTGAGGTTGACATTAATAATCTTCCTCCGCTCTCAACTCATACTAAATGAGACAGGACTGATCGGGTCAAAAACATTAAATCATCCAATACATTTTCCATTTTTCGTACTAATATTAATCGCTTAAAGACTCATTTCTCATTTATTAAAGCAATAGTTTTTCCTGAATCCCACGATGTCATTGCTGTCACAGAAACCTTCCTCACCGAAAGCGATTCTTCTGAGATTCTTCATTTACCTGGTTATGCTCTTTATCGGTTGGATCGTGTAGGTAAGGAAGGTGGTGGTGTGGCGGCTTCTGTTCAAGAGGAGTTTGCTGCTAACATCGTAGCTCACTCCGACCCTGTCTTTTCTAACGCCCCTGAATTCCTTGCTTTACGTATAGTAAGTAGGACGGTGGCGTTGGCGTTGGTAGTGGTTTATCGCAGGTCTTCTGCTGCTTATCCTACGGAGTTTTTTGATACTCTTGCTGACATTCTCCATAACTATAAACATGTTATTATTACTGGCGATCTCAACATTGACATGACATCATCTAGCGCTGCAGCGAATATGTTGAGAGGGAATATGACAGCTCTGGGCCTCTTCCTCATTCCATTTGAACCGACGCACCATGCAGTGACATCGGCGGGAACGTCTCATACCTGGTTAGATCATTTCTTGTTTTGTGAACCAGTACCTGATTTTCTTTACAATAAGTCTACTTCACCCCTCGCGGCTGACTTCCTTACAGGCTGGTGTCAAGTTCTGGGTTAGGGTCTTGGAGAGGATCAACTTTCATCATCTTGCCACTAATTTCACTTCATTCATGGATCAATCAATGCATACTTCATTACTTCCTTCTCCATCCGTCACTGATTCGCTTTCATCTGCTTGGCCTGACCAGCCCACTCGTTTAGGTTCGCTTTCATCTAATCATTTCGACACACTTTCATCATCCTTACACTCTCTTTGTAGTTCGATTATTTCCACGTTTAATAACATTGCTCCATCTAAACTAGAAACAGTCAAAATCAAACACAAGCTATGGGTTACACAGGAGATAAGAGCTAATATTAAGGCTAAGAATGCTACTTTTAAACAGTTTCGTAATTCTGGCTCTTTTGCAGACTACAATGCCTATAAATTATTGAGGAATAGGGCTAAAAATACCATCAATCCTAGCAAATTTCACTACTTGCAAGTGAAGCTCAATAATGAGAAGGAACCTGCTGAGTCCTGGAAACTTCTCAAAAATATGGGTCTAGGCTTGAAGTCTAATCCATCACCATTAAAACATTTTTTAATCAATCAACTCAATATTCACTATGCATCTATATCCAATCATACTCCACCATTCACTATTCATTCATTCGCATTTATCTTATCTAATCGTTGTCATTTTCCCTCATCTCCTTCGTTCGCTTTCCTACTTGTGTCAGCCAAAAAAGTTCAACCGACCATAGTTCGAGCCTCTTCCAAGGCGTCGGATATTGACGGCATATCAGACAATATGCTGAAATTGTTGGAATCGCAAATTACCCTGCCCTTAACGGAACTTTTTAATCGTTTGCTTTCTGCTGGATGGTTCCCCGATTGCTGGAAGAGGGTCCTACTGTTTCCGTTGGCGAAGTCGAGCAGGTTAGAATCGTGCTCGGATACGAGACCAATTGCAAAGATTTGCGAGATCTCAAAGGTGTTGGAGAGATTAGTACATGATCAGCTGGTTGAGTACCTCGAATCTAATCATTTGTTAACTGACAGGCAAGCGGGTTTTAGAAAGGGCCACAGTACTCAATCAGCTCTTCTGGGGGTACTAGATGATGTTAGAAGAGCTATTGACTCTAGAATGATCACGATTTTAGTTTTGATTTCTCCAAGGCCTTTGATACAGTTCCTCGCGATTAACTTATCCGCAAGTTGGGTGATATCGGCTGCACAGATACAGTACTTTACTGATTTTATAGATGAGCAAATCCACAGAACCTTTAATTTTGGGGAAGCGGGTAATATAGTAGTAAATAAGCAGACTTAGCAACATTATAACAACAGTTTCTGGTAGAAAAAGTAATTCGTTGAAGGGTCTTTATCATTTTTTGAAAGTTGTTTTCATTAGCTTTTTGTTAGAGGCTTCATAAAGTTGCATTTTTGCAAATTTGACGATGGAAGTAGTACTCATCTTCTATTTTTTAAGCTTATAGAAATTATAATTCTTCACCAAATGTTACAGAAATTTTTTTTGACAACTTACACCATCTATCCTATTAAACTAAAAGTGTTAGAATAGTGTGCCTTCATGATACAGAAAAATAAAAAACGCAACTCTTGAGGAAGTCAGTTTTTGTAAATTTAGGAAATTTTAGAATTTTGATATTATACAAAGATAAGTTTTGTTTATAGCTATTGTGACTAATATTGCTTTTTTCGATTTGCAATAAGGATTCTTATACTTTTTTGTGCTTAGCTGTCCCTCTTTTTCTTTACAAGCAATTCTACCTTAAACTTTTCAAAATCTCGGGCCCCTAGTCTTCCAAATTTTCATTTCCGCATGGCTCACTCGACATTCACAAAAAAAGCATATCTACGTAAAACCTCAATTGAATTTTTTGTTAATTTAGATAATATAAGCTGTATAAAAGTATAAACATTTTATACCTTTGAACTGAAGTCCAAATTGACTATACGAAATAGGTTATTTCAACACAAAAGCTAATATAAACACACACACACACACACACATACACACATATCATTCAGTCAGCCTTACGCAAGTAATTTGTTTACCATTAAAGAGAAGTATACGAAAAGAAATGTTCCTACCAATTAATACGACCTCGACAATGTAAACAAACAGCTTAGCTTGTATCAATTTGATTTAGTCGGCTGGATTCCGCCGTGGCTACAAGATGCATTTATAATTTTTCAAATCTATGATGTTCATTACTAAATCCGTATTAATAAAAGTTTGATAAATGAAAATTTCGGCAAAATGGAAATTACGGAAGAATGTAAAGCTGAAAGAAAAAGACAAGTCATACGACTGAAAAGAAAAATTATTGCAGAAAAAAGGCTGTGAAAAAACTTAAATTGCAAGCATTTAATGAGAGCAAAAAATTAAATACTCTCCTTTTAAGGTAGTAAGGAATTGATTGCATTAACAAAATATATATAATTTGTAAGACCGACGCGGTGGCGGAGTGGCGGAGACGCACCTCCGCCGGTCACGGAAGTTAAGCAGTATTGAGCGCGGTACCCAAGTGGATGGGTGACGCTCTCGGTCGCTTGGCTTTCGTGGCGGGTTAGGTGTTTTTTCACACTTCACAACTTGAGCGGGAGGTGTGAAACATTCGGTTTCGGTGTCAAGGCCTACGCAATGTGACTTTGACACCCAAAAAGAATGTTTCGAATACACCGGCCATCTCGGGTGAGGTTTTCCCTGCTTCACAGGTTTCCCTCATCCACGGGCATAACCCCGGGTGAATGCGAGATGGTGGGGTTTTTAAGGGAGGGACAAAGCACCTACACATAGGTGGTAGGTGGACACCGTTAATGTCCCCTGGGGGATAAACGGTAGGAAGTGCCAGGAAAAAGAGGGCACAAAATCAAGAATAAAAAAAATATATATATATATATATATATATATATAATTTGTAAATTATTATAATGATGTTTTAATTTGTTAGGACAAGTAACTGTGAAAGTAATAGTGTCAGTTTTGTGGAAAATGCTCCACGTTCACATCAAGAGGTCTCAGAAAAAGTCAGTGATGATATCAATTCTAATAGCGTGCGAAGCAGCGATCGACTGCGTGGTAAAATTGCATTTACTTATTATGTCTATAGGAAACGTAAGTCTACTACTACAACAGTACAGTTCGATAATGAATCATCACATCCTGATAATAATAGCCCATACAAAAAAATGAAAAGAATTGATAAGTCAAATGAGCCAGCTTATTTTTCAGAATCTAGTGAAAGTAATGACCTTTTCGAAAATACTGTAGACGAGTAAATTTTGTCATCAGACTATCGAAATTCATTAAATAATTTTCGCAATGATCATCAAACAGAAAAAAATAGAGAGTACTATGACAACCGAATAATAGCTAAAGTTAAAAAATTGCACAAGTCATTAGCGCTAGCCAAAAATCGTGAAAGAAAATTTCGAAAATTAAATTACAAATTACTTGAAATAATTAATAATAAAAATATTGAACTAAAGCGTTTTAAAAATAAATATTACAAAGCCGTTACTAAAAAGAAAACTGAAAATATTTATTTCAAAAATGTAAAACAAATAGAAAGCAAAGGAAAGACTGAAATTAGAAAATCTTTATTATTTAGTGGAGTGTTACAAGCACAATTATTAGAAAATAAGAAAAAACTGATAAAGGAATATGAAAAGTCTATCTACGGACAATTACTTTCTGGCAAACTAATTAAAGAGCATCATTTTGTAAATAGGATGAAAAGAATCAATAGCGGATATTTTCAACGTAAATTTTCTGATATAGTTGACATTAGTTTGACGTGTTCGACTGCGCAAAAGAAAGCTACGAGAAAGAAAATTGAAGATGCAATAAGAAAATTTCTTGAGAGAAACGAAAATTCGGTTGTTTGCCCTGGCGCAAGAGATGTTATAAAAAGACACGGTATTATTAAACGGAAGAGATATCTGACTGACACATATGTAAATTTACACAAGAAATATTTGAAAGAAGAACCACTAAAAATCTCACGGGCGATATTTTTCAAATGCAAGCCTTTCTGGATAGTGCACAAAAAAATTTCAGCGCGCGATACTTGCTTGTGTAAAAAACATGCAAACTTCAATTTCATTTTTCAAAAACTGTGCTATCATAAAATTATAACCTCAAAAAGTATTCAATCTTTCATTAATGCTTTAACTTGTAATTCGAACAATGAAGATTGTATGTATAAAAAATATTTAAAATGTAAAGACAGAAAAGTTAAAGAAGTCAATAGTAATGTAAAATCATATTATTTCCAATGGATCAGCTCAAAAGAAAAAAGAATTGGTTTAAAAAATAAAGTATATAACGTCACTGTCACATCAAAAATTAAAGTTGTTTGTACTATAAGTAAAATGGTGAAAGATATTAATTCCCTTGCTGCTCCTTTTTTGAAACATGTTTACGATACGAAACATCAATTCAATTTTTTTCAAAACAATAAATCTCAACTAAAACCTGGAGAAGTTCATATGGTTATGGATTTTTCTGAGAACTACTTATGTAAATATGCTAACGAAGTACAACAAGTACACTTTGGAGCATCTAAAAAGCAGTTATCTTTACATACAGGCGTCTTTTATTACAAAATCTCTTCACGTGATTGTTTACAATGTATCTCATTCTGCACTGTTTCCGATAATTTGAGACACGATGCAGCAGCCATCTGGGCGTATTTTGCTCCGGTTTTTGAACTTATCAAAACACTTGTTCCAGACTTCAAAGTTATTCATTTTCGTAGTGATGGCCCAACAACACAATACAAAAACAAAACAAATTTTTATTTATTTCGGCATCATTGCGAAAAAATGAACCTTAAGTGCGCTTCTTGGAATTTCTCTACTCCAGCGCACGGAAAAAGTAGCGCTGATGCTATTGGTGGGTCAGTAAAAGGACTTTGTGATCAATCTGTTACGACTGGAAATGATGTTATTTCAGTAAATGACGTTATCATGGCAGTACGGTCTAATTCAAGTAAAATTAATATTTTCGCCGTTACACAATTTGATATGGAACGTATCGATAAAATCGTGAACCCAACTTTGAAATCAGCACCGAACTCGAATAAAGTTTTTCAGTTGCTCTGGACTAAAAAAAGAGCTAATGTTTTATTTTTAAATTATTTATCATGTAATGAATGTTTCAATAATTTGCCATGTACTCATTACCAATTGAAACCTTCAAGTTGGAAGATTTATGGAGCAAAAAATGAAATTCCTGTTACAAGTACTCAAACAAAAAAAAACCATTGTTACTAGGAAAAGAAAACTACAGTACTGTAACGGCACTTGAAAACATTCCTTTTATATGAAAAATTGTTGTTAGATATTTCAATTTTTGTTAAATAAGAGACTTAATTATGTTGTTATATTCATAAATTATAGAATAAAAAATGTTCTGTTTATTTACGAAGTGATTTTTTATAATTTACCCTATGATACCCCTCATCAATATTTTAATCGTCAATTTCTTAGATAAGTCTTGAAAAGAAATAGGGGCCCTCATATTTTCCTACTATTTAACCTCTAAAGAAGTAGAAATCTCCATTAAAATCAATGTGCCTCCCAAAAAAAAAAAAATTTTCAAATGAAAATCAAAGGTTCCGTGGATTTGCTCAGATATCTTGTGGGCCACACGTAGACCGTTGTGGATGAGGTTCGCATGCTGTCTGACTGGCTCAAGGTGAATGCAGGTGTGTCTCAGGGCAGTGTTTTAGGTCCGATTTTATTTACCATTTTTATCAATGACTTACCCAAGGTTCTCAAATATAGCAACTATATGTTATTTGCCGATGATTCCCAGGTCTATCATTCGTTCTTTCCATCTGACTTTGACATTGGTGTTCAACGCGTATCTCATGATGCGAATGCGATCGCAAATTAGGCATCGAAAAAGTACCTTCCATTGAATGTTAAAAAGACAAAGGTTATGTTCGTGGACAGTCAGGCGTTTATTTCGCGTATCAACCTGAACACTGCTCCGAAGGTTAAACTATATAATGACTTGTTGGATTATGAGAACGCGGTAAAATCACTGGGATTATTGATCACCCTTACCCTCGATTGGTCTAAGCAAGTCATGTCAATCTCTAGGCGTGTTCACGGAGTTTTGCATTCTCTACGCTATTATAATAAGGCATTATCGGTAAAGCTCCGCAAGAATCTGGTTGAGACACTTATTTTTCCCCACTTCGATTATGCGTGTGCGGTCTACAACGATGTAGATCAAACTAAAAATCTAAAACTTCAGAGGTTGTTGAATGCTTGCGTTAGATTTGTATGGGGCAACATAGCGAAACGTGAACGTCACCCCGTTTAGACTGGGTTTGAAATGGCTGTCGGTCGAGTCCAGACGTTCATATCTCATTGGTTCTCTAGCGTATAATATCATTACTCACAACTCACCCTCATATCTAGCAAACCACTTCACCATACTTAATACCCCTGGCCAAAATCCCCGCTCTTCCTCTCGTCATCCACCCAAGTCACTCATGTACCTTCCACCAAGCACAGAAGCTTTAAATAAATCATTAGTCATCACCTCCACCCGCATTCTGAATCAGTTCCCATCCATCACTTTCAATCCATCATGCGTTGACGGCTTAAAAAACTCATTATTCAATCACCTATTTGGGCTCGTCCAAACAGCCTGGTCTTCGCGGGTCTTGTTAGAAGGCTTCTTACCGCAGCCCATCCCTCACCTGTATGAAGCGGCATAAACGCGTAATTATGTATTTGGCATGCTTTCTTATTCTTGTTTGAACATTGTATGTTCATTTTTTCTTTTTTCTTTTATGTAATCCAGTATTGTATATTTTATTTTGCTCAAGTTTTATATTTTGCGAGCATTAATTATTGTTATCTAGTTTTAAGTATTTATTTATTTATTTGTATATATAATTATTCTCTTCAGCGTACCGCTACTGTTGTATTTTATTATATTCGCAATATTTTTGTTATTTTATAGTTTTAAGAACTTAATTTCCTGTAATTTTTTGTAAATAGTGCCTACGCGGTTTCTACCTCACAAAGGCCAAAGAATAAATATCAATCAATCAATCAATCTCTTTCTCTCTCTCTCTCTCTCTCTCTCTTTCTTAATGCTTTTTGGTGCGTTTTTAATGCTTTTATTTTATTCTACATTATTTATATTGTTGTTTTAACTACTAATATTATACTTATTTTTAACTAAAACGTAAATTGTAATATAGAAGATTCTCGAGCGTATATATATATATATATATATATATATATATATATATATATATATATATGGGTGGTTCTCTGTGACATCGAAGATGAAAAAAATAAATATTGCTATAACTGTGGGAATATGTTTTAGAGGTATCCAGTAGTTCTCCTGAATTTTTTCAGATTTTTTCTGGGCCATTATTTTAAGTTACAGAGAGTCAAAGTTGACATTTTAGCACTTTTTTGCATTATATGCCCATTTTCATGAATTTTTAGCTCCCAGGGGATGCATTTTTCACTAAAAACATAAGTATGACTTTTTTTGTAAAATTTTCCGAACTTTTCATTAAAAATACTTTTAAAGACATAAATGTATGCTGTCACACTCGTGTAAGCCATTTAAACCTTAAATAGTGAAAATCAGCAATTCTGCTCCGGACTCTGGTAACCTAATACTGTCTAAAAGATGTCTTTTTATAGTCAGAAACTGCCTAAAAATTTCTAGAGTGGGTCTAAATCATTAAGATCACTTATGGTCAAAATATCCCGGAAAAGTGCCCGAAATATTAATAGAAATGTATATTTGTTGCCTTATAACAATGAATCTATTAGCATGATCATTGCAAAAAAATTTGTGCACTTACCTTGGAGTGGTAGAAAAGTATCTTCACTTGTTTCAGTATCCATCTAATCCCCTGTAAGCTGCTAAAAATACAAATATTATTATAACATTATAAAAAATTATTTTTTAAACATTTATAATGCTGGATTTTTAGTTTTACATCCCTTACAAGAATTATAATACTAATCTGAAGGATTACTATAAAAGTATCAACATTATTATTATTATTATTCAGCAATACATTGTTTAGATTTCACAAACTTGTCACTGTCACGTTATCATATTATTCATTATAATTATATATCCGATTTATTTATATATCTTTTGTGTTAAATACGTATATTCAGTTATTGTAATAATGATGTTTATATATTTATAGTAATCCTTCAGATTAGTATTATAATTCTTGTAAGGGATGTAAAACTAAAAATTCAGCATTATAAATGTTTAAAAATTAATTTTTTACATTTGTATAATAATATTTGTATTTTTAGCAGCTTACAGGGGATTAGATGGATACTGAAACAAGTGAAGATATTTTTCTACCACTCCAAGGTAAGTGCACAAATTTTTTTGCAATGATCATGCTAATAGATTCATCGTTATAAGGCAACAAATATACATTTCTATTAATATTTCGGGCACTTTTCCCGGATATGTTGACCATAAGTGATCTTAATGATTTAGACCCACTCTGGAATTTTTGAGGCAGTTTCTGACTATAAAAAGACATCTTTTAGACAGTATTAGGTTACCAGAGTCCGGAGCAGAATTGCTGATTTTCACATTTATGTCTTTAAAAGTATTTTTAATGAAAAGTTCGGAAAATTTTACAAAAAAAGTCATACTTATGTTTTTAATGAAAAATGCATCCCCTGGGAGCTAAAAATTCATGAAAATGGGCATATAATGCAAAAAAGTGCTAAAATGTCAACTTTGACTCTCTGTAACTTAAAATAATGGCCCAGAAAAAATCTGAAAAAATTCAGGAGAACTACTGGATACCTCTAAAACATATTCCCACAGTTATAGCAATATTTATTTTTTTCATCTTCGATGTCACAGAGAACCACCCATATATATATATATGTATGTAAGCGTATTGTAAAATATTTTAATGTATATCATTGTCGTTTTTGCCTTATGGTTAAATTTGACCTAGGCATAATAAATACTTTATCAATCAATCTCTCTCTGCGCGCGCAAGTATTGATGGTCAGGCAGAGGATCGACCACAGATCGCACTTTTTAATAAAGTTCTGGTGGTGGTTGGTTCTTCCGCCTTCTATTCATCTCATAATTATCAAGTAAATTTGGAGGTTACGTTGGATCGTCTCCCGTGAGCAGATAAAGGCGGCATAAGTTTTTGCACGGTTTTGGCAACGGAAGCGCCTCTACAGGGGTCGACTCGAGGTACAGCTGTTCTCCCCTCTTCTCTATCTCCGCTTGTACTGACTCAGCGTGACGTCAATCACCTCACCTCTGGCTACTGTCAATATTTCTACGTTGGAAATGGCTACCTCGCGTGTGTGTTTTATTTGCAAAATCCGTATTACTAGGAGAGACTACTCCGAGGTATGTCCGAATTGCAATTTTATTATGCACTCGCATTGTATATCTTGTTTGCCTGGCTCTAGTCAGCGGCGGTGTTGTTACTTAGCGCGCACGGTTGCTGTGCCAAGAGAGAGTGATGCCTCGAGTCGTGAGGGGGCAGCACCTCCTGGGACGAGTTTTGCGAGCGCGGCGGCGGTTGAAGATTCTGCGGCGTTGCGTGTAATACCCCCCACTCCGTCTTGCGCCAAGCGCTTGGCCTCGCCTCCGTCGCCATCATCGGGGCAGATTGCTAAGCAACCTCGCGCGGCCACGCCTCTCGGGCCCAATGCGGAGCATGCTTGTCTGTCGGGGGATACCGTTGCGATGGCCGTTGTACCTCTGCCGTGGTTCACAAATTTTGAACGCAATGTAGTTCAGCTTGTGGAGAGAGTGGAGACTAAGGTTGAGGGGATTGATTCGAAGCTTGTCCATATGAGCGAGGAGCTACGAAATCTAGATGAGCATATTAAAAAACACGAAAATAAGACGGATGAGCGGTTTAATGAGGTGAAAGTTCGTGTTGACCATTTAGAGGAAGAGGTGAAGGCGCTTCATGAGAATAGATCTGTTTCAGCATCGAATTTCACGGGCGGTTCCGAATACCTGGAGAAGAGTGCGGGTGATCTGTTATTCACTGGATTACCTTTAAATTCGGTAGTAACAGATCTAAATTTAATTGAAATCATCCTCAAGCACATCAAACTGCCGCTTATCGCCTCCCAGATTATAGAGACTCGTTCTTGGTCTCCTCGGTCCGGAACATCTCTACCAACATGCTTCATCAATTCCTATCATGTCTACTGCCTCATCTTCCTCATCTTCATCTATCACGTCTTCCTTATCTGCATCCATCACGTCACCAAATTCGCCTGGCCACACTATCTCTTCCTCGTTTCACTCCGTTCTTTCGTCTTCGCCTTCTCCTACTCCTTCCAGCAACCTTCTTTCCAGCCTTGTATCATCTATTTTACACACCTTTGATTCCCTTGCACCAGCAAGACTCATCACTATCAGAGACTCCACCAAACCTTGGATCACATCATCTATAAGACATTCTATTAAAACTCGAAATCTGGCTTTTAAGAGGTATTTGTCCACGGGCCTGAGCTCGGACTACCAGACCTATAAAGATCTTCGGAGGCTAGCTAAAAACTCCATAGACTCTTGTAAATTCTCTTATTTCAGCAGCAAAATCAACGCGGCATCCGATGCTGCAGGTCTGTGGAAGGAGCTCAGGAACATGGGCCTTGCGACTAAACCATCTAGGTCACCTCTTACCATGTTTTCATTAGATCAGCTAAACACTCACTATGCATCCATCTCTCATTCATCTACCCGCTTTGATCTTGCTCATTTTCAATCGCTTATCTCATCCTCTAATGTCCTGCCTCCCTCTTACCCTTCCATTTCCTTTCATTTTGTTCCTATCACTCCTTTCAAGATCCTGTCAATCATCTCCAGAGCTTCATCTAAAGCCATAGGCTCTGATGGAGTCTCAGTCTCTATGCTGAAATGCTTAGCTCCTCAAATTGCACCCCACCTTGCCGAGTTGTTTAACTCCTCTCTATCAACCGGATCCTTTCCAGAGCCTTGGAAGAAATCTCTCCTTTTTCCATTGGCTAAGTCGAGCAGGATGATCTCGCCGTCTGATACTAGGCCCATCGCTAAGCTCTGTGAAATCTCCAAGATTCTTGAGAAATTTGTACACGAGCAACTAGTGGAATACTTAAATAATAATGATTTGCTCATGGAGAGACAAGCGGGCTTTCGGCGGGGGCACAGTACCCAGACGGCCCTAATTGGCGTACTCGATGATGTTAGGAGAGCGATTGATAAGCGCATGATCACCATCCTCATCCTGTTCGACTTCTCTAAAGCGTTTGACTCGGTTCCTCACGATATCTTATTGCGCAAGCTGCGATCTCTGGGCTGTTCGGACACGGTCATGTCCTGGTTTTTCCACTACCTCGTGGGTCGCTCCCAGGCGGTGGTGGATGAACTAGGCTCTAGTTCGGCCTGGCTTGACACATCTAGGGGGGTACCTCAGGGAAGTGTCCTTGGCCCACTTCTTTTCTCCATTTTTATAAATGACCTTCCGAGGGTTCTGAAGCACTCAAATCACATGGTTTTCGCGGATGACACCCAAATCTATCACTCTTTCCCTCCTGCAGATCTTGCCCTGGGTGTCCAGAGAATCTCAGAAGACGCAAATGCTGTTGAAAACTGGGCGAGATCTAACGGATTAAGTCTGAATGTAAGCAAAACGAAAGTGTTGATAATGGGTAGTCAGGCTTTCATCTCGCGCATTGATTTAGATTCGGCCCCTAAAATCAAAATCGGTGACAATTCCCTCGACTATGCTTTAGAGGTCAAATCACTGGGCGTTTGGATTACCCCCACCCTGGATTGGTCTCGCCAGGTTGCGTCGATTTCGCAGCGGGTTCATGGAGTCTTGCACTCTCTGAGATTCTTCAAACGTGCTCTCTCGCGTCAAAATAGGAAACATCTGGTTGAGTCGCTTGTTTTCCCACACTTTGACTACGCTTGTGCGGTCTTTCACGATCTTGACGCCACTAGAAATCTAAAACTCCAACGTTTATTGAACGCTTGCCTTCGCTTTGTGTGGGGAAACATACCCTGGAGAGAGCACGTAACGCCCTACCGCCTCAAGCTTGGTTGGTTATCGGTCGAGCTCAGAAGATCCCTCTTCATCGGCTGTAGTGCCTACAATATCATTTCCCATAGTTCCCCATCTTATATTGCTAGTCATTTTTCCCTTCGCGATTCTTCCTTTTCCTCCCGAACTTCCTCTCGTCACCCACCCCTTTCCCTATTTTACCTTCCTCCTAGAACCGAAGCCTTCAATAACTCCTATGTAATTACAGCCTCTCGCCTTATTAACAGTCTTCCCTTTACTAACTTCGATCCACTCCTCTTCCCTTCCTTTAAATCCTCTCTGGCACTACATCTCTCTGAGCTGGATCGTCGGGCTTGGGAATCGAGAGTGGTTGATGAGGGTTTAGAGTGCCCTCCCTTGCCAGATCTTTAGGCATTATCTAGTCACGATCCACTGTACTGCGGCGTTTATGTATTTATTTATTCTTGTTTTATTGTTTATATATTTGTTTTTATCTCTGCGTGCGCTGTTTTTATACATTTTTTACAATTATAACTATTTATTTATTTATTTGTTTGTACTCTTCGTTTTATCCTTCGACGAAATATTTATTTTATTTATTTTATTTTATTATATTTTGTTTTTAACTGTATTTTATCGACGTTTATTTCTTATTCTAACACTTTATTTTTATCATGTTATTTATTAATCTTTTATATCTTTTACCTTGTTATAACATATACTTTGTTTTATTTTATATTTTGTTTGCCAGTTATATTTTATTTTTGTTATATAGTTAGTTCGGTATTTTATTTTATTGTTATTTTATTTTACTTATTGTTTTATTCTAATGTGTTATATTATTTATTTTATTTTATTCCGATTTTTTACTACGATTTTATTGTTCTGTTATTTATTGCGAAATGTACCTATGTAACTGCTGTGTATACGGGGGTTTCCCCTAAAAATACCGAATAAATGTATCAATCAATCAATCAATCAACTAATGTAGCTATAGCTCCGTCCTCGACGAAGGGAATTTTTATTAAGGTGTCTTCGTCGGCAGTCAGAGACCTCGTAATCGAGAGAGCACACCTATTAAAAGGAACTACGTCTTTGAGTCTTTTTGGTGAAGGAGGGGAGACCTCGCTATATATCAGACCGTTGTGGCCGAAAGCAGTACATGCTTTATGGTCGAAGACTTTGCGTAAAGCGAAAGATTTAGGTTACTTGCGACCAATTGTGTTAAATTCATGCGTATATGTTCGTAAATCAAAGAAAGAGCCACTAATATGTATTAAGTCGGAAGCTGATCTCCTCTCCATGTCTTCTTTGTCTTCCTCGCTTTCCATGTCTTCCTTGTCCTCTACTCCTGAGCCTACTACTCAATGAGGTGGGGCTGGTCAGGCGTCTGCTGGACATTTGCATGCTTTCTCTATTACGCATATAAATGTAAATAGACTTAAGACACATTTTACTTCTTTGGAATCATTGATTTTCCCGAAGGCCTATGACGTGATTGCTCTCACTGAGACTTTCCTTACTGAATCAGACTCCTCTGATATTGTTGAGCTTCCGGGTTATAAGCTATATAGGTTGGATCGAGTTGGTAAGGAGGGTGGTGGAGTAGCTGCATATATTAGAAGCGAGTATAAAGTCACTGTTTTAGCTCATTTAGATAAAATTTTTTCAAATTCACCCGAATTCATTATATTGCAGATCGTTGGTAATGTAGCTTCGTTAATACTAAGTATTGTTTATAGGAGACCTGCAGCAGCCTACCCCACCAAACTATTTGATTTATTATCTGAGATTTTACCTTCTCTTGATCAGGCAGTTATTACTGGGGATTTTAATATAGATATGAAATCCTCGAGTCCTGCGGCGGACATGATGAGGTCGAACATAGCAGCTTTAAATCTCACTCTTATTGAATCGGAACCAACTCAGCATGCAATCACGGCTATAGGTTCCTCACACACATGGCTTGATCTCTTTTTGGTTCGCGAACCGCTGCCTGATTACAAATATATGAAATCCCCAGTGCCTTTTGCTGCGGGACATGATTCTATTACGATCTTTATACAGTTTGGCAGAAAACCACCTAAAGTGAAAAGGTACTGGTCGCGTAACTTGAGAGGGATTAATCTCCATGACTTAGCTTCTGAATTTAATAAGATCTTTAATTCAGGTCTGGTAAATGATTTCCATAATTTTAATGTAAATAATAATCACATAGAGTCGCCTGGCCAGAATCTAAATTGTTATTTGTGCTGTTTTTCAAACTATTCGAATGTAAATACTTATTATATATCTTGTTAAATCATTCATTAAACAATGTTTCATCCAGCATGTCATCATCTAACTTATTTTCCATCTCTCACAGTTCTCGTCTTCCTTGCATGTCATCACTTAATTTACTGCCCATTATTCATTATAATCATCAATCTAGCATGTATTGTCATAATGCAGTAACTCTATCTCGATATAATCGATTCATCGTCTCGTCATCTCCTAATTTATTTATTACGCCTCTTTCTCATAATTCATCCTCATTTACTGATGGTTCTAGTGTTCAGAGTTCTGATTCTTGTACTGAAACAGTTATATCGCATCTAATGGCATCGGCTCTCTCAGCCTTTGATACACTGGCGCCTGCTAAGCTTCTAACTGTTGGCAATAAATTTAAGCCATAAATGACCGCGGAAGTCAGAGGCTTGATTAAGTCTAGGAATGCAGCCTTTAGGGATTTTAAAGTAACAAGGTGTAGACAGGAATATGAGAGATATTAAACATTGAGAAACAGAATATCGAATATGTCAGATGTAAATAAGTACAATTATTTTACTAATAAAATAAAAGAGGCTGCGGATCCTAAGGCTAAATGGAGGGAGCTAAGAAATCTGGATTTGGGTGCTAAAAACAATTCATCTCCATTGGATACTTTTTCCACTCGACAATTAAATGCCCACTATGCCTTAATCTCGAATCAAGTACCATTACTTTCTCCTTCTTTCCTGGAATCACTAATTTCCTCTGAAAGTAGTATAAATGATTCAGTTAAATTTGAGTTTGATGTAATCCATCCTTGAGGAGTTCAGCGGAGTTTTTTCAAAGCAAAATCAAGGGCGCTGGGCACGGACGGGTTATCCGTGGAAATGCTGAAACTTCTTGAACCACAACTTACCCCTCATTTGACTGAGTTATTTAATTCATTGCTGTCCTCGGGCTATTTTCCGGACTGTTGGAAGCGAATTTTGCTGTTCCCGTTGGCGAAGTCGAGCAGGATTAAAACTTGTTTGGACACGAGACCCATAGCTAAACTCTGTGAGGTCTCAAAAATTTTGGAGCGACTAGTTCACCGCCAATTGTCGATTTATCTTGAGAAAAACAAATTATTGGTTGATAGACAAGCGGGTTTTTGCAGAGGTCATAGCACCCAGACTGCGTTATTGGGAGTACTTGATGATATTAGAAGGGCTATTGATTCGCGCTATATAACCATTTTAATCTTGTTTGACTTCTCAAAGGCGTTCGACACAGTACCGCATGGCTTGCTTTTAACTAAATTGCGCAACATGGGATGCTCTGACACAACATTGAGATGGTTTTTCCATTATTTAGTGCAATTACATGATTTATGACATATACCACATTTTGACTGGATAATATTTTTTACCTGTCATATCTCTGAGAGCTTTGTCCAATGATATGATTTCTTGACAAGTATTGCTCATGGTAAGTACTCTGCATGACATGTTGACGTGGCTACATGTTTCTGCTTATAGCTTTTCCAAGCTACTGCATTTCCAAATAATTTTATAATATACCCTCTCGTTGATGTTGAGTCTGCATTATCACTGAAATTTGAGTCAGTGTATGCTTCTAGGCTTCCTCCGAAATCTCCGTAAGTTAATCCCACTTGTATGGTCTTCTGAAGGTATCTGAATATACTCTTTATGTCATTCCAGTCATTCTCTGCAGGTGAAACTTTTTTTCTAGACAAGTAATTAACTACATATGCGATATCGGGTCTTGTTACTCCTGCTAGATATAACAGCCGAAAGTACCACACGCTCAAATGGCTAACCTGCCAAAAGCTCGTGTGATGGAAAAAGCTGCTTTCCGTCAGACTGGAGTAGATTTCTTCGGCCCTATTCTCATCAAGGAAAAGAAATTCCGAAGCAAAACGACCTTAAAGACGTACGGCTGTGTCTTTATCTGCATGGCTTCCAAAGCCGTGCATTTGGAACTTGAAACGATTCATCAGTCGGAGAGGCATGCCTCAACAGGTGTTCTCCGACAATGGGACGAATTTCGTGGGAGCTTCTAAAGAGCTTCAAGAGATTTACAATCTATTTGAAGACAAAGAATTCCGAAAGTCCATTGGAGATTATGCACTTTCTAAACGAATCCAATGGCATTTTAATCCACCCTTATCGCCACATTTTGGAGGTATTTGGGAGGCAGCGGTGAAGAGCTTCATTTAAAAAGAGTGCTGAAAGATCAAGTTTTAACGTACGAACAAATGAACACTCTTTTGATTGAGATTGAGGCTATTCTGAACTCCCGACCTCTTTGTACAGTTTCTTCAGATCCCAATGATCCCCTTGCAATAACTCCTGCCCATCTATTAATCAATCGACCATTCAATGTAATACCTGAGAAATCTTTTCTTTCAGTTCCAGGTAATCGTCTGTCTGTGTACAATTTTATTACCAAGGCACGCCAGGACTATTGGAGTAAGTGCCATAAAGAATATCTCCACGAACTTCAGATCCGTCAAAAATGGCACAACTCCACTGCGGACGTAAAGGTTGAATTCGTAGTAATACTTATGGATGAGGTCTCAAGTTGTTCAAGATGGCCGCTGGGAGTAGCCGCCGAGGTGCATCCTGGGAGTGATGGCATCGTGCATGTCGTTATGGTCAAGACCAGCAAGGGCATTTACAAGCGTAACGTGACCCGTCTTTGCGTTTTTCCGGTCACATGAACATTTAGTAAAATAGAGTTGAAATGTGTACTTGGGTTAAAACCAACGATTTGTGATCAAATAGCTAATCAGAGAGTAATCACTCCAACGGAAATTACTCTATATTTCATAAATTTTGCGTTTTGTTAGTAAATAAGTTATCAAATCGTTAAGATGGCCTCTCCAAAGGAAACCAGTCGCTTCTATATAGTGTAACCGCTAAATTAAAATTGTATCTCGTTGAATGTCTTCATATTAGACTTGTATTGTTAGTACAATCTGCGTCACTTCGCCTCTAAAAGGCTTAGTTCGGCAGCTATGGCCGACAATGTGTTATGATGCGTCATAACTATTCTGGAGGTTCGGGGCGTTGACGTGTTGCGTGAACGGTGTGGATTGGCTCGCGATATAGCACCCACATTTGCTTAGAGAGAGGGTAGACCTAGAGAGAGGGTAAGCTGGCGGGAACAACCCGTCTCTTTCAGTCAGCCGCCATTTAACTTCTTATTAGCGTACACGTGTTTTCGTTTAAGTACATTTTATCGCGAATTGCACACGTTCATTGTTTAAAAAAAAAAGACGCAAAACAACGTATTGCGCAAAATCTCTCTCTTTCTTCTTTCTTTTCGGACAAGAAAATTGTCACTGCATCAGTGAAAGTTTTCCTTTCCATCGTCGTCGGATGGCCTTGTCGCCGTCTCGGCAATATATTTTAACCCTCGTGGTTCACGGCGTTACGTTGCTTTTATAGTACGTTCAACGTTCGTATCGGTCTTCAAGACTATAATTAAATGCTAGTGCGTAAAATTACATATATAGGTGTAAGCCTTTCACGTGATCGATGGAGGTTATCTCCTCGCTACGGGGCTTCGCGCCAACAGTGCGTGAGTGCGAGTGAGTGTGAGTTTTTTCAGTGCGCATGCGCTGCTCGTCGTTATCTTATAGTTTTCTTTTTTTTCTTTTCATTATAATTTTTTCATTTAACGTAACATCTTAGTTGTATTTTTATAACCTTGTCATTTTTTATTAATAAATGGGTTTTTTTATGCCGTCAAAAGATTTTTCTCTTAAATACGTTCTTTCTTTTATAACATATTTTCCTTACTTATTTATTATTCGTAATTAAACGATAAAGTAAAATTTTTAAATAAAAATTACAGTATCGATGCCATCTAAGGCATGGTAGTTGTTCAAAATCAAACATTACCACTATTGTGTACACGAATAGAATTCATATTCTCAGAACAATTTTACCGATAGTAGACAATATTATTGACTGTAACTAATAAGGGACAAATGCTTGAATTTAATGGCAAAATATGATGCTACAAACGAAATAATACACTGTCCTAATTGTAAACAGAACATTAAGATTAAAAAGTATGTCTTATCAGTGTCGAATCTATGTACTATTTAAAAAGAGCAGTACAATCTTCTTAATGAAGAATTAATCAGTTACCTAAAAGCAAAAACAACATATTATAGTAAATGTAATAAGAATATTGCTGTACGTAGGTATGAAATGGACCCTTAGATACTTATTGATACGGCAGATGTCTATAAATTTTCAAGTTATGCTGATAGACAAAATTTTGTGTCCAATTTGAATGATGTACTCAAACTATTACAGCTTCAGCATAAGACGTACCAATTGGGTGGTGTTGTAAGATATGTTCCTCCTCAATTTCCACAAGGATTAGGCCATGACATTGCATATTGCTATCTTCCGTCAGGTACATAGATTGAAAGAAATGATGTAAATAAAAAATGTATAAAACTAACCAAATTACCTGAATTAAAATAAAACAATTAATATATGTATATTAATATGTGCATATATTTATGTATGTATATTTGTATGTATGTATATATGTATATATCCTTGATAAATTGTTTATATAATAAAAAGTCTTTATAAAATATCACGTTGTTCTTACTTTCATATTAAGCTTTGCACTTTTATAGTTACCTAACAAACATGATTACTCTAAAAATATACGGTTAACCGCTGGACCACCTCCATTGCGTACAGCCAACATTACAGTGATAATTAGCATTTATCGATGTTAGAATTAATATATTATTGATAAAATACGTGTCGACGGAGTGGGCATATATTCAATTTTTCATTAAATTATCTGGTGCAATGTATATTTTATTGTTATTATATTTGTATTATAATTACAACATATTTTGTAAGTTATTCCGTATATTTTAACCATCAATTGTTAATGCACTGATTATAAAGCAACTGTCGACGGAGTGAACGCATATTAAAATACGCAACTTACATTTTTATACTTTTTAATTTCTTCGTATTTTAACAAATTTATTATTCTCATAAGAGATTTCGAAAGTATTTCATCCAAGGAATCTGTTAGGATCAAAACATTTTTGTTAATAAATATTTTTCATTTATAAAAATTACTTTGAAAGTTATGCTTTAGACTCCGTCGACATAATCACGTGATGGTGGAACGTGATGAAAGTGTGCATGCAAAATTCAAAACGCAAATAACAACCTTATTGTAGCACATTCTACACTTATTTTGTAGCAAAATAAAACATTTCCGTGTATTACAAAAATAAATAAAGGTCACAAATATAAACATATTTTAGAAAATTTATCTACAAGTAAGCCTGTGGAAGTCGACGGAGTGGACATTTTAGCTATTTAATTAATTTTCTTTTACTCTAAATTACTTTTAATGATCAATTTTTGACAAGAATTTGTTTAAGCAAGTTTTGAACTACATGTAGAAACTTTTTATTTTTATTTTTTAATTATTTTTTATGCTCAATTAATTCTAACTTTAATAGAAGTCTCGCCTTTCGAAGCAGGCGGTAGCGCCGCCGATGCCCGAGAAGGTACCAATCCTGAAATTCCAATACCATCTCTCTAACCACCGACTGCCGAAGCATCTTCGCCATGCCGCTTGCCTCCATTTTGGAAAGCAAACCCTAAGTTGTGGTTTACAACGATAGAGGCGGCATTTAACCTGCACCATATTCAATCCGACACGAGCAAATACGACTCAGTGGTCACGAGTCTCGACAACGATGTGGAACAAGAGGTCTCGGATATCCTCCCCTCACCACCCGATACAGAGAAGTATAAGCATCTTAAAGACGCAATTCTTGCTCGCCTCCTAAAATCATCGGACCAACAATTGCATAAGCTTCTCACCGAGTTGGAGCTCGGCGATAAAAAACCGTCACAACTTCTGCAGCAGATGCGTTCCCTTGCAGGTACCGCCATTACGGACGACGCGTTTAGGGTCAAATGACTGGATTTACTACCAACCAACGTTAATAGGCTACTTAAAGTACTCAAGGCTTCTAATCTAGAAGAGCAAGCTACCCTCGCGGATGAGCTCATGGCGAGCGATCCATCTGTATCAGCCGTCAGCTCACGCACCCCGGTTTCGAGAGACATGTCACCTACAATCGACGCCCTTCTGAAGGAACTGGCCGCTCTTCGATTGTCAGAATTTTACTCTCTCGTTAAAACTTACAGGCGCAAGCGGCACCCTCTCCTGGTAACAACCACCAGCAGCAACGGGGACGATCGCAGTGCAGGTCTACTGGTCAGCCTCTGAGGCGCTGAGGCTCATAAATGCAAGGCGCCGTGCTCCTTCTCTGGCACTCACCAGGGAAATCTGTAGAGCCTCCCCCGATCCAGGCAGCCGAGGGGGTCAACTTAGCACGGTGGGCTTCGATTGAATTTAATTAAAAGGTCTCAGAACAAAATATATTTCGATTGGATGTTGTAAAGGAACATTTTATGAATTCAAAATACTGAAAATTAAAATATTTCATTGAGCCGTTTTTTAAATAATAATATTTATTTATTTTGATTCATTAACAAATAAATTAATACGTGAATCAATAATTACGTAAAATAAACTCATATAATACATTAAATATAAGCAAACAATAGAATTGAAATATAATACAACTTATACATACATATGCGTAGGTATTTGTATGTTTATTGATACATCTGTATACATATAAATCTATGTCTTAACTATCAAAATATTCCTAATGTAACCAAAAATTTGAACTTTGTTGATATATTGGTACGGCCGAATGATTAGGGAAATATAGTCTATAAGTACGTTACATCAGTTTAAAATTTTCTATTGATGAATTCGGTTGTGTTACGGTAATATGTCGCTTCCAAATATCAATAAAGATCACGCGCGAACGCATGAAAAAAATCGATATGTTATCTGTTTATTGTGTTTTAAAAAAAGTGGTACGATGATAAAAATAACAAGTGCATTGCAAGACAAAACAGAACGTTTATTTAAAAGTTATAATGCGGCAAATAGTTGCCTACCCCGTGTTGTGTGTAATACTTGTAAAAAATATTTGTACAAATCTAACGTTAACAGTGATGCTATACAACAGATTGATTTTTCTCAATATCGCACACCAATAAATACACGATCAAAAGTAAAAAAACGAATGTGATTGCGCGTTTTGTAAAATGGCAAGAATGAATTTGAGAAAAAAACCAATTCGTCGAAATGTCTTTTTGAACTTAAAAGAAAATATAAATATTGTTTCTTCAAAAACAAACATAGAAAAGCGATGTTCAGAATGTTTTGCAATAATTGGACAAGGTAAGAAACACGTGTGCTCCAGTTTTAATCAAGTAAATAATGTTAATAATAGTATTCAAAGTTCATTTACTTCTGCGCAAAAAGAACAGTTAGCTTCATTGTCATTAAAAAAATTAGTAGAAGTGACAGTGATAAGCAATGTGAATCAAAAGCCAGTTCAAATTCATTATTTTTGAAGCAACTAAAAGGAAAAAAATTGAGTGTTGTTATTGGTAAAAGTAGCGAAAAACCAATTAAAAAAACTTTACTTAGCGTTGCAGACATTCAAAAAATTCAAGAAAGTAATAATTTAAGTTTAAATACTACTTGTAATATAGCATCGTCTATTCGTTCTGCAACAAACAATTTCAAAGTAATCGAACCAAATCTAAAACGTAAACTTTCGGATATGAATCATAGTTTAGATGAATACTTTGGTATTAAAGAATTCAACTTCATAAAAAGTAAAGCCAATAATGTGTCGAATTTGTCGGAAACAGTTATATATTGCAAACATGTAAATAACCTAGTAAAACACCTACAAAAATGTAGAAAAACTACAGAAACTCATCTCAAAGTTGGAATCGACGGAGGAGGAGGCTTTTTAAAAATTTGCCTTTCGATTCAATTACTAGCAGAGACTGATAGAAGCTGTATAAGTGAACGAAAATATACACGACAAAGTTATAAAGATGGTATTTTGGCAAAAAATTTAAAGAGACGGGCGTTAAAAAAGTATTTATTCTTGCTTTGACACCTTCAACTCAAGAATACTACGGAAATGTTAATCAATTATGGTCAGAACTAAAATTGAGAAGCTTCGACGGAACGATGGCGACTGATTTGAAGCTGGCTAATATTCTTGCTGGGATTATGTCACATTCAAGCTTTTATCCATGCCCATACTGTTATGTTGATAAAAACCATTTACATGATGTAGGAATACTGATAACTTGTGATAATATTTTACAAAATTACGTAAATCAGGAAGCAAGAAAGATAAAGCTAAGAACTATTATAATTGCATTAATCCTCCCATTATCGAGACAAATACAGTAAAGCAATATTTTAAGTGATTCCTCCGCCTGAATTACATCTCTTGTTAGGAATCGTTAACAAAATGTTTAACAATATGCTGAAAAAGTTTAAAGATGATGCGTTAAAATGGGCAGAAATGTGTCATGTACAACGAGAAATTACTCACGGTACTCCTGCTTTCAAAAGCAATTCGTGTAAGACATTATTAGATAAAAAAGATTTATTACGATCCAACTGTCAATCAGGTACTTTGAAGTATGTTGCAGCTTTCCAGAACTTTAACAAAGTTGTTAAATCTTGTTTTACGTCAAGTTTAGACCCAAATTTTGCAAAATATATAAGTGAGTTTAAAAGTAGTTATTTAGAGTTAAACATCTCTGTCACTCCAAAAGTACACATTGTTTTCTTTCATATCGAACAATTTTGTACAAAATTAAAACAAGGTTTAGGTTTTCATGGAGAACAAGCAGTAGAATCAGCTTATTCTGATTTCGCCAAGGTTTGGAACAAATACAAAGTTGATAATAAAAATCCAAATTATGCAAGCCGGCTATTACGAGCAATTTGCGAATATAATTCACGTCATGTTTAATTTATACAAAATTTGAGATATATTTATGCTATTTAAACATCGTAAAAATTGATTGATTAAGTTTCGTAATACTAATATCTGCAATCGAAAATTATTAATGTTAAAAAAGTTATAATTTTGTTTATTTACTTTGTGACATCCCAAACGCGATACACAGAAATTCTAATGACTATCTCAGTTAAATAGCGTAAAGAATATAACTACATAAGCTAACACTAACGATTAGCTAATGTAAACATGCCAAACTATCCCGTATAAGGGAATGAGATAGCTCTGCGGTAAAGTCTCTGACTGCCACGCGCTATGACGGGGTTCGATTCCCGGCGAGGGCAGATTTTTTTTATTTCACATTTAATGTTTAAAGAATTAGTTTAAACATTAAAAAGTGGAAAATTGTAAAATTTATAATTTTATAAATTTTTTTTATACATTTGCCAGTTTTGCTCTGAATATCATTGCGATACCACCAAAACTGACAAAGATGCTAATAATTACTATATAAAACAATTGTTATAAATTATTAAAATCTATTTAAATATTTCATGTGTAATAATAATACGATACTAAATTTAAAATTATTGTTTACTGCAATTTACAGTGAAAATTGACATTAGGCCAATTTTCAATGAAATTATAAGTTTTACAATAAACCAAGACTTGCGTATAGATTAAGCGTATTGTAAAACTTATACCGTTTCTATTATAATTAAACAATATAATAACTGATATATTTATAATGCAAAACAAAGTACATTGAAAGCAACGACATCTCAGGTTACCAATACAGATACGTCGACGCATGTATGTGAGACGGCCCATGGTGAGGGAAGCAAAAGCCTAAGAAAGATCAAGCCGATCCCACCTCAACGGGAAAGTTTCCCCCACTACTGCTAACCGCCAAGCCTGGATAAAAACAACAGCTCTCGCTGCCTCGGCAGCATTTTCGTCGTGGACAACGACGGGTTTAAGCGGCCTCGCCGC
Organism: Theocolax elegans; assembly: GCA_026168455.1. Taxonomy (NCBI): domain Eukaryota; kingdom Metazoa; phylum Arthropoda; class Insecta; order Hymenoptera; family Cerocephalidae; genus Theocolax; species Theocolax elegans. The sequence continues at coordinate 39,470,449 of CM047426.1, read as the reverse complement.
ATTAATAGAGTCCGCGTGACTCTCTATAAATTTATCAATTGTATGAGTCCTCGAGTGAGTCGATGTAAGGGAGCTATATCTCCCAAATGAAGAAATAGCAAAATGTTATTACTCTGTATTACAATCATTTCGTAAAACCGCATAAAGTATAAATAATCAATGCTTGTGGGAATAGTTAGCCTATTAAGTCTAAAGGAATCGCAGTACCATTCATAAGGTGACGCGGGAGAAGAGAATTTGTGTTCTCTTCGAACTACGTCATTGAATAGATATTGGGATCTTTAGACTTAAATTGTTAAACTGTTATAGCTCGCATGGTAACGCGTGACAAGAGAATTTGGTTTCTCTTCGACCTACGTTACTGGGTTAAAACGGGACTACAATTATGGGCAACGCTTATCCATTACAAGCATTAACGATGAAATGCTCATTCGTCACTCGGTTGTTGGATGGGAACGTTTCCCTACCCAGCACGGAGTGGTGAATGAATAAAAATGATATTTAAAGACATAATTTCAATTTTATAATTTATTATGCGACAAAACAGGACCGTCACAACTTATATTTTATGTATTATGAGTTTATTTTATGTAATTATTGATTTACGTTAATATGAATTCAAGTTAATAAAAATTGTGATTTAAAAAAAGAAAAATTAAAGCAGTAGACATTAAAATAAATAAATACTTAACCGTAAGCTTTCCACCAGGGAGCACAACTTAAATATAAGTTTAGACATTTGCACAGCGTATAGATACGGTAGCCGTGCGCGTTAAGGTGCGCGTATGTAATCGGTTACCCAAAGGGTCTCGGTTTTAAAACTCGTGATCTTGATTTTTTTTAAGTTATTTAATTTATTTACTTATTTGATACGTTTATATTACATAATTTTAATAAATAATTGATAAATATCTATTTTAATAGTTACTTATATAATAGATTTTACATAACTAAATATTGAAATAGTTATTATTATTATTATATGAATTTATATCATAAAAATAATAATAACAAATATAAAACAATTTTTAAACATACAAAAATTGAGGAATATATTATTTAATAAACATTATAATTTGCATATTAAAAATAATTAGCTTAATAATTAAGTTTTATGAAAGTGTAATTATAAGTTTGTTGTATAAATTAAAAAAAAAAAGTTAATTAATTGATACTATAATAAAATTATAAAACAACTCGAATAAATAACTTAAATGAACTACTTATTTATTGTAGTTTTACTGTATTTTTAAATAATTAATTTTGTTTCAATTTGTTCAACGTACATACAAACCTTTTATTAAACTTATTTAATAAATTCATTATTTTTAATATGTGAATTGTAATTTTTGTTAATTCATATATTCCTTAGTTTTTATATGTTTAAAATTCGATTTATATTAGTTATTATTATTTTTATAATATAAATTCATATAATAATAATAACTATTTCAATAATTAAAGAATGAATTTCTAAAACATTCATTTTTAATAAAATAAACTGTATAATAATCTTTCAATTAATTGCTATAAATCATCTCAATGTTATTTAAAAACAATTAAAAGTTGAACTTTCTTCAAAAGTTTTGAAGAATTATTATAATGATTATATTACCTTAACAATAAAAATATTAACGCGACAGTTCTCCACACTACCCTCGAGGTACTGCTAATAGCGCATTAGGTTTTTGTTTATTATATTTAAAATGAAATAAATCAATCATCGTATGCAACTTAAAAAAATAATCTACGATCTGATAAATTTATACAATGTGGTTATATTTAATTGATTTAATTATTTTTAAATATAATCGTGGAACCTTCGTCAATAGCCCTATTTTAACCACTGTAGTCTCCAGTCCTCCACAACTCGAAGAATATAAAACAATTTATATTTACATCATATATACATAAAAAGTAAATAATCAACTAAAACTCAAAAATAATGTTATTTATACTATTAAATGTACTAAAATATTACAAAAAAAGAAGACTATTAAATTTTATTTAATATTGTAGTAAAATGCGTTATAATTAAAGTTAAGAAAAGTTTAAAATTAAAAGAGCGATATAAAATTATTTTTGACTAGCGTTGTTACAAAACAAATACAATATTAAGTACACTATTTACATTAAAATTGTTAATGAAAAATTAAATTATATTAGTCTTTCACTTGCAAAACAATAATCTTTCGATAATCGAAAAACAAATTAACATGTATGTGCATTTATTAAAAATAATAATTAAATTTATAGTCAAATTTAACAAAAACAAAGATGGCTTTATTTGTAATTGAAAGAAGAATGTAATTATAATAGGAAACAAAATATGAAATTACGCAATATTTATTAAATATTTATAGACCTATTGTTAAAATTGTAGAAAATTATTAATCAAAAATTATAAAAAGTGACAACGTAGTTTACAAATTTTGCACATTCACAGATTTTCTGCTATTGTTTCTCTCTTGAGTTATTGCATAAATTTTAAGTAATAATCAAAATTTTAATGCATCTAATCTATGATTAAAACATTTATGGACGTCATCAAACCAAGAGACGTACTTTTCATGAGTATATTTCATTGCTATTTCTGTCAATTGTTGCAATAATTGTCCCTGGTGCCATACATTTTGGTATTGAATATTAAAAGCTTCTAGTTGGCAATGAACAACCTCCATGAAAAAATCCGTTGGTCTCGTCAAGTATGCAACTTGTGAAAGTTTCTGATCTGAATGTGGATATTCTCTGTGTTCAATATACACTTCGTTACTACTTCGCGGATCATCATTGTTTTTCATAAAATCAATCTCACACTCAGAACATCCACTTTTTTTAAGAGACTTACGAGCAACATATCCTGCCAAGAATGCAACAGCATTTCTTTCGTACAAGGATTTTGCTCCTATATTAGTTGAATTGATCGGTTCATAAGCATCCATCATTCTAGCAGCTTCTAGAAGTTCTTTAATTTCACTCAATTCTTGTGAATCATACTCAATTAACTGTGCTTGAGCTTGTGTAATCAAGTTCAAAGGTTTTCCTGAATCTGTACTTTTACTCGATTCGAGAAAGGAGTGGGCTTCTTCAATCAAACCATTACCTTTTTTACTTGTTTCAATGAAACCAGTAGATAAAATATGCCTAATACTTAATCTGTACATTCTGCAAGTGGAATTAGCATTGAAACCACCCCTTCCTCGTAATTTTGAGTGAATGTGCTCTACAGAATCTTGATTACAGAAAGCTGTTGCCAATTGAAAATCCGGAAATGAAAGTTGGATATCATTAAATAATTCGATGAAAACTGTAACAGTCAAAGGATTACCGGTAAAAGAAGATGATTTTAAAACCTTACCTTTAGATTTAACAGTCCATTGTTTCGACCAATGAACAAAATCAACTAGTAGCTTTTGAAGTTCCGGATGCTTATTCGACAATGGCTTTTTCTGCTGGTTCTTATTGAATAAATAATAACAATTACACGCGTCAATAACGGCATCTAATTTTTCTACAAAACTGGCCGACGTTTTCCACATTTTTGTCTGTAAACCGTGGGGATCTTCGTCGGCGGTTTTTATCGAACTAGCCGCATTCATCGACTAAATAGCTGAAAAGCTAATTTAACTTTCATGGCTTCCAAATTATTAAGATGAAAATGAGCCTCAGTTAAATGTCCTAATAGATTTGATGTGCCATTTGATCGATCCAACTCCCACGTTTTTATTAAATCGAGAAAAGATATTATATCTTCATCAATATAAATAAAATCGTGGGACCTTAATTGAGCGATCAGTCGTTTAATAAGGTGAGGCCAATCGAAACATGCAAAAATTTTGATTTCATTAACGAAAAAATAAGGATTAAAAGAAGTTATTTTAAATTACTAAACAATTTGTGATTAGCACTACCTTGGTCACATATAATTAAACGCAGATCTGCTCCAATACTACGCAATAAAACTATAATTTCTTTATAAATACTTGAAAGGTCATCTGCATAAGCGCCATTTTCATTGAAACCAAACCATATTATTTGACGCCATGGATTTAAAGCATTAATACTATCTAACATAAACAAAAGAGCGTGCTTCGCAACACCAAGGCTTCTACGTTTACTACATATATCGCAAAGACCTTCAATCAAATCTTGACTTTTTGAATATTCTTCAAAACATTTAATAGACATTTCGTCGAATTTTAACGCACATACTCTTTCAACTACAGCGTATATACATGTATGATTATTGTTAAAATAGACATAAATTTAAGAAAGCGATAATATTTTTATGGATAGTTGATTAAGGAAATTGTAGTAAATTTAGACACTCACATAACCAGTCACGTTCACACACACAAAGAGAATATTTACGAACAGCGTATCAGCTGGTAGTACACGTGTGCGCGTACGGGTTAATTAATACGTAAGCGCATCTTCGGCAACCGGGACAAACACGCACATACACCTATACTAACGTGTACCCCAACGCGAGAAAACATGTGATCGCGGTGACGATGTACACCGGGTATTGTCGACACTAGGGTAGGGGGGGAGCGGAGTAACGCACGCGATCGCTCTCTCCCGAATAATGATTTCGCGCAACATGCTCGCGCCGCTATCAGAGTGGGGAGCATGATAAAGCCGAGAGAGGGTATCGCGATATATTAAATATATAAGTATGTCTATATATAAACGGCGTTCTCTCTCGCACTCATTGTATTATATGTGAAATTGATATTGCGATTCATCGTTGGATTTTTCTCGAGTATTTAAATTAATGTTTCAATGTTGCATGAGTTATATGTTAATTATATATATTATTGATGAAATCTATTATTTATTATGTATTTTTGGTGTTATTTTGGTGACATTTTGGTGTTATAAGTTTGGTGTTTTTTCGAGTATGATGTAATTAAAATATTTCGAGTCCGGCAATTTGATTTCGAGTGTCGCGCCATATGAGTGATTTTCCATGAGGACAATTATCCTCGCGCAGGTTCGCGCATCCTGGAATAAAACCAATCAAATTGTCGAGAGAATTCTCCACGAATAATATCGAGTTTCAGCCAAAGTATCCAATGATCTATAATCAGGCCATCCCAGAAAAGTTCGTTACGGGGAGGCGGATCATCCCTCGATCGCGTCCTTTCGTTCTTGTTATCCTAGCCTTGATAGAGTTCAGACGTTTATTTTGGAGAGATTGAGAGAGATAATTTTGGAGGAGAAAATAAAGTAAAAAGGAGAAGTCTCCATTTTGAAAATTATAGTATAATATAGCTATCAAGCATTATGAGTCCAAGACGACAAGATAATTAATCCTTGTATTGTGGATAAACAAAAAAAAATAATAATTAAAATTGAGTGTGGATTCAAGGTGAAATCTTGGTGAGACTTTTCAATATTTAATTTACTTTGCAGCTTCGAGAATTCATGGATAGCTGAGATAAATTTAATTTGTGGAAATTTCGAGTCATATTTTTATTTACAGGTGTAGTTTCGTTGAATTGAGTAAGGTAGCAGATCCGATAGTTTTAGAGTATCGGCAACAAACTTTTTCTTTTCAGCTCGAGTTTTTAAATTAATATTATTATTGAGAATCGAGTTAGCATCGATTTTTGGCGCGAAATTACCCCATCTAGGTGTGTGAGTGAGATTGTGTGTGTGTGTGTTCGCGTCGCGTTTTCTTTTCCTTTTATTAATTAATTAATTGTTAATTAAATTGAATTGTTTAAGAAAATTTGTATTACGTTTCGTGTTCTAGATTGATGAACAGCGGTGCCAATAATCATTGGAGTGTAATTAGTTAATTTGAATAAATTTAATTGTTAATCATAGATATAAAATTGTTAATTTATTATTAGTTGCTCCTCGTGTTGTCTGTATTGTCTGTGTCGTCGAGTAAAATAACAAACTATCATTTGGTGATTCGACGTGGGTTTCCCCATTTTTCTGACCCCCCTTTATAGAGTGCGGTAGTCTCAAGCCGAGGTGAGGCTTTTAATTATAATAAATCGAGGTGAACAGAACTAATTAAAAGTATTTGCGTGAGGTTAGGTTTTACAGGTTTGATAGTTTTAAATAAAATCTACCCGTCACAACATATTAACAATTTTGATATTCATTAATTTTATAAAATTTTATGCAATGGCTGAAAAAAAGGGTTGACGCTAAATTCAATCATCAAATAATTCGAAGGATATAATGCGCGCATCAACAATATGTTTGCTATCTCTCTCTCTCTCTCTCTCTCTCTCTCTCTCTCTTCTCTTCTCTTTCTTCTCTTTTTTCGTTGTTCCTACCACCCTACTCCATCTACTTTCCCTCTCCCATTACACTCTAATCGTGCGAAAGCTTCATATGCGAACCGAGAGTGTCGCCACTTTCTTAAGCAAAACGAGCAGCGTACCCCTGCCATGCTCATCGGCAATCTCTTTCTACTAATCTGTGGTACCACTCAATGACGTTATAAACCTGGGCCTACGACAAGCCTACCTTTGGAAGTTTATAGTCACCGACGTCCAATCGGCTATAATTGGTATACTGATTTCCTGGCCTACCACGGCCTCCTTGTCGACGTCAGACACCGACGCCTCGTTGACTTACCAGTCTACCACAGGATTCGTTGCCAAACCAGACGGTTCCTGGAGGGTCACAGGCGACTACAGGCGCCTCAATGCCTGTACAATCTCAGATCGCTACTCGCTGTCCATCGCGGAAGATCTCGTGCTCGAAGTAAAAGGGAAAGTATTCGCCACAATCGACCTTCACAAGGCGTTTTATCAAATCCTGATAGCAGACGAAGACACCACTAAGACGGCGGTAACCACGCCTTTCAGACTATATATGAATTATTACCCGATCTTCTTTCGGACAGCGAAACGCGGTGCAGTCACTACAACGCACAATGGATCACCTTCTACGAGACTGTCCTTTTGCAAAATATTACCTCGATGATATTTTTGTCGCTTCCAAAGACCACAATCAACATGCTCAGCATTTGAGGCAAATTTTTGAGATACTGCGAAAGGCCAACCTACGTGTCAACAAAGAAAATTGCTCGTTAGGGAAAGAGTAAGTGCAATACCTCGGCTACATCGTTTCTTCAGAAGGTATAAAGCCCCCTACTTGCAAGATCAGACCTGCGAAGTTACTTTGACCTCGTCAACTTTTACCGTCGATGCATCGCCAAGGCAGCCGACATTCTAGCTCCACTCAACGACCTGCTGAAAGGCCTGCCTGTCAAGAATAAGAAAATACGACTCTCTTGGTCACCAGCCGCGAACGCTGCCTCTTTACGCAGCAAAACAGCCCTGGCGAACGAAAGCAACAACCACCACTTTCCTCAAGCCAAAAGCCCCACTTGCTTTGAGAACAGATGCCTCAAACACGGCAATAGGTGCTGCCCTCGAACAAGAATTCTCGCATGGTACATGGAGACCCCTGAATTTTTTTTCGAGGAAACTCTCAGATACTGAGAAGCGTTATAACGCCTACGATAGAGAACTACTCGCCGTTTTTACGGCCATGAAACAGTTTCGTCGAGTCTTAGTCGGTAGAATAAAGCGTCCCCTCGTCAGATTTTATCCTGTAACACCAGGTCTCCTTCGCCTCGCCTCAGCCCTCAGCTTCTGGTCGTTGATGGATATTCCATTCACTGCGATGTCTCGACAGGTACTGTCAGACCCTGTATACCAGCTTCTCTTCGCAAAAAGGCCTTCGACGTTCTCCACAGCTTGGCACACCCGAGCATCAGGGCAACCGTTCGTGCCGTTTCAAAGAAATTTTGCTGGCCAGGTATGCGAAAAGACACCGCTCGCTGGGCGCAACAGTGCAACCTATGCCAGCGCTCCAAAACGCACCGGCACAACCGTTCAATTTTGGGAGATTTTAACGTTCCTGACGGCCGTTTTGATCACGTCCATATTGACTTGAACAAACTTCCTTTAGTGCAGGATTTCCAGTACTGCCTTACCATCGTCGACAGGTTTTCGAGATGGCCCCATGCCATCCCCTTGAAGGATCAGCAAGCAACAACCGTCGCCGAAGCTTTCTATTCTTAATGGACCTGTTTTTTTGGTACGCCATTGATTTTCACTTCTGACCAAGGCGCACAGTTCGAGTTGCCTTACTTACGGAACTAGCTAAACTTCTGGGCTTACACAACATTAGAACGACGCCGTACCACCCTCAATCCAACGGCATGGTGGAGCGGATACACAGGACGCTTAAAGCTGCACTAATGTGCAATCCAGATATTCCTTGGCCTGACTTATTTCCTTCAGTTCTGCTGGGGCTACGGACGGCGTTCAATAAGAAGGGCCTTCAAGCTTCCCCATCCGAAATGCTATTCGGCTCAACCATCAGAGTTCCAGGCGAATATTTTTTACGGTTCAAGGCTACCCTGAGGCCAAACCAGCATCTTTCGTTCAAGACCTACGCCGTCTTGCTCAGGCCATCAAGCCCGTCCCAGCGTCCAGACACATATCTCATACGGCAGAAACCATTTTTCTTTAAGGACTTACGAACCTGCTCGCACAACTTTAAGCGAATAGATGCCATCCAAAAACCCCTGCGACCACCATACTCAGGCCCTCACAAGATCATTAGGAGAGTGGACTAGCGCACCTTCGTGATTGAAATTAATGGCCAAGAGCGCACCTGCTCTACCGACTGCCTGAAACCTGCCTTCCTGGTAATAGCAAAGTCCGCCACCAAGCTGCAGTCTATGAAGGTCTGATCAGAACGTTTCACCACCCTCTACATCTCAGCCAGGCGGTGTAAAAAAGCAAGTTTCGTTCTCGCCGCCTACACCGTCCAGCACTAAAGAAGGAGTGTGGCTGTGGCGCCACTGCCGTCCTCTCAATCACGGCAATTCTCGCGCCGAAGGCAGAATCTTATGCCACGGACGGTTTTCTGAATGCGACTCTCACTCTTCCGGAGCGCCACATTAAACTGGTTTCAAGAGGATCTTCATTCCCGCGCCCGCCTTCTAGCGATCAGCACGAGCCTCGCGCTACTCACAGGAAAACTCGTGTGTTTTAGTTTAATAAATAGTTTTCTCTTTATATACCTTGACCTATGAGTTTAAATGAGTGCACCCGACCTCACTCCTTCATAACTCCAAATATCTATTCTGTAATCGAATTGCGAATGTTATTATGTAACTCTGGAATAAATAAATAAATAAATATCTATATTTTGTAAACGAATAACTTCTTACCCTAATTTCAAATAACTGAGTCTATTTTTTACTAAATATTAAGTGTAGGGACTGATTAAATATTAATATTATGTTGAAAACATAAGATTTAATTTTATTTGATAAATATAATAATTTACAGATTTAAAGAAGTCTGCCAATGGGTAATGTAAATTTGCCCTGAAAGCAAGACGCATGAGACCTAACCACCGTGAAGTACTCGAACAAATATGCAGATTAAAAAAAATTTGACCTTCTTAAGGGGCGGGAACCGTTCAAAACAAAGCGTCAAAGTTTTCATCCCCTAAAGAAGAAAATCATGAAATAAGCCGAAAATAAGTACCCTTAGCAGTACTTTTCGTTGAGTATAGTTCGACATAGATTGATTACTCTTACAAATACCTACAAAATTAGCATTAAATTGAATCAGCGCTATTTGTTTGTTAGGTAAAAAAAACATTTGTTTAATTTGTGTAAAAAATTGTGTACTACCCTTAGCAGTACTTTTCAAAAAATTTTTTTAGAGAAATAAATTCTACTAACAGTATGCTAGCACTTACTACTGACAACGGGAGTACATGACCTCCGGGAAACGGATTTCATCCTAACTTTGGTATGTCTTTTATAATATAAAAATATGAAGAAAGCCAAGTTATCTCTTGCCAATGGCCACTTTTACGGAAGTTATTCGACATCCAATAATAATAGCAGTAAAAAGTACTTCCAATTCGGTCGCTTATAACTCACAAATAATGATAAACAATCGAACCAAAAACCAGAAAAAAGTTGAGTTCAAGTAGATGTGGTTTGAAAAAAAAGAAGCTCAAATTGTTTAATTTGAAGCAAAGTTATGAAGAAAATAAGAAATTGTAGACTATTAGGCCAAAAGAAACAATAAATTTTTCATATTAAATTTTGGCTTAATAATCTTCAATTTCTTATTTTTTTCATAACTTTGCTTCAAATTAAACAATTTGAGCTTCTTTTTTTTCAAACCACATCTACTTGAACTCAACTTTTTTCTGGTTTTTGGTTTGATTGTTTATCATTATTTGTTTCTGAGTTATAAGCGACCGAATTGGAAGCTATACTTTTTATACTGCTATTATTATTGGATGTCGAATAACTTCCGTAAAAGTGGCCATTGGCAAGAGATAACTTGGCTTTCTTCATATTTTTATATTATAAAAGACATACCAAAGTTAGGATGAGATCCGTTTCCCGGAGGTCATGTACTTCCCTTGTGAGATCAAATTTGATGCACCGCTATAGCTTTAAAACCACCCTTAAACGAAAAAAGGGGTTATATTCGTATTATTTTAATTTTCCAAGACTTTACGACAAATAAAACATTAAAGCAGTACTTTTTTGGAAATTTCTCGACGACAGTCGATAAATATAAACAAAATCTACAAAAAACAACGTTTTTTAATTCAGCACTACAGCTTATTTAAAAAATATACAATTTTTTGCTGCAATATTCACTGAATAAATCAACATCATAATTCAGTAGACACTTGTACTCCCAAGATAACTTTTAATTTCGGTAGTTTAACAAAACTTGTTCAAATTTAAGAAGAGAAATGGAACTATACAAATTTAATGTTACTACGTATAGACAGCGACATATCCCCACGATGACTACTATCATTCAGCTAACTCCAGTCACAACGAAAAATATTACAGAATGAAGGTGCAACTCCGATGATTGAATATCAGGCTGTAATAATGTCTCAGTGATAATTAGATAATCCGAAGTGCTGACATCAGTGATAACTTATTGCAAAACAAAGAAATTTTGTTTACAAGCGAGTAAACAGCAGCATAATAAAAAGTTAAATATCACTATACCCTTATGATCTAAGCATTTTTTGAAGAGGTTAATGGGTGCTGTGTTAGAAAATTATGAGATCTTGATTTACTATTAAAATTGACTATCGTTGGCACATTTCTAATGTATTTGACTAATTTCAAGTTGCTAGGATGCTCACTATTACGCTGTTTGACTTCCATTTTCATTTTCTTAAACGAGTCTCGCTGGATATTTTGATATGGTCATTAGATACAGATATGCCATCCTTGGAATGTTTATAGTTAGATACAACTAAATAAGCATCATTGAGAACACTTAATTTCACTAATAGTGGAGGAAATTTTGTTTTTGTAGATAAGCCCAATTATACACACTGACATTGAAACAAGTGATGAACCCTCCATTTCACTGAGTATGTTTGCAACCTTTAACCAAATTACTACTCTCAGGATCCAAAGGTATATTATACATAATAATGTTGTTTGACCGAGTAATGCGCTCTTGGACTTTAGCAAGTAATTCTTCCTGACCATGGTTAATATTGTTAACATGTAAATTAGCACACCCTTCAGAATGTGAAGATAAGGTGATATTTGTTTTCAACTGCTCCACTCTATTTGGCAGATTAACAAATTTAGAGTTCAATTCAATAATCTCACTGGTATTTGTCAATAAATTATTCTCAAGTGTTGATAAACTACTTTATATAGAATGTAAGGAGTTATTAGTTTCTGTCAATACATCTTTCAATGTCTGTGATATTGAAGCACTTAATTTTACTTAAGTTCTCACAATTTTCAATATATATATAAAGCATTGCACACTGTCTGCAGTAATTGCATTTTGAATATTGCACAATTAAATATTACAAATGCAAAAATTGTGATTGCAACTAATAGAATTTTCACATTTAAAGTTAACAATGATTTTTAATATGGATTTACTATTACGTTTTAAAAATGACAAAGTAAAATAGAATAACTGTTGTTTGTATGTTAACATAATCTGTACATCCTCTATTAGAATTTACACTTTATTATAGATTCAAGTTTATTGTGCTATAATTAAGTTTCAGAAAAAGTATTAATATTTTTTATAATTTTATTTTTATTACATATTGTATAAATTATTAATTAGGATTTAAAAACAAATACAAATATCTCATTTTATAAAGTTGATGTATATTTTTTTCCCATATTCCAATTCCTAGAATAAATAAATTTTTCTAAAAATGATTTTTTCAGTTTTAATATTCATAATATTATAATTTAGAAAAAAAACTTATTGAAATTTTAAACAACTGAAAATTACATTGATAATGAACAAGTATTGGCTGTCAACAGCTTAATGCATATTGATGTTAACAATTGCTTATAAAAATCGCCAGCGACTAATATTTATAATGACTGAAGAAGGCTAAGGGTTTCTTCTTTCAAATATTGTGAAGGTGTTTCAGAATGTATACTAGTATCCCAAAAAAATGTAAGAACAACGGCTGGAACTAAATTTATAGCCTCTAAACTTTTCTCAAAGTCTGATTCTATCAGTTTTTCTCTTGTTGCAGTTATTAAATAAAATGGAATTTCATCATTTAATAAATTTTCTTGAACAAATTCAACAACTGCTTTATATTTTTCTGTTGCTAAAAATGTACCTTGCAAAATTATATTATCTGGAAATCGTATCCTTATTACAGTGAATCGATATGTTGTATCTTTATCTTTTGTAAATTTATTTCTCATAGCTTGTGTCATTAGCTGCTGATTACGCTCAAGAGCTTTTGTTCTAAAAATATATTTATTTTTAATCATAATTCTAAGTATAAAAAATTACAAAAACATCTTAAAAAATTAAAATTATTTTGAAATTTTTATGAAAAAAAATAGCTTTAGTCTGGGATGATTTAGAAATGGCAGCCTTTCAAGATGCTTATTATTTATTTTTTTTTAGATAAAGAAACTGTTATTCAACCATAACTTATAAATTATTCTCGTACCGTTCAAATTGTTCTCGCTTCAAATCATCAATTGAAAGTATGAAAAATTCATCAGGTAATTCACTTCTTTCAGCTGCTTGTTTTGGAAGTAAAACTTGTATATTTCTATCAAGCTGTAATTGCACAACTTCAGCAGACCTTAATGCATCAACTAAAGTAGATAAATTATCAATGCTAGATCTACTAGGATTCCATACAAGAAAATCTTCTTCTTTATCTTGATGTAATAGCTTTTCTTTAATGAATCCAGCAGCCTTCAAAAATTCTCTTGCTCCTCTAATTTGTTCAATTTTTTCCTGTAATATTATAAATAGTCAAGATTTTAATATTAATTGTAAAAATATCAATAATCATCATATCAGTATAAAATTGTGCTAGCATCAAAAGAATAATACACCTGAAATATTTTATTTGATATTCGAATCTTCCAATATTTAGTTTCACTGGGGTCACTTATAATATTATTTAAATATTTGCAAAGTGTTTCCACACAATAAAAAACTCCTTCTGTTCCATCATTACAATTATGAATTATTAAACATGCAGACAACCCAGATTCATCATCCAATAATTGTGCACTAAAAAATTCTTGCATTCTATTGAACCATTGTTCTTTATTTAAAACTTCATCAGATATTAATGGACAACGATAATATACCCCACTCACAGCCAACATATTGGTTTCCTGACTTAACTTCATAGAATGACCAGATTTTTCATTTAATGATTTATCACTGATTTGATTTGCAAGTCTTTCTTCTTGGAGTTCACGTTTCGCACGAGCTTGTATAGCTGCAAACGAACTGCAAGTAATAATAGAATAAAGCTTAGTTAAGTAAGGGTTACATTTAAACTTAATGCCTTAAGAATATCAAATTTCCGAAGTTTCCATATAAATAGTATATTATAAGACTTTACGTATTTAATTTTGGAGTATTTGTTTTCATTCCTTCTAATCTTGCTAAGGCAGCTTGACCAGCAACTCTTGCTTCATTAGTTGGCTCGTGCCTCTTTGGTGCATTATCAATTTTAGATGTTGTTGGTACAGAAGCATGTGACTCAGTTAGCCTAATATATATATATATATATATATATATATATATATATATATATATATATATATATATATATACATAAATGAATATAAGTTTAGTAAAATTTTTAGTGGTTGTATAATGTAATAATGTATAATGTAATAAATAAATAAAAAAGAGCTATAACAAACTTGTATCCTTTTCCTGCATGCTTAAACTTCTCGTCTTTAATTTTTTTTTGAAAGAAAGATTTAATTTTATCTGCCATGATTTCTTTGCTCCAAAAACAATTCAACTTATTTTCTAAATACTATAATATTTTATGAATATCGTTGAGAATGTTCTCTTGGAAGCTTAAGCTGTAAAACCCTTTTTTTAAGATCGTCTGGTGAGGTACCTTAAATAAATAATTAAACTCTAAAATAATTAAAAAGTAAATTAAAAAAATATGCTTACTAGGCGACATAAAACGGTCCGTTATCCTTGTTCCATAAATATACCAAGCAATATAAATAAAACCAATGTTGCTTAAACAAATAGTGATAAAGATTTTTAACAATAAAAATTGGAAGTCATCGCAAGCGAATAAAGAGACTGCATCTTGTAAAACTTGAGGAATATGTAGGAGAATTTTCTCGTCAGAAGCAACGGAATTGATTTTTGAATTAGTATTGGTAGTCGCACTACCAGTGCTACAGCTAGTATTAGAGGTTATACTAAGGCTCGCAAATATCAAGTTGGCTACGTCGCAAGTAAGTTTGTTTATTGCTTCGACGAACGAGCCGGTCCAAGTGTATGAATTTTCCAACACGTCATTCATCACACGAAAAGAAACTGTCTTTCGAATCTATTTGCCAAAATACTAACGACGTTAAAACTGCTATCGCAATTATAAATTTGTTAAAGCCCCTTACATGAGCAACTGAGCAGCAAATTTTCCTCAAAACATATTGTCATGTTATAGGTACCACTGGTAAACTGAAGACAGTCACAAAAGTCGTACATTTTCGTTAAATATTCTGCTTCGTTTCAATATTTACTTTGGGTTTAACTATATAGCATATTGTTAGAAACAAAAATTAGGTACCAAATAATCTAACAAAAGGGCACAGATGTTTTTGAGCCTGTTGTAATAATTTCTCATCGATTCCTGTTTTTCATACCACCTATATCCCAGCCTGCTAATATGTCGTATTTGCTATAAAAAAATATTACGAGGCGGCATTTAAACTGCAATTTCCAAAAAAATTGCTTTCAAAAACTGCACTCTTTTCAATTTTTCGAAAAAAAAATGAAATATGCAGGTTCCGATTGCCGAATATTGAAACAAGATTATCTCGTCAATAAAACAATGTATCCGTATCATGCGAACGCCAAAAAATTGCACCCAAGCTCATTTAAACTGCACCCTCGCTAAAATTTGCATATTTTAAATAATGAGTTTATAAATAATAAAAAACCAATATTGTATATTCATCTTCTTCTTTGGTTAGGTTGGCACCAATGTTTGTACGGCCATCAACAATTTTGTATATTCAATCATCCATCTATCTTCTTCTTCTTCTTTCGTTAGGTTGGCACCAATGTTTGTACGGCCATCAACAACAGCGCACCCAGAAGTGGCTCCGACACCGCGGTAAATTCAAAAATTGGCAATTTTGCTTAAAAAAAAGTATTACAAATAAATATTGTTAAGGTTTGATAAATTAAATAAAATTATAACCGTAAAAGTTATTAGGCCAGAAATAATTTATTAATCGTAAAATCGTGTAGACGAATAAAAAATGATTGGACCGAATTGTTTCGTAATATTTGTATTTAAATAGTTTTGACCACTAAATAATGGTATTTCTAAATTATACGATGAATACAATTATTAATTCAATTATTTCGCAACATTGTGGCATCATAATTAATGAAATAATAATTATTTTAATTGAAATAATTTGTCGGAGTGCTGTTTTACCCGATAACCTAAAACTGCGCAGCGATTACCGACAGCGCGTCGGCCGGGACTCGCCGCAGGATAAATCGCACACGCCGTGAAGAGGGCGACTCGCGATCAGGTCTTTCCTTATATCGGCAATTAAATTATTTTATACGTGTACGTTTACATTTTAATTAAAAACTAAGAAATTGCACAAACAAATAACGTGTTGCAAATTTCTTGATTCAACATACATTTTAATTTAAGTATCTCTTATAAAGTACAGGATTAAATAGCAGTAATAAATTAAGATCAATAAAATAATAGTTAGAACAAATACATTGTATGTACGAAGCTATCGTATGAACTTCATACAGTGCCAATAAAACATGCAAGTATTTAAATTTTTTAAATACATTATGCTAATGAAATTTATTCATTGTTCATATCCAACTCTCTACTCGTTAATGAAAATAAATGCATTTATAAAACATAATTTTATTGGATTTTTTGATAACTTATGTAATAGAAAAACTGAAAAATAAATTTCTTTTTTCTTAGATTCAAACAGTTTTGTTTGTTTACGCACCCACATTTTTTTACTTAAAGTTCGACTTACAAGGAGAGCATCAGGCTTTCGGAAAACGGATCTTTAGCAAACTCTAGGA